>NMRB01000005.1:1215501-1308164 GCA_002633025.1 Notospermus geniculatus | reverse complement strand
TTCCAGTCTTCGCACTGGATGTATTTATGTAGTTGTCTCCTTTTATTAGTCCATTCTTCGCACTGGACTCTCTTTCCAGTCTTCGCACTGGATGTATTTATGTAGTTGTCTCCTTTTATTAGTCCATTCTTCGCACTGGACTCTCTTTCCAGTCTTCGCACTGGATGTATTTATGGAGTTGTCTCCTTTTCTTAGTCCATTCTTCGCACTGGGCTCATTTCCAGTCTTCGCACTGGATGTATTTATGGAGTTTCCTCCTTTTATTAGTCCATTCTTCGCACTGGACTCACTTTCCAAAGTCAAAATCGCAATAAAGTCACTCCGTGGCCATTTCATGTCTAATATTGTCTTATTGTTATTTTCTGTCTGGTGGGCACTCAGCCTTTGTGAGTGACCCCAACACATGTTGTACCTCTTAACCCGGAGGGGGCGACACCACAAATGTAACGCTGTTTCGTACAATCAGGTTCTGAATGGCAACCGGGTCGGTTATTTTGTGATTTTGCTTCTTCGTTGGCAAATACGTTTGTATAAACTTTGTTGACAAACAAAACAGAGGTCGATGGTCGTACATTTCAAGCCAGTCCATGCCACTGACTGATACTCATGGCGGAAGCACCAGTCATCAATCAGTGCGCAGGAAATAACAAATAGACAATTAAGCCGGTCGTGAATGATTCTAATGAATGTCGGATGCAGACGTAAAGATCCGCTTTTCGGCATTGTCTTCAGTTCTTCATAAGTTTCCTTGGCAACCGTGGCTGATTTCTTTTGTAATGTCATTTTGAAGTACCGCTCCTTCCTGAGATCTAGGTACACTACACCATCATTATTTTCTCTTTTTAACCCCCTTCGGCGCATTGACAGTTTTTCTGACTTCGTGTCATTTGACGAAGAAAAATTTCACCCATCATATATGCCTTCATTTCAGCCATGAAAATCCACATGAGCAAAGACGCCAAAGAGCTACTGGAGCAGGTTTGCCCCGAGAAATATGATATTCGACGGCGGGGTATAATTGATATCAAGGTAGGCTATGTGGTGAGAGAGAGCCTCCGAGACTGTGAACGATGTGCCCTTGCCATTGCAAAGAAACAAGGTGCCACAGCAAAAGCCTTGTTCACAATTGGCAGCGCGGTGCGATGTGAAATTTTTCGCGCCTGATCGCTCCAATGGTTAGGCCTGCTTTCCATTGGCGCGTTTCCGTCCGCGGAAACGCTCGAAAGCATTGTTTGTTTCCGCTTGGTCACGGCGCGGAAAAAACAATGCTTTCGACCGTGCGGGCATACTGAACGCGATCCGTTGACGTGCGCGGCAAAGGCTTTGTCCGCCGCACTGCACACAAAGGCTCTCAAAGCATCGCATGCGTTGCCCTGTCGCACGCGAAATCGCGTTCAGTATACCCGTAGCCAACCTAGCCTATGAATTTCAATGATGTCATTTCCGCTAATCATGACCACCGCACGCAACCGCCGTCGCGCGCCATGTCAAAACTGACACCGCTTGGCGATTTTTTCAGCGCATCGCACCCCACCGCGCCGCCAATGTGAACAAGCCCATGCTGTCCCATGCGACGGACGTGAAGAGCGGGAATGAAATCCCACGTGGCCAGGGCTTGATTCGAATCCGGGGCCTGCAGGCTGGGGTGATAAATGTGAAGCGCTTGAGGCTGCGTCACAGAAAGGACAGAGCGGAACTTGAGTCAATAAATTACTCACTGTATTTCTCTTCTTTGTGTAGGGAAAAGGAAAGCTCGAGACATACTGGTTATTGGGAAAGGCAGGAACAGGGTGTCAGCAAACGGAGGGAGTGTGCCTCTTCAAGCCAAATAACACAGAATCAGCAGCCAATTCACGGCCAGAGTCTGTGAATTCAACATTGCCTTTATCAGAATCCAACTCGAGTATTGGACTTACGAGTGCAATGGACTCTAGTTACACATCGAACGGATCATTTAATATATTTCATAGCTATCGACACGCGATGTGCTCTGAGGATGCAAGTAACGACCTGTTGAAGAGCTCTGCAGCAGACAGGATTAGTCTGTCTTTACACTTCGATAGGAAAAAGGGCCGAAATAACTCGCCTATCAAAAGATGGGAAAAACGCAAAGTATTTCCTGCGGAAGATCTGGCCACGTCTGCAGAAGCGGCCCCTTCTCTGAATCGAAATCACACCGGGACAAGTGTGCCAGGTGGGTTCGCAGAGCTGTCAGCTCAGGATATGACCAATGACAACACAAGAGGGAAGGGAGGTAACCGCAGGATAAGTGAATCCTTCAGGAGGGGCTCATTCAGTGCGATCAAAGAGGAGCCCCGGAGTGCTCCGTCATCCATCACCTCCTCCCCCTGCCAGAATGACATAACCACCACCTAAAAAGCTGGGGACCATGTTCACGTTGACAGGTCTCTGGTTTGCAGACACCCGCAATACAGGAGAAAAGGTTTACCTGGAAGAGCGCCTTTAGGTTGCAGAGTCCATAAAATTGAGAGCTTCACCAAGATTGCACATGTCTTCATGATTATCATTTATTGTATCACAGAATCACTGTCCAGCAGTTTTAGATATATTTATACCTGTACATTGATACAAAATTGAAAAATACATAGAATTGACAAATCTCAGTGAGTATAAAGTTGACTACTTTCAAATAACCCGGATAATGTGCAATACTATGCAACAATGTTACTCATCATTTTTCATCTGAGTACCATACTTGATATAATTCAAAGTCATCAACATGATATACAAAAAAGTACATGTATGTCAACAGACATAATCACTAAAGCAACCCCAAGTTTTAGGCAGGTTACACCCGAAAGCCATACTGATATGAAATCCACTTTAACCCTTCTGTACCTGCATGCAGTGCAACCTCAAGATTGTGGATACCTTCTGGACTGACAGATACTACTGTCCTTAAAGCGGACCCGAAACCCCAAATGCTTTTCTCGCTTAATAAATACTTTTTCGGAGTCACAACAGCACCATGTTCCAACTGACATGGCCTTTCTGCTATGACATACACGTATGTAGGAGATACCCGGTTAAACAACAATCATTGCTCCTTCGGGGAAGTTCGTTTTTCCATCGGGCAACATCGCGAAAACTGGGAATCCCCGATTCGAGTGACGTCACACGTACTTTTTCGCATGACGTCACAAGTCCTTTTCTTTGTTGACGTCTCCGCCCAGCTGGTTGTCACGCTGCACTCTGCCATGGGCATCAGGCTCAGCGTCCCGTGCGTCGGATGTTGTTTTTGTCGATTTTCGCTATGCAATCATGGTTTACTGCAAGAGCCACCCACTCTGGGATTAAAGGAATAAGTTTTTTCACTTTCGCCAACGATAGCCGCAAAACCCTTTGGATACGGCGATGCCGTAGTGGAGTCAAATGGTGCCTACGTCTGGGTCGCACCAGCACAGAAAAAGTACGTGTGACGTCACAACCTAGCCCTAGCGGCCGAAATCGTAAGTGCGTTTGAAAAGCAGCGGGAAAATTGGGTGGTCGCCCAGCTGCGATAAAACAACGTTATATCTTTTGAATAACGCGGAAAATAATTGAAACTGGTGACGTTTTTGGTGGTTTTATATCAACTTGATTTATTCCAATAGGTTTAATGCGAATCGGCATCCGTTTCAGGTCTGCTTTAACTGACAGGTCGCGGAGGAGTCCCGCCTATAAACAGAGGTCAAAATGAATTGAAATAATTGATTTTGAACATAAGTTTGGTGTTCTGAATACCGATGTGTCCACTTCAGAAGTTCCACTTTTGTAAATTTTGCCCCCGAACCCCATCGTATTCATAAAAGCCATTTCCAATCATAGATTGGAATATCCTTTATGGTCCATGCCACACTAATCCCCAACAGCCCTCTGTATCCTGTACCCAGGGGCTTCACCTTCCAACTGGAGTCTGCAAGTTACGCAACTACTTTAGCATACCACAGAAGCCTCTGCTCAGGCCCTGGCCAATCACCGCCATGCTCTCTTTGACCCCAGCCAATCATGGAGTGGCTCTCCTGGATCTTCCCAAGGGAATTCCTGGGGCAGCAGAATCAATTCTGATTTTTCATAAACAAGATTTAAGCACATAAACTTCAGCTATTTACCATTGATATCTTAAACGTAATCTCGCATTGAATACATGTCTTAGAGGAATCTCGAGTAGATACAATAAGATTAAATTTGCCCTGCTGTCGATCTTTTTGCATTTCGTAACCTTCCTCTAACCTTTTCCCACTTTTCTGGATTTCGTCTGAAATAGACGACAGTGCCAGCAACAATGACAATGAGTGCAACAAGCGCTAACACTATACCCACAATCAGTCCGACAGGGCGGCTATACACAGCTACATAAAAACCACCCTCATCCACAGCGAAATTTGCCTCCTTTCCCGAGATTTGGGCATCCACTCGTGTCCACGTGGCAAAGCTCTTGTCATTGGTGCGGTAGATCTCAACGTTTGTTGATGCCGGTGGATCGATCGCCATCTTCACGCCAAACTTTTTATTGCCCGACGTCAGTTTTTCTTGGGGATGAATGACAAAAGCCTCACTGGCTAAACCTTCCCCCATCTGCAAATAGAAATGACTCCATAAAAACATTTCATACATTGCACCTTAACTCATCTACCTTTGAGACCAGCAGACGGCATCTTCTGTCAAAGTTTTCCTGCATCATACGGAAATAATTTTGAAATGTGTGACCCGTGTCGTGACAGCAAAATGAGTCGGAATGCGCACAGAAGAAGACCCAAGGTGAACCAACGGTTTTTTATTTCAGCATTGAGTGCCCATTTGAAATTTGACTTTGTCCATTTCTATAATTGTTCTCTGGTGTCATCTTGGGTGTTCTTTCCGGCACATTCCCGACTCATTTTGCCGTCACGGATCACATATATGAAGAAATTTGTCATTGACCTTAAAAACAAGCTGAAACCAAAAGTAAACATACCGGTAGGGTACGACTGACACTTTTCATTCTTCTCATAGTCTCGCCCTCAGGAAGTTTTTCAATCTTCATTTTTTTCAATTTGTCAAACGTTCCACGTTTGACCTCAATAGCCATACCCCTGAAATAAAATGTTATAAACATTACCTGGAACATAACTAGATGGTGAAAGTGCTGAGTGGTAAGAACAATGGGCCGAATTCATAAACACTAGCATTTGCTTTTTCTGGGCTTTTTCTTGAAGAGGCATTTATAAAATTTCGCTTTTGCTTCATAGAACAAGCAACTCCCTACAAGAATTAGCAGAAGCTTTGTCTTGCAAGCATTAGCTTCACCAGATAGCAAATCTTGCTTGGCTTTATAAGAAAAGGTCATTAGGTTCAGCAATTGATTACGAATATGTTTGTGAGCAAATTCGTTGGCTTGTGCTTCTCCTTGACAAGCAAAAGCTTGGCCTTGGGGCTTTGGCTTGTAAGCTTTTCCTATGTTTGATAAATTCGGCCCAATATCTTAAATCTAAATACTGATATCACCAACTATACATACTGAGTTTTCACTGTGCCGCCATTCCATCCTATACTCTCATACAGCGTGTCGAAATCCTGACAGACTAATTTGCCCTTCTGACTGCGATTTGAAAAGTTATTGTTCCTCGTGCACATGTAGTGATATGTTCCTTTCTTTGTGATCTTCCTGGGGCCGAGGTCAAAGTACGTCCCCGCGTCGTCAAGTTCAGACATCTCGCCCCGAAACTGATCTGATAGAGAAGAAATGAATAAAGTATCGATCTGTTCTACCGGGTAATTCATTGCCGTTTGGAACTTTTGCATTGAAACTTTTTTTGAAGCTTCGGCTGGTATGATTTGCCATTTCCGCTCCCTTACTGAAGATTTGTAACAAGACTCAAAGGTTCTTGAACATAACTATGGCATCATCCTCCCACAGCAGGAGTCTTTACCTCGCTCCTCTTCATCCGCTCACAAGTGGAGTGTATGAAGAGGAACGAGACCAAGGCCCTGCTGTGGGAGGATGCTATGGCATAGGCTTGATACCCATCGTTTTAATTGGCCCCACCATTTTGATTTCTACAAGATTTCTTGTAAACTCATACATGCAAATGACCGTCTGGTAGGCAAATTCGTAGCAACCAATCATATTTTGGTCTGCTGACCAGAATAAAGTGTGCATGCAAAATTTCCATAGAATCAAGGACGAGGCTGTCTGAATGCCGAATACAGAACTTACTAGGTTCAAGAAGGGCCAGTTTCTGTAAATCATCTCGTGATAATCCGACGAATTCAACGTTTTTGAAATGTGCAGGGTAGGAGCGCCCCCACTGCCCATACTTGTTGCTATGGTTGAACGTTCCTTCTTTATACGCCTGTGCTGCTTGGAGGACAATGTTTGAGCGATCGGTTCCAGCCTTGCCTTGTCCATCATTGTTATTTGGGTTGGTGTTGGAACCAGTCCATCTGAAAAGTGAAATCATGGAAAGGACCACGGTATTGCCACTTTTTCTCGACAGCCGGCGCCACTCTACAACCCAGGGACTAACTACATTGTCGGCGAATTGATCTGATTTACTACGTACAATTTTGTAATGCATTTTTGTAGTTTGTCTTACTGCCACTAGGTTGCTCCCTCTACGTCGGCATTCAAATAACGCATTTGAGATCCGGTACCGTTCTCCTTTAAGCCCTTAATTGGGGCTGTCAGACTCAAAGTGACAGAGTGGAAACATCAGTGCCTGCCACCTCTGAGACTGAAATGAACTTACTGGAAATGTATGTAATCTCCGTCTGCTATTTCCATAGTGTTTGGAACGAAGTCATATTCCACAGCAGGGTAAACTTGGACAATGTTCCCTCTCTTGCCACGCACATTCAAATTCTTTATGTTTGCCTTGGCCAAGCTGGCCGGGGGACGTCTGACAGCAAACTGATGGGTCCTAAAAACAAGAAAATGGTGAGACAAAAGTGTAGAGGCAACTCTTGAGGAAAACTAGAGACTGATTTCAATGACTTTTTGTTCATCTAGTCTCCGCACATTTGCCAAATTTAGCACAATCCATCCTCTACTAAGAGAACTCTTTTCAAGTTTCGGCAACATCTACATGTACAAATCTTAATCCCGAAACATCCGAGTCTATGCAAACACTGCTTCCCTTGCACTGGAGGGGTTGGTAGTAAGGACTGTAGTGGCCAGAGTTTATTGTGATACCAGACCTTTCGAGAACACCGTTCTTGACCTCGTACTCACCTGTCCTGGAATGTCCTACCAAACTGAGCCGTATTAATTGCAAGCTGTAGGTCAAACTCGACATCTTTGAAGACTTGCACCTGGGGATTATTCTCAAAGATGTACCCCCGATTAATTGCATCATCGGTTGAGGAGAATTGGTATTTTTTCGTCATATCGATCAGGGTGCCTTCATTGTTTCTGACTTGGCTGAGCGAAGCATTCGTTTTGCCATCCCAGGCTTCGTAATCATTTGTGGAAATATTATACCTGAAACAGACAGATAGGCTAATGGTAATCATTATCAGAACTGAATCATTCAAAATTTTGGGCCGTTTTAGTGGTGCAATGAAACGTCAGTGCTTATTACCTCTGACTAAGGCCAACTCTGCTGAGTGGCCTGTCAGAGTCATTGCCAGATCCTGCATCCAGAAAAAGAGAGGTGTGGCTATTGATCATGGGACCCGAGTAGCGCCTGAATGCCTGATTTTCCATATCCGTCTAGAGTAAAATTTGCCTGATGTCATCTACAGAGCTAATAATAATGCCATATTGGACACTCAGCTTATTCAATATTTACTTTACTCCTCCACTGAGTCCACATGGAATTTTTCACACAGGCTTTGACTGATCAGAAAATGCTTGATTTTTATCTGAAGGCTGTATGCATCTTTTCGGTAAATGGCCCTTTCTGAATTGATTCACCTACCGGATACGAAGAGCACATCTTTCTCCAAGTATCGTGTCTGGTATTGTCCAGTTATACAGGATTGGGTAGCCACCTTTTCCGTTTCCGAGGTGATTATCGCGTGTGAATTCAGTCTCACGACAATCGGGCGCGGGCAACCCATGAGACGGTGCCATTTTCCATGTCCCATTCACAGTTGGATTCTTTGCTGGCCACGAAAATTTCTGCAAAATCACCAAAAGGGCTGAGGTCAGGATTCACAACCTCCCACCGAAAGGGCCAAAGGATTCACAACTCCAACCAAAAAGGCTCAGGGATTGAAACCCCAGCAAAAGGCAAAGGGTTCACTACGTACCTCGCAATCCTCCTTGTTATTAGGGATCCAGATCCCCTTCTTTTGATTGAGATGGATTTGGTCCTGTAAAACAAGATTAACCAGCATTTAGAACAGTGTTTCAAACAAAGATGACACAGCATAGCGTAAAGCTCTGATCAGCAAATAAAGAGTTTTAATCATGTTGACAGACTCAAACTGTCTTCCCTGGCCCAAGACAAGAAAATAAGCAACAATGTTGGGACAGTCTTGAAGAGGGTTAAATTTATAGTCTTGAAGGTCAGAGCCACATGCGGGAGCTTTTTGGGCTCTCATGCACAGACTATTGAATTGAAGCCCGTGGACTCAAAATTGATACCGCTAATTTGCGGATACGATAGTGTAAATGAGATGTCACTTGCCATTCAATGTTTAGTTTTGATCCCTGGTAATAGTAAAGACTGCCTACATTGTAACCACCTCTATTGTTGTTCTGCGAGTCGAAGAGTCTGAAACAAATGAAACATGATAATATCAAGTGGAATTGATTCTATTCTGACATTTAGGAGGACCCGTAAGAACTGCATCCTATTGTCAGTCGATGTCAAGGCAATTTCAACTTACCGGTTTCCATTGTTTCTTTCTCTGCCTGCTTCATCAAGGCGGTTGTTGCTCCCTCTGGAAAATACAAGGCAGATCAATATGTGCGACAAAGCAATAGACCTAGTCTTAACCAGGAGGCCTAATCATACGCCCTAATGCGCCAAAAATGTGTTACCGGTACCTTAAAAAACACACGACACAGGGTAGGCCTGTCAGTTGTGCTAGTCACTGTAACTTATAGCTTGGAGGAATTTTTATAGTGATAGGCCTACCTGAATCAGACAGTTGTATAGGCCTGCATAGCCAGCAGAGGCCTAAAGTCTGTAACTGCTAAACTGACTGCTGACTGACTGCCATGTAGTGCTAGTGCTAAATTTTGTGTGTCTCACTTGGTCAAGTCAAATTGGAAAATGAGAGAATATAAGAAGTTGACAAACCTTGGATTGTGTAGATATATATCACAGTAAGCAATGGACATCAAGGACAGGTGAAATATTGGCAGGAATTTGTACATTTTGCTCAAAAAATAAAAAAGATCACAGTCAACAACACAGCCCCTTCCTTCTAATAGGGTATCCCGACGGACAACTGCTATCCTGAGATCGCGCGCCGCTCAGAATATAGTTCCAAGATGTAACGGGACAAAGCTCGACTGATTATCTTCAAATTGCACTTATAATGTTATTTTTAGCTGGCCTAATTGCCTCTTGTCTGATCTGATTACAAATAAGGCAATAAATCTGCAAAAGGCATCATGCTTATTCAAAAAGTAGGGCGCGTAAGACGACGTGACGTCATTTAGCTGGGAAACCCGGAAGTAATAAGTGGGTAAGTGTTTTTCAGCAGTTTTCCTTCCTTATTCCATTATTTTCGCGTTTCTGGTGAATTGTCTCCAGAGTTTTATGACTTGTCCATTCCAAAAGTTTTCTGCTTCTTGTGAGGTTAGTTAGAACTAGGCCTGTCATCATCCACTGCATTGTCCAGCACCATATTGGCTGGCAAGCCCCCCTCTCCCCGGCCAAATAAGGCCCATCATCATCATGTCAACAATAACATGAGCATGAGACGAAGTTCACTTCATGACTTCGAATGACTTGGCTGGGTGTGTCAAGTCAGCCGTTCATTGATGTACAAGGCCAACACAATTCTTATGACGTTACCCTCACTGTCTGACCTTTTGTTTGACGTCTCTAACGCATAGGCCTATGCCAGAGTAGGTCAACTCAAGAGGTTGTTAGGCCTAGTTGTTGAATAAATAGACTAATTAGGAAATAAGTCAGAATGTGATTGTGAAAGATATTCAAGAGGCCTTCAGGGGTTATAGAGGAAATGCAAGTAAGCCCTAGATTCTTCCCATATTTGGTGATCTTGAAGAAACTTCTGTACGCAAGTCGTCATTGGCGTATAACAAATTGTTCTAGAGGCCTAGACTGTGACTCACACAGTCAGTGCTGAGAGCCACCAGTGTGCTAAATATGGCCTATGTTTAGTAGGCATGAGAGCTTACAGTTAAATGTCCTAAATTTGTCTGGTAAAAGTATTTCAGTTGTAGGCATTCTGGGATTGATTCATTTCAAATCAGATGATCTCTGGTGAGAAACTACCCCACCAGGCCTTTCTGTATTTTTAATTGTCATTATACTTTCACATTTCATGATATTTAACCATAGGCCTACATTCCACTTCCACATTTCCAGGATCAATCATGAAAGTCATACTACCTCAAGCTCTCCTTATCATTCTGACTGTGATAAGCTCTGCAACCTGTGATGTCTACCTACACAATCCGAGAGGCAGCAATGACAGGCTGAATGAAAAGTCTGCCAACAGGAACAATGCAAACAGACTCTTTGACTCTCAGGTAAGCATAAAACCTCTCACTCTGAACTCAGCCTTCCATATTCCTGCTGTTATCATTGTATTGTTGTCAATTAATGGCACTGCTCAATGTGAGAATTTCACATGCAAGTTGGCTCTCTATGGGCAACTCAACGATAAAAAACTATGGGCAGTCATCTTCTCGGCATGTAAGTGGCGGTGAATGGAGTAGTCTGGATTCTGTTCTTTACATGCAGTTATAACTGTTGACATTAATTTGAATAATTTCTTTCAGAACAATAATCGTGGTGGCTACAATGTTGGAGATGCAACTGATAAGGCAGCAAATAACGACAAGAATAAGCAGTATAGTATGGTAGGATTTTATTTTGTGATATACTAATCCATATATGAGGTTCAAGCAAAAATAGATAACAGAGAACCATGGACTTGAAGCACCTCAGTGATGATGGAAGTGGAAGCCTGGGGACAAAAACTTGGCACTTCCATCATTTGTAACATCTTTTGATTATTCTTCATCCTTGTCGGTGGTTAATTAATGTTTAATTGCTAATTAATTGATTAATTAATCAATTAATGTTTGTTAATTACAGAAATACTTCCAAAGTGATGGGAACGGTGGAGAGACTATTCTGCCCATTGAGTGGACAAATCAACATGGTTGTGGAGGGAACGAAGATTCTGATCCTCATAAGCAGAATTGTAACATAGTTCTACAGTACATGTGCCAAGAAAGTAAATTACCAGGTACCGGTACCTTAGATTAGATTTTTTGACGGTGTGACATGATATCACTACTGATATATGCCCAGTTGATGTTACATTATGGACCCAGGGACGGATCTAGGATTTCGGGATAGAGGGGGTGCACCGTGCTAGATACATTGAAATCGGCGGTCAATTTCAATGATTTGCTCCAAATTTCAGAATTTCACGGTCAGTTTTAAAGATTTTCGGCCGAAAGGGGGGGCGTGCGCCCCCCTTGGATCTGCACCTGGGACCAGAACACATTTTTCTAGGATGACCTGTACGATTTTGCAACAAGGATGAAAAGTCATCTTTGTCGTCTCCCAGTGCAGTGGGGTTTAAAAAAAATTCCCATCTATCATTTTGTCTTTTGTCCTTTACTCAGCATCCAGGGACACGATGCGCGATGGTGTCACCACCCAAACACAGAATTTCCAGCGAGCGCAAAATTTGAATGAAGCAGAAGGTAAAGCAACGCAAAGAAAGAACAATAACGTGGCTGATAATAAGGGTCTACAGGAACCCTGGGAGTGGTATGATGCTTGTTACATGAGGGAAAGGAATAAGGGTAGGTAAATTCTGTTTCTGTTTTCTCATACAATTTTACCCCAAGAAACCTCAATGAAGGTGCAGGGTACTGGGGTGAAATTGAGCATTTTACATAGTCTGCAAACTTTATGTACCGGTATGACTTTTATGATTGTCATCATGGAAGTAGTTGGGTCCCCAAGGTGTTAACCATCAGCTGATGTTTATGATTATGGAATATTTTGATGGCACTGTAGGTGACTGAAATTGACAGGACATCTACTGTGATGTAGACTTGTAATTTAGGCAGATCTGCACTAGTATATACATGTTTGTCATTAGATTCTACACATCTGCCCTTGGTTCGTAGGTCTTTTTACTGCTGACCAGAATCCAAAAACCAATAATGGTCTTGGAGTGAGCAGCGCCATCTACACTCGACAGAATCCTAATGGTAATCGCTATGGTTACGAATGTCCTGAGGAGCGTGACTATTACCCATACTGGCACCCGACGCCGTGGAAGGACTTGGCTGTGTTGGCTCAGAATATTTCCATGTGCTCGTAAGTAAATCCTTCCCTTAGCGACACCTCTGCTGGGAGGACACCTCTCTATTCAGGACAGCTGAGTTCAGTTCCCAGTTGGTCGCGTCTGTTCATTTTGACCTCTGTAATGAGAACACCTCTCAATTAAGGACATTACCTTTGGCAGTCCCAAAGGTGGCATACTTGATATAGAGGCCATCCAATGACGTCATCCTGGCGGCCATGCTGGAGGGTGCAGGCCCTGACAGGGCGCAGAGGTGTGACGTGACCTGCATGAAGTGCGCCACGCCATTGTTTGACGTAACGTCATTGGGACATGCACGGCTCATTTCGCTGCGCCTCTGCAGCATGTGCCCCCCAGCATGGCGGCTTGTGACGTCATTTGCAAGGCCTCTATAGAGGTTATATCGTACTTTTCTTGCAGATATTACAGAAAGAAAAGTTTCAACATTCATCCGTATCACCAATGTATAGAGTACTACACTACTGGAAAGAGGAAACACTGGTCAAAGTATAACAATGAAAAGGATTGCAAGGAAGCTAAAGGAAAATGGGTGCTTTTATACAACTACTTGGAGAAATGTGAGTCCAATTGATGATGATGATTTCAGATTTAAAACTATTGTCTATCTTTCACTTACATATCTGCATTTTGTCACCTTAGTTATTTGGGTCTGTACAGGGGCAATGTGCACACTGGAGCAGGGATAAAGTATTGAGTTGAGAACCGAGTGCCAAGTATCGCATTCTTGGCTCTACAGAGGCTATGCACTGACGTCATCAAATGACGTCATCAATGGGTATGACGCCACGTGTTGGATGGAAAATTGACGGAGCACGTGGTCAGATGCACTGCGTCAGCATGTCACAACGTTCCATCCAACATGGCGTCACCTCGCTGATGACGTCACGTGCATAGCCTCTATACACAATATTGGGTGTATAAATGTACAGCAGGAGGAAACTGGAGTGTCCACACTGGAGTGTCTGGAGAAAACCTCACACACCATCAAAGAGAGTCATCCTCTCTGTCAAATGAAGAATGGGTTGGACGGGGACTGAACCTAGGACCTCTGCGGTGACAGGTGTATCCACTGTGCCCCTCTGACAGCCAATGGTGTGTGAGTATGATAACCTTGAACTCAGACATAGGCACATGTAAACTCTAAATTTGTTACAGTACTGTATTCTTTAAATTCTAGCATCAAAAGGCAAAACTGACTGTGAAAAAAATAAAAAGCAAGGTTATGTCTGGGGTGTACCATACGACGCAAGTGATGTGACAAAGGCAGAATGTCTTGTTGCCTTGCCGCAACCTGACTGTAAGGAGGCCCCTTGGTCAAGGTGAGTCCTGTTGTCAGTTTATCGTTTTAGGAAGATCCCTAAGGCTGCAATCACATAGAGCTACATGCTACACGGGCACGCCGGTTAACAATGGCTTCACAAAGGGCTCACGACTGTGAAGCCGTTGTTAACCGGCATGTCCGTGTAGCGTGTAGCTCTATGTGATTGCAGTCTAAAAGACAAATTTAGAGGGTGATTTCATTTGGGTACTTATTGGGGAAAGAGGATACCATTGTCACTTTCATTACTCTTACAAATAATGTTTTGTTTTTAGATCAAATCACCTCGGCAACGGGAGAGCTGGAGTACCAAACACATATACTTGGAAGCTGCCCTACTTCCCATCCAAAAAGGATTACAACTGCGTCTTACGAATCAGGTAGGGATTGAGCAGTTGTTCTGGTTTTATTTTATTAGACTTTTTTCCCAGCGACTTCCTACACAAAAAACGACAAATACTCACAGATAGAATGACCAGGCATTACTTTGCACTGCCAATTCACAGTTATTGAGTATCAAAATATAATATCCTTTCAGGTACAACATATCAACAGATGATTACGACCCATACTACACTGACAGTAAAAGCAACGAGGACATGTAAGTATTTCACAGGAGGTCTTCCGCAGCCTTCCTCACAGCCACTGGTTTAAAATCTGACATCTCGACAGATCAAACATAAAAAAAAAATAGGTAAAACTTGTAGGACTTTTCTGCGGCAATTCAGTTCCATTGAAGCACCTCAAAACTTGCTGCTATTCACCAGTTTCTCTTTCCATTTTCTAGAGTCAAGCGAGTTGAGTCACCAGTCCAACAAAATCCCTACGTGGACATCGGTGCCGGGCACTCTCCACTCCGTCTTGCCATCAACACGGCACAATTTGGCCGGACATTCCAAGATCGTACGCACGTTTTTCAACTGAAACAACGACCTGCTAGTCTGAAAGGGAAGAGAATTTTCAATCTGAACGTGCGAGGAAAGAGGGGCAATATCGTCCAAGTTTATCCTGCCGTGGAGTATGACTTTGTACCCAATGAACTGACTATGACACCAAATGATGCTGTACATATCCAATGGACAGGTAAGAGGACGATTTGCCATAGATTCACCCTACAGGTTTATCTTTTGCAACAAATTTTGCCAATTCATGTCGGAAATTGCTGGACGTTCTCGACCTATTTGACCTCGGTAGCTTTACATTTAATTTCGCAATGCAGGCAGAGGCGGTCGTGTTCAGAAATCTCTTGATTCAGGGTTTCTGCTGGCAGTAGCTAAAGGAGCCAAAAGCTGCTTTTAAAATAAACTGGCGACAGAAATAAATGATTGGCTCAAATTTTGTAATGCTATTTACAATGGAATATTGCTGCCCTGGATAAAAATATCTTATTTCAACAAAACTGGCTACTAAATCTAATACTTCAGCAGAAACCCTGTGATGCCTGAAATTTTATTTGGCACCAGAAACCCAGCAAATTCCACCTCGTTTTTCACTGTATTCTCTTTACATGTAATTCTAATATGTTCATCATCGTTTCCAGGATCCAATACCCATAACAATGGCAACCCAGCTGGTGACGGCCAAGCAGGTGATGCTGGCGAGGGGACAGGGGGAACAGACAGAAGCAACATTGTTCAGATTCCTTCCCTAAATGATAACTTCCCGACACCCTTTGAGCACACAGACATGTGGACGAATGCCGATGTCCTGTGGACGCCGAGCGGTTCTAATCCTAAAATGTTGAAAAAAGATTTGGCTATCATGGTGGCTTCCTCAGGTTATTACAAGTAAGTGCAGAATGATTTTCCATGGTTTTCGTTGAGTGTGTGTTGTTTGTTACATTGAAAGAATCTACATGTGAATATGCCCAGTGCATCCATCATAAACAAATGAATGGTAGATGATTGGTTCAGTCACAGGCATGGATCCAAGGGGGCGCACCTTTCGGCCAACAAATCTGTAAAATCGACCATGAAATTCTGAAATTTGGAACAAATCATTGAAATTCACCGCAGATTTCAATGTTTCTTGCACAGTTCGCCCCCTCTTTCCAGAAATCCTGGATCCGTCCCTGAGTCATATGGATCCAGTCCAGCATTGGTCATTTCTTTTCATCTTGACCTCTTTAGTCTGAACACCTCTCAATTCAGGACATCATCCTTAAAGGGGCACGGTATTCCTTCCCTATCCTGCACTAAACACACCTGCGTTAAGGGAGACCTCTATTGACAGTGTTGTCAAACTACCACTCATCAACCTCGCCCAATGTAGAGTAACTCTTGTTCCTAGGTATCCACATATGCATTGCATTGTAATCATACATTCTCCAACACTGGGGCAAAAGGCAAAACCATGGTATTGGAAAATGATGCAACCATTGCCGGTGGTGCCACCTGTTGACAAAAAGTGGCAATACCCTGGCCCTTTAATATAGAGGTTCCAATCTGATTTATGATGTAATGTAATCCAACTTTACATTTCAGGTGTGAAAAGAAAGCCACTTGTGGGGGTCAATCCGCCCAGTCCAAAACCAAGTTGCAGAACCAACTGAACAATGCACCGGCGTCTTTCGAAGGAGTCGTTTTAAAATTCAAGAAAGGGACTTATTACTACATGTGTAGCAGAAATAACAACTTCACAAATCGTAGCCAGAAAGGAAAGATTGTTGTACAATAAAGAAGTTTATAAACTGTTATTTCTTGAAACAGGGAATTGGCGGAATTTTCGATAGCATCACAAATGATGCAACTGAATGACACTGTGATTTCTCATATCATTTGTATTTGACGTACATGTACTTACAACTTTGTACCGGTAAATAGAGGTTTCCCACATGACGTCATAAAGGCCACATTGGCCATCAAATTGGATTCTAGGACATTTACCCCCTGGACATTTACCCGCCGGACACCCCCAGACATATACCCCCCGGATCCTTAAATGTCCTGGGGGGTAAGTGTCTGGGGGTAAAAGTCCTGGGGGGTAAGTGTCCATATTGACCATATGTTTCCTGAAGGAACGTCACGATGATGCGATGACATTATTTCGTGTGCTGTCTCGTCACGTGAGGCGTAATGTCAATCCACGTGCAGCAGCCTACTGACATCAATTTGTGTCATTTTGACGGCCAGTCACATGATTTGATGACGTCAGTGGGATTCCTCTATTGGCAGACGTGTCTGCTGAGGAGATTCCACTGTGCTGTTGATATGGTACTCATTTGATAAACGCGGTTGTGATAATTACATTATTTTCCTTGGTGACTTTATGAATCAGGGAGAATTTTTTAGCTGGCAAATTTCCTGACAATAGGCCTAACTCAGTCAAAGAATAGGGGGGAATGATTCTGCTGTCTGATGTGTTACTGATTTATATATTTTTGTACAATTTGTACTGCAACTATTGATATTGATGTAAAAACTGTATATGACTGCTGGTCAGTGAATCTGTGATGCAATAAATGCTGGAATAATCATTGCATAAGATCGTATGTTGTTTCAACAACTTCTGATTTCCAGAATCTTTGATAGACAATGTACGCCTTGCTGACTGGAGACGACCACAGCCAGTCACTGTCACTGGTGTAAAGTAGGACATAGGGAGAATCAGGGAGGCATGTTTTCGTTTCCATGGGCCAGATGAAATAATTACTGATCACCAGAGGTCATCAGCATTCCTCAGGAATGTTGATGGCACTGGCCAAGACTTGGGACTTTTTTTCTTGGCAATCCTGATCAGTTGGGTTACTGGTGGGTTGGAGCTACCATTGTCTTCTTTTAGCCAAAGTAAAGAAAAGCCTATTGTTCAGTAGTGTGAACAATAGGGATTTTCTTTACTTTGGCTAAAAAAAGTAATGGTAGCTCCAACCCTAAAAAAAACAACAACCTCTGATGAAAAGGTGTAAAGCGGCCTATCCATGTGCAATATTATTGCATAATATGAGGATCAAAATGAGCAATATTATTGCCAATCTTTCTTCCATCCATTATGCCAGAAGCACACGAGACCCATTTTGGGCCCTATATTGTGCAATAAATATTGTACAACAGCCAGTTAAACAAGCCACTTGGGATACATTTGGATAGGCCTAGTCATTCATATCATTATTGGTATATTGTTGTAGGAATTCTTTTATTGTACTTCAACTCCCTCTCCAGCACTCAGGGAACTATTCAGTGGTGACATCTGTTGTTAGTTACAGGAACTTCATGATGTTACTTCCTGGTTGAGAACTTTCCTGTCAGTGAAGATGAACCTGTATTAAAAGTAGAATAGATGAGACAATTGGTGAAGAATGTCCCTGAAATTACTTTTACAGAAATTTCTTGATCGGGTGGAAAAGGTACTTTCTTCAGAAGATGATCCTCTTGGCTCTGAGTTCCTGGTAAGTTGGCATGGGCTAGTAGCAGAGTAGTGTGTAGTGTTGTATGTTTGTAAACTGTGCTATATTGATAGGTATACAATGTATGATATAGGATTTACATAGGCCTATGCTTGTATAATCAACTACCGGGTAGAGTACATTTTACCCATTATTTTGATTGTGTTGAAACTTCAAGGCATCACGTCGATCGTACGGTACTGATTTTTGTATGACCAGGCGCAGATCCGGGGGCGCCCTGGGCACGCGTCTCTCTTTTGGCCAACAAATCTGTAAAATCGACTACTGAAATTCTGGAATTTGGAGCAATTTTCAACGTTCCTACCACATGGCACCCCCTCTATTTTCCCCAAATCCTGGATTGGTGCCCCTGATGACATTATGAATGGGGATTTGCCTTTTGGCGGCCGGAACCCCAATCATAATCAGATGAAACCTGGAATGACACGAGGCACATGCTGATAGTTGATGTCATGGCGAGAAAAAGGAATTATGTCGCCTTCTCCCACATGAAAAGGAAACTCTTTACTTCAGAAAGGGCAGGTTCACCGCAGTTACTCCAGTTTCCTCCTACCGATGCACTAATAAGATCACCCAATAGTGGAGCCAGTAGGCCTAATGCCATATTTGGCCCTCTCTCTGTATTCAAAAGATATGATGACTTGGATGATGGCCGGGTGCGATACTCAGTGTCATCTGTCCCTGTTGTAGTTTGCACATTTCTTACATCGGGCAATTCTTTTTCAGGCACTTCGTGACTTGAGTCGTCAACTTAATCAGAATGAGGAATATGCTGCATTGGTCGGAGCGCTGGAAGAAAACAACCGAAAGAATCGATACAAGGATATACGTCCATGTAAGATGATATTAACAAGTACCCGGTAGGCCTATCACAGAAATCCATAGAGCTTTAGGGCCGTATTCACGGGTCGCACTTTAGCCTAAAGTATAGCTAAAGTCAGACTTTCTCTATGCTTGAAGCATTGAGAAAAGTCGGACTTTAATGAAAGTGTGACCTGTGCATACGGCCCTTAGTGGTGCAGTGGAAGGATTGACACTTTCACCAGTGTGAGGTTCCGGGTTAGATCCCTGGTCCAATCCACTCCTTCATGTGATAAGAGAGGATTACAATCTTTGTCAGTGACGGTTTTCTCCAGGCATTCTGGTTTCCTCCTGCTGATTGAACCCCTTGCAGCTACTATATGGCACGGCTTAACCCACCGGCCATGGAGGATTTCCTTTATGGCCTAGTGGTAGCACATTGGCCTCGTCGGAGCTACAAGTTATAAGCAACGTTGAGCGCGATCACTACTTGGATGGGGTGACCCAGGTGCGGATCGGCGGGAGGGGGGGGGGGGCACCCGGCACGCGCCTCCCATTTCGGCCAACAAATCTGTAAAATTGACTGTGAAATTTGGAGCAAATCATTGTAATTCACCACAGATTTCAATGTTTCTAGCACAGTGCGCCCCCTCTTTTCCAAAATTGTGGCTCCGCCCCTGTGACCGATGCGGGTACAATACACAGCTGTACATAAATTTGCCCATGCTGTCTATGAGCTATGATGCCATATTTGTTGCTGAGCTATTGTGCAATGTTTTAAGGAAATTCATTTCAATACTAGGCCTAGACCTAAGCTTGCTGAAATCATCCATGTGGACTTTGAACTTCTGTGTAAGATGCATTATTCATATTTAAACGAAAAAACACTAATTGAAATTCTAGTTGAATAAATCAACACGGAAGTTCATGTATTGTACGAACACTCAGCAAAACTAGAATCCACCTCCAGGAAATTTGTCATTAATTACTGGACTTGAGAAAGATGATCCAATTATGCAAGAGTGTGTTACTGTGCTGTCATGGCCGGGAAGAAACTGATACATCATATGGGCTTGTTAACACTTGAAGATAAATGTGAAGTTGAGAGCCACATGCCAAATACACCATTACTCCATGAATAAGTACATGTAGCAATGATAAATGTGAGCTACTCTGGCAAAACCAGACGCTTGTCGCTCAGAAGTTCAGCCTGAATGAACTAAGATAACACCAGGAGAGAATGGAAGAAATAGGTTACTGTCAGATTTCGTAACAGGCAGACAATATTGAAACTGACAAACATTTGGTCTCAAAGGTAAGAGCGACAAGCGTCTGGTTTCAGGGACGGATCCAGGATTTCGGGAAAGAGGGGGCGCACTGTGCTAGAAAAATTGAAATCTGTGGTGAATTTCAATGATTTGCTCCAGATTTCAGAATTTCACGGTCGATTTTAAAGATTTTTTGGCCGAAAGGGGAGGCGTGTGGCGGGTGCGCCCCCCCCTTGGATCCGCGCCTGGGTTTTGCCAGAGCGGCTCACAAATATTGGCGAATAAATGTAGAGCAGGATGAGACCGGTGTAAGCAGCAAAAACCTGAGTGTGATATCAAAGAGAGTCACCCTCATCACATGCAGAAGTCTGACTAGATCGAATTTGGAACTTGAGCGGTGACAGGCAATGTTTGTTGATTTCAGCTTGTGTGTTTTCATCACTCTTGACTCAGTCAGTAGCCTACACTGCATCTTTTCTTTCATTGCGCCCAAGTAGGCCTAATCACTGCCATTTTGAATGCTTCCCCACGCTTATCACATGGTATTTGTTTCAAATATTGCCATCTACTTTCAGTTGACTGCACCAGAGTTAGTCTGTTGCCTATTGAAGGTGTCCCTGGGTCAGATTATATCAATGCCAACTTCATTCAGGTGAGGAATGTGAGCTTTCGTGTCATGTTTTAGGTGTCGTCAGTTGCAAAACACTGGCATCATTACCCCAGTCCCTCTGACACTTTTTTGAAACTTTAAGTTTCAAAAAAGTATTCCCTTTAGCCCCTTCTGATCAATCTCAATCATGTAATTGAGGGGACTAACTGTGACCCTGTCAAGAATTGAACCTGCCACATCTCAGACATGAGTTCAAAGCTCGCTGCACTCCACAGAAATCAGAGAGTGCACAATCATGAGGACGGGAGCTAAAAAAGATGGCAGAGAGGCTCACAAACAAGGATGTCAAAGTATCGTGTTTATTCCAGGGTCCCACGGGACGGACGTCATACATTGCCTCGCAGGGTCCGTTACCTCACACGGTCGATGATTTCTGGGCGATGCTATGGCAGTATGAAGTCGAGGTTGTCGTCATGGCGTGCAATGAAAGAGAGGCTGGAAAGGTAGGAATTGTGTCAAGAAATCATGAAATATCAGAGTTGGGGATTTTCAATTAATTACGAAATAAGTTCGGAGTCTACCGGTACCCTTCTGTAGGAAAAGCCAGGATGGGAAGCCAAAAGAATTTAGGTCTGCAAATCCTGCAGACTTTTTCTGATGAAGGTCCCTTGTGGGGTCATTTTTCGCAGGCAGGAGGGGACAATTGGCTATTTTGATGAAGTGGCCTGACTTAACATATTTTCAGGCCAAGTGTGAGAGGTATTGGCCCTACAATGATGAGGAGAAATGGTTTAGAAACATAAATATAAAACTGGTAAGTTGTTTTTTTGCTGCACACTACCGCCACCCCTAGTGCAGAGAATAATACCAATCTTTTTGCTACCGTAATAAAAGTCATCAGTTCAGCGGGCCAAATACCGGTACTTTGGGATTTTGATTTCAACCAGGAAGTTGATTCAGTGCAACCTTTCTATCAAAGACTCGCACCTTCATGACTGACAGACGCTCTCTCGTATTGGCGAGGTGTCCTGATTACAGAGGTCAGAATGGGTAGAAATTATCGATTTTTGATCGACTGTCTGCATCCTTGATAGAGAGGTGTCCTTTTTGGCAGAGATGTCCACTAAGGGAGGTTCTATTGACTTGTTTTCTTTCTTCCTGAATGCTCAATTATCTTATGTGGCCTACTTCCTTGTTAGGTTCGAGAAGATCTCATCTGTGAAGACTTCGTGGTTCGTCATTTGCTGGCGAGTGATGGCACCACTGAACGCCCCATTCAGCAGTTTCACTATGTAAATTGGCCAGACCATGGCGCGCCGGAGACGTGTACGTCCCTGTTAGATATGATAGCGATGATCCGTGTTGCTCAGCCTGGTGATTCTCATCCAATTGTAGTACATTGCAGGTCAGTCTCCTTGCCATTCTGTCTTACATGTACAGTAGTGTGTTTTTCATGTGGCTTGGACTTCACTAATTATTAACTGAGTCAGTCCAAGTGTCAAAAAAGTTACCAGTACCAGTTCCCTACATTCCCCATGTTGAAACCAATAGACGATATCACTCCAAAAGAGTGCAGCACCTGACGGATCCAGCATCATGATGTCTCGCACGTCACTTCTGAACGCCATGATGTGACTCGAAAAAAATCCAGTTGTTTCAGCGATCATGACGTCGTGAAACAGTTAGATTTTTTTTCGTCTCGCCTCAAGACATGAAATGACGTGCGGGACGTCATGACGCTGACCCGTCAGGTGCTGCACTCTTTTGGAGTGATAGAGTCTATTGACAATCATCCTTGTTTATCTATCTAGCGCCGGTTGTGGAAGAACAGGAACCATCTGTGCTGTGGATTATGCATGGAATGTTCTTAAAAATGGGGTGAGTCATGACAGATGGGAACTGAATGCATGCAGGCCTGTCGCAATAGAGGAGTAAAGTTGAAACACGTGGCTGGCCTTTGAGACTACTGTAGAACCACACGATTAAGGACACATTTTGACACTGAAAAATGCTGTCGTCAGCTGAGAGGTGCCCTCATTAAAGGAGGTCAAAATGAATAGAAATGACAATTTGGGACCTAAGGGATCGTCTCCAAAATAGAAACGTTTGGAATTCGTTTAAACGAATTTGAAAAGGCTTTTTAAAAACGGAATTCAAACGAAAAAGTTCGTTTGAGAACTGACTGAAAAACGTTTGGCATAGCACACATTTTCGTTGCAATTTCGTTTGATATTTTTGTCATGAGAAACGTTTGTCCGGCGAGACAAACGTTTGGATGATATGAAACGAAGTTGAAACGTTTTCTTCCCCTCGCTCCAAACGTTTGGGTGTAAGTCGTTGACACGAACTTCAAACGGTTTGTTCAAAACGTTTGCCGAATCTGGCGACCGAGGAGGATGGGTCGACGGAACACAGAGGCCTATATCAATTTTATGATCGAAACATCCAACTTTGGCTGGGTGCTTGAATGCACAAAGTACATGTACGACATGATTACATAGATGATGGTATTCAAAACAGATCATGATGAATTCATTGCAATCGATCGACCTCAGAAGTCAAGTACTTATGACCTCAGAAGTTGAAAATGAAAATAAATTTATTTCATGATCGAGATGAAGCACCATACACCAGTGTGGTACAATGGTACATGATCAGTAGGCCAAGACATATGTCATACTGTAGCCTAAAAACCGATGAAATAATAGTTAGGCCTGTTAGATATTACAGTGAGAATGCCACAAAACAGATAATGATCAATTCATTCCAGACAATCAACCTCAGAAGTCAGTGGTTACGAGCTCAGAAGTCGAAAATGGAAATAAATTATTCATCATCATGTAAAGGAAGCATCTTTACACATAAGGCCTAGGCTATAATAGGCTAGGCTTGGGCCTAAAATTGATTAGGCCTACCCGGTACGCCTATGTAGAATACAACGGACATAGGCCTAACGGAGGATGAGCTGAAGGACTGAAAACGGACTGAAAACCAATGCCGACCTGAAATGTCAACGACAGTAGGGCCTATATAGGCCTATGAAAGTCACTACCGATAGGAGCCTTCGATACGGAAAGAATGACATGCACATGTAGGCCTAGGCCTATCGCTTCCTGCAATGCACCTAGGCCTATGACGCCGAAACATCGCTTCGTTTGGCGCAAAAACGTTTGCATTTCGTTTGGATTTCGTTTGACACAATTTGAAAACGTTTTTGCATTCTATTTGGCGCATGAAACGTTTGCTTTTCGTTAGGGCAGAAACGTTGCTCTTCGTTGTAGATACTTTTCGTTTGGGGAGAATTCGTTTCAAATCCGTTTTGAAAATCGTTGGAGAATCACTTCAGTTTCGTTGGACTACAAAAATTTCAAACGATTTTGAAACGATATTGACATTCGTTTCAAACGCGTTTGAAACGAAAACAATTTGGAGACGATCCCTAACTCTGGTGTCCTCAATATAGAGGTGTCCTTCTAACGAAGATGTCCACTAATGTTCCACTCTATATGTACGTACCCCCGAGGTGGGCACATGGCCTTGGGCCATTCAAAATGGCCGTTTCCTCTGAAAAAGTGCAAGATTCTCTTGGTTGACTTTAGAAACCACGAAGTGTGATTGATCTTCATTTCTTCTGTGCCTGTAATAAACATTCCCAATTTTTTTTAGACCCTGACAGAGGAATTCAATGTTTTTAACATCATTGTGGAGATGAGGAAGCAAAGACTATCCTGTGTGCAGACCAAGGTAGACATAGTTTTCTCAGATTCATTTCACTTTTGTGCACTTTGTAAGTAATATTTTAAAACAAAACCATACCCTTACATAATTGTATGTGTGCGACATGGAAATCAACGTCATAAGTATGAACTTACCAACCTGAATTTTGTAACACTTTTCTTCTTCTTCAGGATCAGTACATTCTCGTTCATCAAGCAATCGCTGAATTATTTGAGCAACATTTATCGATGATTAAAGATCACCTTTATGAGAACGTGGTGGTGGAAGGGGCGGGGAGAGAAGTTATTGAGGTAAGTGTGCGTGCAGCACAGTAGGCCTGGTTAGTGCAAGGAACAGTAGTGCCCACATGTAGTCATGTACACCATTTGCTGGTTTAGAAACCTCCCGAAATAGAAAAGTTTATGTGGCAGCCAATGATTCATTCATTCCATCAGCAGACGAGGCTACATTCTGTCAAATGTGAAAAGTACCTAATCCCCAGCATATACATATGTAGGTATTCATTAGAAGGCTGTCACTGACCACTTTCCATGGAAAAACTATAACACAGGATTTGTGTAATTTCAGAGATTTTATTTCCCTTCGCTTATTCTTTTTATTTCAGGATATCTATGAAGATGTGAGGGGGATGAACCTTGGGGATAAAAAAGAAGGTAAGACCTCCGTACTGAATACGTAACCCAATAGACCCCATGCCGCTCCAAACCGCCCTGCCGTGACCCGCCTAGAAGGCCATGGGTCATATGAATAAAGACTAGCAAATGCTTTTACTTGAATTTTGCAATGCAAATGCATTAAGCAATGCTGTACAAAGTTGAAGTAAAAGCATTTGCTAGTCTTTATTCATATGACCCCATGGCCATTTTGATAAAAATCCGGCCATCACCTCTAATGTAGAAATCAAAATCATCAATTACATGTACTGCCAAAAGCACCACAAACCGCCATGTCGCCAGACACCGATACCACCATAAACCGCCTTGACTGATTATACATCTTTCTATGCAGCTCAATGCAGTGGCAGTTCAGGGGGGTATGGGCTACAGATGGAAAGTGCCAAAAAATAGGTGGCTTTATTGGGTTAACGTACTGTTCCCCCTTCAGTTGGTACAAGTCTGATGTTTAACCCGTTAACTCCGATGGTGCATGGCCAATTTCAGTTGCTTGGTTCCTTTTGGCCACCTGTAATGAACCGATTTCCAACCTGAATGCAGAACCATCTGTCAGTAAAACAAGAAATTAAAACTACATTTCAAGGTGCTTTGCCATTAGTGGTGAACGGCAGTAGCAGTGGGATGGTGATCGCTTGAAGTAATAGTGGTGTTTGTACTATCAAATACACTGAAGTGGAGAGAGTAGCTATTACTTGGATCAACCATGCCCCCTCTGTTCATCAATGGAGGGACTGCCTTTTATCATTGGAGGGCAGATTGTGCACGTTCTTGTTTAGTATTATCTAACTTTAGTGTTTTCTTCAGATGTGAATGAAGACATCTACGTGAATGCTGATTCACTACCAAAGAAACGTTTGTCGTCCCATGCTGCAGAAAAAATCATCATGGAAACAATTGCAAACATGGTAACGGACGAAGATGATGAAACGCCAGATAAATTCTATGCAGTTTCCAGCAGCCTCAGCAAGATGAATGCGGGGATTCAGCCCGGTACGAAGACGGTCACAGAAGACAAAGGTAGAAATTGGGGACAAGGGCCACCGGCACTGCCCGCGAAAAAGACAAGCCCAGCTCCTGATCAAGATGGTAGGAAATCAGACCCAACTTCAAACGCAACGCAGGAAAAGCAAGGTCCACCAGCCCTTCCTGTGAAGAAGACAAATCTGCTTCCTGAGCAAGATGGCAGGAAGTCGGATCCTACAACAAAACAGGAAAAGCTCCCTGTACAACGGAAGTTTTCGTTAGGTTCTCTTAAGAGGAAACAAAAGTCAGTGATAGGTGACTCGTCTCGGTCTCCAGATTTACCTCCCAAGAAGGGAAGTGCTGAGAAGGGTAGATCTCAATCGACACTAGAGAAAGACGAGTCAGGAAAAACTGAAAAGAACCTACTGAACTTTGGTGAGCAAATGATGAAAGGTAAAGCTAAGAAGGGAAAAAATGGTGCTGACGTATCTTATCAGAGTGACGATGTTGAAGATCATGTACATGTAGCAAATGTGAACGAACTCCGCCAGAAATTGGAACACACTGGGATACCAGTCGCAGGGGTTATGGCACATCCTGTGGCCAAAAAACGGGCATCATCCATCGATAAAGTTTGCGTCGAGAAAACTATGGATAAATCACAAAAGTCATCTTTACCTCATGAAAAAACTGCAGTGAAACCAGAGGCGGCTGCAAAGTCGAATCGTATAAAGGGATGGAAAAAAACTAATAGCGGTGAGAAAACTGGTAAAATTGACGCTCCTAAGGCCCTTCCTAGACACCGAGTTGGGAGTGATGCAAGTCAAGGATCACCCAATGAAGAGAGAAAGAAAGTTCCCCTTCCTTTACCAAAGCCGAGGGAGCTGGTCAGCAATGCAGACAAAACAGAATTCCAAAGACAAATGTCAGAAAGTTCAGATTATTCTCAACCATATGAAATGGTAAAAAGTGTCGGAGCACAGCTATCACATTCCACTTTGCATCAGAGCGAAAGTACCGGTACCAGTACTTATAAACTAGAGGAAAGTGTTGCAGCAAATGACAGTTCATACAGCTATGTTGATGTGGCTGGAACAGCTGGTAAGACGTACTAAAATCTATCCAAATTTTATTCTGAATGCTGAGTGAATAGATTAGATCTGGGCGGTCTAAAGTGTCATCGGGCGTTCTTGGCTGGTTTTGGCATCTTGTATGTCTTGAAGCTTGTGTTGAACCCCTCATAACATGCTATCAAATCACATGTTGGGCTGAAGCCATGACACTTTTAACCTCCCTATAGAGGCTTTGCAATGACGTCATCTTGGCGGCCATTCTTGGGACACAGGGTGCAGAGGGGTGAGCCGACCGTGACGTGGCTTGCGTGAAGTGCGCCACGCCATTGTTTGATGTAACGTCATTGGGGCATGCACAGCTCATTTCGCTGCGCGTCTGCAGCATGTGTCCTCCAGCATAGCGGCTTGTGACGTCATTTGCAAAGCCTCTATAGCAAACTCATGCATTTTGCAGTTCAGCTGCCCATTTATGGACTTTGGATCCTAACCCTCATAGAAGATTTTAAGTCGCCATCATTTTGGGCCACGCATTAACCTCAAAGCCGTAGACAACTTTAACCCCTCATCTAACCAATTCCAGTATCTGGATGTGACCGCTGTCGACATCACCGGGCACCAGATAGAAAGGCAACCCCTTTCTACCGCTCTGGACGCATTTCACTCCTGCATGCTGTCTACCACTCTGAGTGCATTTCACTCCTACACGCAGGAGTGAACATGAAATGTGTTTAGAGGGGTTGACAAGGGTTTAGATGATCTGGATGTAAAATAATTCATGCTCCCCTATATCTAGGTCAAAATCGAGAAACTCCGTCTCTCCCAAGTGAAAAACCAGCAGATTTTCAATGTATCGCACATAAAGACCAAAGTACACAGGGTTCCGTAATCAGACGAACCAAGCTTCTTCCTGATTGGTTGGATGATGAGAACCCCTATGAAACATTGGGTGGAAAAACAGAAGTGCCTAGTTCTGTTGGTGAGCAGCATGTTGACACATTCTTTGCTGCATGCCGTGCTTTTGGAGGATTTGCGTATGATGAAGCCATCTACCCCTGTATTAACCACTTCACTATGGAAATTTGTGTCATTATGACGTCACGTTTAAAAGTACGGTATGCGATGTCAGTGCATTTAAAGTATGTGGCACTGTGGTCACATCATATCATCATGGAGTGGAAATCCAGTCTCCCAAAGTGAAGTGGTTAACCAATAACCTCAATAAAATCACCCGGTTGCCTGGTAATCACCGGTTGAGTGGACAGAGTGGCAACGCTCAGCCAAGTCCCAAAACCCCAAGCCTCCCGGTCATGAACCAGACTCTCCCGCCATTACGCCACCATGCTCATCCTCGCATTCCTGATTCTTCTTACACAGCTGCTTCATCCACTCCCTTATCGCACATAAAGACCAAAGTACACAGGGTTCCGTAATCAGACGAACCAAGCTTCTTCCTGATTGGTTGGATGATGAGAACCCCTATGAAATATTGGGTGGAAAAACAGAAGTGCCTAGTTCTGTTGGTGAGCAGCATGTTGACACATTCTTTGCTGCATGCCATGCTTTTGGAGGATTTGCGTATGATGAAGCCATCTACTCCTGTATTAACCACTTCACTATGGAAATTTGTGCCGTTATGACGTCACGTTTAAAAGTACGGTATGCGATGTCAGTGCATTTAAAGTATGTGGCACTGTGGTCACATAATATCATCATGGAGTGGAAATCCAGTCTCCCAAAGTGAAGTGGTTAACCAATAACCTCAATAAAATCACCCGGTTGCCTGGTAATCACCGGTTGAGTGGACAGAGTGGCAACGCTCAGCCAAAAGTCCCAAAACTCCAAGCCTCCCGGTCATGAACCAGACTCTCCCGCCATTACGCCACCATGCTCATCCTCGCATTCCTGATTCTTCTTACACAGCTGCTTCATCCACTCCCATCTTCTCCCCTTAGGCCTACATATGTGACCCGCTCTGGCAAAACCAGACGCATGTCACTCTTTTACCTTGGCAGGTTGAGACCAAATGTGTTGTCTGCCTATTATGAAATCTGAAAGAATCTATTTCTTCCATTCTCTCCTGGTGTCACCTCATTTCGTTTCTAAGGCTCACGTTCTGAGCAACATGCGACTCTTTTCGCCAGAGCGGGTCACATATATAAGAGGTGTCCTCCAGGCAGAGGTGTCTGCTAAGGCAGGTTCCGCTGTATTATTTTTCTGGTTCAGGACAAAACACTCTTTCATGCACGTCCACACCAAGTCACTCTTGAATTACGCAATGGTGGTGGTGTTTCAAGCTTGTTTTGAAAGAAAGACAAGGAGCCCAGAGAGCTGAGTGGTTATCACGTCCGCTCAGCAAGCGGCAGGTCCCGGGTTCGAATCCAGCCTGGGCCATATGGGATTTCATTCCCGGCTCTTCACGTCCGTTGCATGGGACAGTAAGCCGTGGTGGCATGTACCTTGTTTCTTTGCAAGGGCAAGTAAAAGACCCCATCCAAGTGAGGAACATGAGTAGCTTGAGATGGCCTCCTCCGTACCTACCAGGGCCAATAATGCTGTGGCTTTGGCCCTGACTGAAATACAAATAGCCTACAAATACAAAAGAAAGACAAGCTTTCTTTACTGTTTGTTCAACAGGTAGCAATCATTTCATTATTTCTGTTTTCTTTAGGAGCTGATGAGACAACAGATAAACAGGACAACCCAGATCTAGATAGCCTCTATTCGGTGAGTACTGTTGCAGCGGATTCCAGATACACACCCTACAGGGACACAGTGTCCGCATAAGGACCAACTATCAATCTTTGTTATATGTCACTTTTCATCTTGAAATTTTAAGGCCTACGATCACTTCGCCTTCGGACTATGCTCCAGAGTTGTCCGAAGGCAAAGCGATAGGAACCCTTGGTGGTTCAAGATGGTCGCTTTTGTCATCTTGATTAGTCTGAAAGGATGAATGAGCTGCTCATTGAGTACCTGACAAGTGCAGCTTTACCAAGACTTCAGTTTTGGTCAGGAGGTTACCCAATCTCGCTAGTCCAGAGGTATGGCGTTCCGTGTACTATTTGGTTTGCTCCACTTGGTGAAACCATCTGACCTCTGCGTTGGAGATGGGAGTACCCAAAATCGTGTTGTGATTCATTAAAACAATTAAACTCAGTAATTGTCTTTCAAACAGGACCAGAGCAGTTCGGTAAGTGGTTGAAAAATTTCTAGTGATAGACATATGATGTAGATTTTCTCTTATTAACCTGTAGTTAGGCTTGCTTCTCAGGTTGTGAAATTAGGCCGCTTTACACTTCGATTGAGAGATGTTACTTTGCCATCTGTCAGCGATCATTGTTGGTCGATGTCGGATGACAAAGCAACCGGAGATCGGCGCCATTGTCTGAGGTCATGTGACTAAAGTGTGACACGCCTGAAAGTGTTTTCATCACCTGTTGACTCCCTGTTCCTATTTCAGGAGGTTAAAACAAAAGTCACAGCAAACAGTGACCATCCTAACCATGGCTTAACTTCTCAGCTACGTATCGGTAGTGGTGTTCCTCCCTTGGAATCAATAAATCTCCCCAGCAGCTTTGGTACAAGTCAAGATCCTCCTCTTAGTAAACCTGTGCCTTTTACAACCTCTAGTATAGATCCAGTTTCCAATAATAAACCACACTGTACCCTATCACAGTCCAATGTATCTGCTACCATCCCCATAATTCCAGACACATCTTCATCAACAACTGTTATTGTGGACGATGATGATTATGAGTATATTGCGTTCGAAAATGAAAGTAGTTCCTGTGACCTTCCTCCAAAGGCTGATTCACAAACTGCTCTGAAATCTCCTGGTAGAAGTACATCCGAGTCCATTCCTCCTAGTCTCCCTGTGAGAAACCAAACAGATGCTCCCCGTGGCACCCACTTCTTCAGATCCATTTCATCATCTCTGCTCAATGGACTATTGGGGGGCATGATTTCATCCACTGAGGGGTCTCCCAAAACTTCTCGTAGGAAATTATCCGCTCCTTTTCTTGCCTCGCCAAAAAACCAACGCAGAAATACATCCACTCCTGACTCAACATTCTACCGTTCCCCGTCCGATTCTCAGACCTTCCATCCTGTAAATAATCCTGGCTCTTCCCCACAGGTGGTCTCCTATAAGTCCTCGTCTTCTTCTCAACCTGCGAATGGTGCTACGTCCTGGTCTTCGAGGGATAGTCTTGATGATGAGCGACCACCAGTTCCTGTGAAGTTATATGATGTGACCCCGGTGACTGAGACAGGTGAGGTGGTTCATGAGACGACTGTTAGAATGCCAAAGGTTTATGTTACGATGATGTCATGACACCAAAGAGGGAACATAAACCGGGAAACCAGGACGCGACAGTCCGCATCATACCCGGTGATGTCAAAATATGGCTGGCACTAAAGTGGAAAGCTGTGTTCACAGTGAGTGTGATCTGAAGCATTTAGGTCAGTTTAGCATACAGGTAAATTCACTTCACCAATCAGGGTTTGGAAATCAGGGGTTTGGAAATCAGATTACCGGTATCCCTGAAATGGTCGGCGCTTACTGTTTGTGTTAATGTATTTCTTTCACATTTCTTTCAGTTCCAAGTTGGAAGTTCCAAATCTGCAGATATCTCATCATTGGGTGAGTGGCCTGAGATATTAGTGTAATACATGTACCGTAGTTGCTTTGGCTTGTAGCTTGAGTCCTTCAGTGTAATGACAGTCAACCTGTAGTCAGCAATTGATATGCAACAACCTACAATGCAACGCTACCATAAACTCGAGCATGAACCATACTATATAGGCCCCTATCGTGAGTACCAGTCTCACACATCCTGTAGCACACCCAGTGTGGAAGATCCAACGCAGTCTATAAACACTCTGCTTCATTCACCACCATAGGCCTAGCACGCGTTTCTACTAACTCACTGCTTTCCTCTTCTTTGGCTGATCCATACAGATAACATGAAAGGGGATGAACCGCGACATCCACCGATACCATTTATCTTAGGTAAGACACTGACCTGTAGTTCCTGCGAGAGCTTGCCATGTGCACCCGGCCACCAATCAAAACAGTTTCACCGGTAGCTGATTTAAACGTTTTTCTGATACCTTCTTAACGTTGAACGCTTTTCATTTTCAGCTTTCCCGAACAGAACAGACAAGCCAAAAGGAGGTCGGCCACCACCTTGGGCTAAGTAAGAAGAATCACGACTGAGATACCGGTGTTTTCGTCTATTTCATGAAGGGTGACGTTCGTGTTCCATGGAATTGAAGTTTCCTTCTGGATGATAGTGATCGAAATATTCATAAGGGAAACCTTGTGCGATCCAGTTCCGAAGAGAGCACCGTCATGTGGAATGTTCAGGGTGCCACTAACAAGTTGAGAAGTTTTAATTTACACGTATCTATACACTTCCTGAATTTGGAGTTCTGTATCTGAGGCTTACCATATGTTGTTTGGCTGTGATACTGGTAGGCCTACATGTGGTGCAACTCTTCATCCATCCAAGAAATTGTGATTTTATTGTTTTCATTCCTTGATATTAAAGGAGCACGGTATTGCCACTTTTTCTCGACAGCCGGCGCCACCGCGCCACTCTCCAACCCAGGGGCTAACTACGTGTCGGCGAATTGACCCGATTTACTACGTACATTTTGTAATGCATTTTTGTAGTTCGTCTTACTGCCGCTAGGTGGCTCCCTCTACGTCGGCAGTCAAATAACGCATTTGAGATCCAATACCGTGCTCCTTTAAGTTTCTGGTCATTGGGACCACTTCCAAATGCTGCACTTGGACACTGACAAGGACATGACTTCGTCCTGTTGCCACTCAAGAAATGCATTGCAGGGGCAGATCCAGTCAAGGGGTAGACAGCATGGTGGCCACATGAAATTTTCTGGGAAGGACTCTGGCAGCCATTGACACCCCCTCAGAACATTTTGACACCTTATTGTGTTGAGATGTAATTTCTGGCCAATCCAACAAAAATCAAAGCCGGGGAGGGAATTGGGGTCCAGACCCCCGGAGGATCTGCACTGCTTTGCACCAAGTGATCAACAGGTTGGAAGATACCATATCGGTACAAGTGATTGAGACTGGATTTATTGTGTTCTGTATGAATTTCATGGTGATGTAGGGCAACTGAATTAGCCATATTTGTTCTACTCTAGATTTGTGTCTTTTTCCTAAAGATTATCATGCCGTACATGTGTTATGCTTAAAGCTGGCTAGTCAGGTAAATTGTATTTCTGTTTTGTGCCGAGAAAGAACTTCTGTTTTATTACTTTGACACAGGTCACAGTAATGGTAGGCCTGTGCGTAAGAAATCACAGTAATCCTGGTAGGCCTTATAGATCTAATAATAGAGTACCGGTGATGCTTTTGCTGTATAAAGTCCACCAGATTTTTTTTTCTGAACACTTGACAGACAAAATGGAAGTTTATTCATTGCTGATGGTGCTTATTGAGTGAATGTATGGTATGTCTGTAGTGTAAACGTGCGATTCTCATTGTTCATGAAGTGTCTGCGATATATCAAAAATAGACAAGAGAGGAATCCTCTCTTAGAAGAGAGGAATCTATTTTGGGATATATTTCATTGTAAATGGAGAAAAAATTGTTTTATATCCTGTGATATATATTTTATTATTCAAGAATAAGTTATTCTTTAAAATTAGTGTATTTGATCAGTGTTGTATTTCTTGTGGATATTGAGAGAAGACTTGCATCCGTCGTGGAAGTACAGAATGGAACCATGCCTCCAAGGACACCTGTCTGTGCCAAGAGGACACCAAACTTCTGTCCCCAATTTATCATGTTCATTTCAACCTCTTTAATGAGGACACCTCTCAATTAAGGACAGCATCTGTCGGTCCCAAAGGGGTCCTTAATAGGGAGGTTTTGTTGATCTGCCAGATGTCCCAGAGGCGTCGGGAAGAGTCCATCACTTGTGGTGATGGGCTTTTGGTTTGGAGTAAAATCTTGCCCCCCGATGATTATTCAAAAAGTGGGTAGGCCTACGGGGAGTTCACAGGGGGTCTATAAATAAACATATACCGTATATATATATAATGTGCCTCGCCTTCCCCCCGCCTCCCCCCCCCCAGTAACATATAGGCTACCCAGAGACTGGGTTTGGGCGGGGCATTGTCTTGGTTACGTGTCAAGTACCTGGGGGGGGGGGCACCCCTTGCATTCTCAGTAAAATTAATACCGGTAGGTCCCCAAATCATGCAAATGCAGGCCCGTATGTCCTGTGGCGATTTTTTTTGTCTTCGGCTAATGCCACGGTTACTGTGGAATTGGTCAGATTGTAGCTTACAAAATAAAAAATGCAAGCAGGACAGCAAAACTGTCCCAGACGCAGACGATGATCTGAACTCTCATAAATGCCATAGGGCCTAGTACATGAATTCAATCTCCCCAGCTGACCCGCCCGTGCAATATTCGGAGCCCAGAAGGGCCTTCATCTCCCCAAAAGCCAAAACGGACTCCGTCTGACTGTCTCCTACCGGTAACGGGTGGTAGGGAAAAGCACCACCAGAGACCAGCACCAGCAGGCTGTCATGGCTGTGTATGGATGACTATATGCATATACAATGTATAATATGAGATGAGATGACCAGGTATCATCACACACAGTGTAGTTATTGTAGTGACACTGGCAGTGTTGAGTGTAGGGAAGGCCATCCATGAGTGTAGGCCTAAAGATATGTTGGGGCTAAAGCCTAGCCTACTTACCCACAGGCGTTCGTAGCGCCATCTGTGAGGTCAGTGTAGTAGGAGTATATTACAGACAAGGCATTCATATGGTTTCAGATCCAACGGAAACAAACGTCTCGATCTCAACAAAAACAACAGAACGAAACCAAAATACACAATATTCATGGACTCCTGATTTCCGCCTTTGTATGTATCCTACCGATTATCCGAATAAACGACGTTTTCATATCAAAATCGTCTTTTGAATTCAGACACACCACTTCGGGACACAAGCCTCCTGCCAAAATCGGCGAAATGGCAATCTGGATAAACCGTACCGTACATAGCGCTCCTACCCCGCACTGTGCAAAGCAGTCTCAACAGCAGTCTTGCGCAGCCTGTCATGCCTGTGTGGACACAATGTGACGATTTTGATATGAAAACGTCGTTTATTCGGATAATCGGTAGGATACATACAAAGACGGAAATCAAGAGTCCATGAATATTGTGTATTTTGATTTCGTTCTGTTGTTTTTGTTGAGATCGAGACGTTTGTTTCCGTTGGATCTGAAACCATATGAATGCCTTGTCTGTAATATACTCCTACTACACTGACCTCACAGATGGCGCTACGAATGCCTGTGTACTTACCGGTAGGCCTACTTCATCATTCATGATCATCAGAACAGCAGAAGTGAAATTTGTTGCGTTGCGGTAGTTTGTTGATTAATGATGATGCATTCATTTTTATTACAGTACCGGTATGAATTTTCTGAATACAATGTAACAGTTTGGTTCTGAATAATTTTCAAAAGACCAGATCTGTGTGAACCATCATCGACATCATTCTGACAGTAGAATCTTGGAAATCTATTCCGGGAGTTAGAAAAACGAACATGGCAGATGAGAAGGATACCTTGTTTTTCCCCCACACACATAAGACTGTCATCCTGTTGGATCATGGGGCATCCATGATGGAATCATCGCAACAGAGCACGGACTTTGACGTATTGCAAAAAGGCCGAGCGCCGGGACTTCTTCCTCTTGCACCAATAACGAAGACAATGTGGACTTGTAATGTGGAAGCTGCTCTGGAATATTGTCGAATAATCTGGGATATATATCCTGAGGATAAATTGGTAAGGTTTGTTTAGGTTCAATTTAATTTTTGTGCTGTTCAAAACTCCTTTTTACCTTGCAGGATTGTTAAAATACCCCCCCGGAACTTGCTGGGCAGCTTATGGGGAGGAACTTGCCCAGCCCCTGCTCTATTTCAGTATATCTTCTTGAGAAGTTAGGAAACCGTACACAGTCTTTGAAGTGTTAATTGAAAGCAGCATAACTCTTCAAAGTGATCGGGATGAAATCCTTATTTCAGGTGCAAGTGATGGTCTGTGATTCTTCATGTACCAGTTTGAACACATGGCAACCATCAGAACAGAATTCACAACAGGTGCGTTATGTTTCTTTCCATTTTGATTCAGTGGGATGTTTGCTGTGAACTTCATAAATCTTTCAAGCATTGTTCTGTCACCTCATCATCATCATCGTTTTGAGAGCCATCGGTAGCCATACATGTATTTGACTTTGGGCTCCTCCAGTTGAATAACTTAATGCAGTACCAATAAAGCTAAAGTGCAGATGGTTACCTCAGCGAGCTCTATTCCTGGCTGAGTCATGGATTCATTGTTTATTTTCAGTTGCTGACTGGACTTGCTCAGCTTGGTCCACCTGTCGAGTCAGAAAAATGCAACTCAACAGAACTGATAAGCAGTTTAACAGAGGCAATCCAGGCTGTCTGTGACCCTTCAGATACCCAGCAGAAAATGCGCACATCTCACACGGATCAAGACTCGGCTGTAAAAAACCGGGGACGGATAATATGCATTACGTCGCTCAAAAGGTGAACATGGATATTTTTTTCCTGCCATTTGAGTTGAACATCGAAGAGCTTCTTGAGTTTTTGAAGGTTTCTGATTCACCTCAATTCTCATTTCAGTGAAAACTTCTATAGAATGTTGGCTGATTGCCTGACAGAAGTTGTTCAACAAGAAAACAAGTTGGCTTCAAATACTGACAAGTAGGTGAACCCAAATCTGCGAAACAAAACAGCTACTTTTACATGAACTTGGAGACAATCTTTCACCTTATGCATCTACTGGTACCAGCAGATTGTCATGTTCGGGCTTGAGAGAGATTGGAAGTGGTTGCTGAATTCTGTGCAAGATTGTCAAACTTTCAATCTGCATACCCCAGTTTGTTTCCAGCCTCAGGTTCTTATCTGTGTTTCAGCCTTATGCCAATTCACCATTGCGAAGTTCACATGATCCTAGTCGGTCCCGTCGGAGAGGAGCCATCTCTGCCTATAAAGAATAAACAAGATGTACGTATCATTCTGCTCTTTATCTCGTCAGTTTTGCTTGTTTTGCACAGCCAGGACATTTTTGCGGTTAATGGATGCATTTGTTCTCTTTTTCAGCTCTCTGCAAACCTCTCCTATGAAGTTCACGTCAGCCAATCGGGCCGATTCATTTCTTCCAAGTTGATACAGTTAGCTTCGAGACATTTCAACCTCACCTCAACGACTGTTACTGGTATTCCTATGAAGGTAGGAAGTGCTGAACTACACATTATGGGTGACATTTTGTGGCAGATGGCCTGAGACGATCTTAGTAACCTGAATTTGTGTTTGTGCTGCCTGCCAGCTTTAGGAGTGCACTTTAGTTTGGAGATTTTAGAACATGATGATTAGCTCCACAGCTGAAATACTTGTGCTTTACTCTGTTGTTTAGGAAGAACAAAATGCCAGTTCGTCTGCCAACTATGATGTTGAACTTCTGCATTCTAAGGATGCTCATAAAGAACTCATCTTGTCAGGTAGGATAATGTGATTCTTTGTTTAATGAAGAAATCTTAGAAATTCTGTATATTTGCCAATTGTTGCCCATTTCAATGCTAAAAATTGATTCGTGTTACAGTTTCTAACTAATTTGTTTATAGGTAATGCAGAAGGCCTGATTTTTCCATCAAAGGAAGGTCTCTACTCAGAAACTATTACGTTGAAATGGTGCACACCAAAATCAAATACGGCAGGTATGTTCTTTGGGCACCGTTATGACCCCTCCAAACTGTTCTTCCTTCCCAAATTATTTCCTTGTCATGTTTACAAACTGGATAAAGTGTTATATCGTACCTCAAGTAAGTTTCCGTGAATGTGATTGGCTGAGAGCGGTCACGTGAGCGGTGGACATTTCGGCATGTTCGCCCGGAAAATATTTCCGGTTGGAATGTTTTCCCGCAAAATGCTTCGAGGCGGCCCCACGCCCGCCATTTTGTTTCTCGCTTCAAATGACACGGCGGTTTTGCAATCAAAATTGTCGAAATACCAGTCAATATTGTCAGCTTTTGTGATCATCAACAGCATGGGGTAACTGTTAACATTTTCCTGAACACAATAGCCCAACCTTGTCGCACGTTAGCTCACAATTTCAAAGAAATGAGCAAGCGAACGGCGCCGATGTGGGTCCAGTGTCGTGCGTTCATCTAGGTCCGCATCGACATTACATCAGGCGTGGTGCAGCGCAATGCGGATCATTTGAGTGATGATAAACGCCACGAGAACTTCTCTCTGATGACTTTCGGTATGATATAAAAAATGGTGCCCGGAGTGGAGGGCGGTAGAGCGAAATGTCACCCCTCGAAAGCAATGTTGCCCTCGGCTGGCGCCTCGGGCAACATGGCTTTCTCGGGGTGACATTTCGCTCTACCGCCCTCCACTCCGGGCACCATTTTTATAATGGTATGAAAAGTTGATCAAAATAAGTCTCAATTTACTATCTTTTTCACTCTGACTGTTGTGAAAATGTGGTCTCAAATCACGGTCCCCATTTACTAAAAGGCATTCCTCGTTTATCTTACATTCAGAACTTCATCATTGCACTGGTGGTTATCGCGTGACCCCTGTAGATGTTAACGGTCGGCCGTCACTTTGCTTGACAAACTTTTTACTGAATGGTAAGTACATTTTCCGTAGATTGCCTGTTTTGAACTGCATTGGAACTACTCTTTGGGGTTGGAAAAGGCTGCAGTTAGTAGTATAAATGTATACATGTACATGAAAAATAAAGACCAAAATATCACTTGACTTGCACAATTCTGGTGGATCCTGAAGTCGAGGTACAGAATATCAAATACTATTTTCAGGGCGAGCTGTTATGTTGGAACAGCCACGTCGGACTGGTGTGAGGGTGATGTCACACATGTTGGCCAGCCACGGTGGAGAGATCTACATTCACGTTCTGGCGACGGCGCGGTCCATTCTTGAGGATCCACCATCCATTAGTGAGGGAAGCGGAGGCAGAGTGACAGATTACAGAATCACAGTAAGTTAAGGAAGTTGCACTCCTCAGAATCGACGGAATACATGTATTCAGGTTTTCCTGTGTGTAAGGAAACAATGGGATTTACATTTGATTTTCTTGCAGGACTTTGGAGAGTTTATGCGGGAAAATCGCCTGGCACCAGCCATAGATGTTGATGAGACGGACGAATTGCCAGTAAAACGAGGTAAACTTTGTGAAAGCACTTTGTGTGTGATAATTCAAGGTTCCTTGTTTCTCATGATACCCTTTGTAAATTCAGCCTTCAGTATCCGCTGTCTAAATTAAAATACTATTGAGGACTTTGCTGAAACTTCCAACTTGGGGGGGGGGGCAACTTGTTGGGCTTGAGCTGATGTCACTACTGCACCCTTCTGACTCTCGAAATGAACACTTTGCTAAACATTCCATCTGTTGTTTCAGCGAAGGCTCAGATTGAAAGAATGCTGAGAGTTTGGCCAATGACTATTGGAGATTCGATCATCTTCAACATGACATCTGTAAGTTGACTTTTCTTGGCTTCTCAATGGATGAATTGGCTGGGATTATTTGTCTGCTGACCCCCCCCATTTCTCAACCAATCTGAAGGCGTGGTCTTCACTGTGACTGCATTGTGTCATATCAAGAAGGGAAAAGACCGACTTACCTGTTTTGGTTATAATGAGGGAAGGATTGTCCATCCCCTATCTTCGTTTTCCTGATACCCCAAGGTAATTTTAGTGCATGAACACGTGAAAACCTAGATTCAGCTCATTTGTTCTCCTAAGTTACATTTCCTCATCCTTCTGTTTTCATGCCAGCATCTCGACCCGCTACCGTCACTCATCGTAAAAGAAAAACTCGAAGACGAGGAGGTGTTGGACTGTAAGAAAGCCATTTTTCACCTCGTGGAGTTGGAAAGTCGAAATGAGGCGTTACCTATCACTGTGGCGGGAAGTCGAGGAAAGGGACCCAAGAGGTAAGATTTCACCAAACACTGCTGACTGGGAACTTCACTGCCGGTCAGCTCTGATGTGCCATATTTGTGTGAATTTTCCACTTTGCCACACATCTTGTTGAATTTTGAAATATTCAACCTCGTACCTTTCTGGTTGTTTCAGAGAGGAGCAGTATCGCCAGATGTGGAGTGAGGTTGAAGCACTGGTGCGTGCGCATGCCACGACATCTCCAGCCCACGAACGCGTACTGGAATGCCTGCTCCTATGCAGGAAACAGGAAATAGATCCGAAAGGTCTCAAGAAAGGTCAAGAAAAGGTCGTCATTAAGGAGGAAAAGATGGAGACTAACGAAGCGGACCCTGCATGGAAAGATCTAGAAAGGTAAGTTGTGCCCTGCCTTGTCAGTTTATTTATTGTCGTTTATAAGGGATTTTTGACCCTCTCCCTTTCGTTTTTAGATATCAAAAAATGACAGAACGAGAGAAAGAAGATTATAATAGTAAGAAGTTACCAGTTAAAGAGGAACCACCCTCAAAGAAATTCAAGCCGAGCGGTTTTAACACAGGTGGTAAATCAGGTAGGCTTGTCGATTGAAATACATTGAACATTTGTGACTCGATCTACCAAAAGTAGGCACAAGTCGTAGGTGATCATCACTGGTCATCAGTTTACTCAACTATTATCACTGCTGTCCACTACTATTGTCAACCCGCTGAGACATACATTTCTGCTATTGTGTTGTAAGGCCGTTAACCCTTTCCTCGTTTCCATCATAATTCATAAGGCGAGTGACCTCTTGTAATCCCTACCCCAAACATCTTTTGTTCCATTCTCAGGTCCAATGTCATTACTAAGTCTGTGGACATCACGAGTGAACACGATACATTCCCAGCGTCACGCGGAGTTTGATGGTCGTCTGGAGAATCAGGGCAGCAACAAGGCAGAGTTGTACAAACACCTGAATGAAGATCAGGATGGAGGGTAAGTAAAGACTTATTAGCGAGGTTAAGATCTGGTCCGACTCCGACTCTGACGTTCTAAAATACGGATTTTTCAAGCTGGAGAGAAATTTACCACCCAGGCGGGTTCCATTCGTTCTCCTGAATGAGTAAACACCATTGCTTTGGAAAACCCCGTTGTACTTGATGACGTAGTTCCCAAAAAAGGAATCCTCTGGAGTCAGAGTCAAGACTCGGAATGTTATCTGAACCTCCATATTGAATGAATTATACAACGTACTGCCCTTGCTTCTCTTTGGATTTGGCAGGAGCTGTACAAAGTTGTGTCTTCCGTGCTCAAATTTGAAAGTTCCTGTCTTCTGTTGTACTCAAATTTGAGAGCTGTTGTCTTTTGCCACATTCAGTATATTTGATGCCTGTTTTCTTTTTTCTCAGAGACGCAGCGGAGAATACAGCACCAGCTCACCAGCAGGGGAAGAAATGAACAGACCGAAATCATCAACACAACAAAAATCTATCCACGAATTGGAGACCTGTCAGAATTGGGGTTGCATGCTGCTTCTGACGTCAAGTTGAACAGAGTCATTTATTGGCTGCCTGTGGGATTCCATTTTATGTAGACGCCCGTATTCCAGTTGGTTACATTTTGTACGTGCTGTAAATGTCAGCACACCTGAGAAAGTTTGCAATAAAAAAATATTGTCGACAACAATGAGTGTTTTTCTTTGATTAATTTGTTGGGATTTTCATCCACATTGTTGCATGAATTTGCTTGAGCTGCCTAATCTGTGATTATAGGATGCGACCACTATTTCCCCAGCATTGATTGTCTGCGGTATTCCATTCTCGCTGTGTCGTCTGCATGTTCTTGTAGCTGTGTTGTTTGTTCTTGTAGCTGAGTCGTCTGCATATTCTTGTAGCTGAGTCGTCTGCATATTCTTGTAGCTATGTTGTCTGCATATTCTTGTAGCTATGTTGTCTGCGTATTCTTGTAGCTATGTTGTCTGCATATTCATGTAGCTGTGTCGTCTGCATGTTCTTGTAACTGTCGGCATGCTTTGTAGCTATGTCGTCTGCATACTTGTAGCTGTGTCATCGGCATGTTCTTGTAGCTGTGTCGTCTGCATATTCTTGTAGCTGTGTTGTCGGCATGTTCTTATGGCTGGCTGTTCGTCTTGTCTGCAGGTTCTTGTAGCCATGTCTGCATTTTGTAGCTGTGTGTCTGCATGTTCTTATAGCTGGTGGCGTTTGCATGTTGTGTCTATCAGTCGTCTGCATGTTGTAGCTGTGCCGTCTGCATCTTGTAGATGTGTCATCTGCATGTAAGTTAACGCTTCACTCCCAAGGCTGAAATATCCGATCCCCATCTGTACTGACCCAGAATTTCCCAGGTTCAAGGGAATTATCCCGACTCAAAAATGACACTAATAATAATTAGCGATCCATGAAATTCACAATTTCAGAATTACAAATTCCGTATTTCAGTGCATTACATCTCAAGGTAAGTGTAGATTTGCAGTTGACCGTGTTCTATATGTGACCCAGCACAGCAAAATGAGTCTGAAGTCGCACAGAAGACCGAAGGTGGAACCAGACAGCAACCACAAAAATCGACCAAGTCAAATTTCACAATGGACGGACAATCCTGAAATCAGCGAACCGTTGGTGTCACCTTGGACATGTTGGGTCTTCTCATGTGCGCATTCCGACTCATTTTGTCGTGCCGAGTCACATATGGTATTCCAAGGTAGTAAAGCCACAGCAATTTTGCAAATATGAACTTAGTTGCAATAAATTCCTGATGTGAGTACTGAATAGATTCAAGATGGCGGCATTCAATTCTCTGTTCAGACACAACATGACCAGCTCGCTTTAAGTAATGAGCTGTGAGTGAGTTGACCAATAGGTGTCACTATGGCCCAATCCAATGCCTATTGTGGATGCACAACAGCAATCCCACCCCAGCTTCAGTTAGACTGTATGCTGTGCTACTCCATGCAAAGTGTAGGACAAGGGGATACTGCCTTGTACCACAAGCGTGCTACTGACATGACTGATATCGAATGAATAAATGGAAAGCATGTTCCTCTCTAAAATATTTATTTGTATAAATTGCTCAAGACGAGCAGCTAAATTTAAAGCATGTACATGTACAACTTCAAAACTTTCAAAAAGTGAGTAATAGTACAAGTGATCAATTGGCCCTTATTCATTCAGACAATGAAACCTATATATTAAGGTCACCCGCCTTTGGGGTTGACAAATGTTGTCCTTATTTGTGAGATACAGAGGTCAAAATGCATGGAAATGACCTATTCTGGACAGAACTTTGGTGCCCTTAATTGGTATCCTCCACACAGAGGCATTCATCTCTGCCCTCAATTTGCATATCTGAATGGTGACGTACCGGTAAATGGCGATGTCTATGACACGAGACATAAACCTGCCTCTATCATGTCTATGGGCACTGCCATCTTTCAAAAGTGAATTTATGTACACTTTGTGATTTTGATATCCTAAAATCTACAAACTACATTTACAATCATAAATTAGAACAGTATGTATTCATAATCAGCAGATTACATGATTACAGTGGATTATGATAAAATTATCTAAAGTTAATAATTTAAGTACCAGTATATGTACAGTCTTGTCGGAAAGTAAACAGACAGCATGTTTTCTTATCAGATAATTAACTTGTGCAGTGTGTTATTCTATGTTATATTGACGTAGATGTACTGTACATGTGATGCGATGCAACAATGGAAGAAAATATCAAAAGGTACCAGGAAACCTTTTTGACATTAATGTTCCTGTCTATTTTACTTTTGGACAAAAATGTACATGTACATAGAAATAATTGCAGTGAAAAATAAATAGAAGTACATCGTGCATATTTCATGCAGCACATGCTGAATACATTATAAACTGTGCCTTCAGCACAAGAAATGCGTGAGTTTGTCTCCTAAACATTGTGATATATGTACATGTACCTGTGAGGAACCCTGGATTCTACTCCTACAAGGCCAACTTCAGGGGTATACAGTTGCGGGCGCTTGGTGAATTTAGGTCCCCTGAGAGTTAAAAAGGCAGCCTGGTACAGAATCCAAATTTAGAAAGAGGCACACAATTTTAAATTCCTTGCTCTCTAATCACGCGTGTGAATGACGACTATATGGAGGGGGTAACCTGTAACTCGGGGGCGGGTTCGATGTGTCACTATGATAACTCGGGGGCGGTGATGGCCTGGTAAACTGAAAAGCTGGGTCAGTCGATATTAAGTAATCAGGCGGATCTGGGCGATCTGGAGGGGGTTCATAGGGGGCACTAATATCAGGATAGTTTTCCGCACCTTCATTATCAAACATTAACGGTTTCCGTGGTTTTCTGGGTGCTTCGTAAAAATTGGCCATTTCCAGATCTGCCGGCAGGAACGTCGGCTTGCGATCACTTTGGTCAATTGGGGTGTCCTCCTCAATTAGGAATCGTCCCGACAGGCGTTTCTGTCGCCGATTGCAAATACAGTAAATGACGATTGCTATGATTACAATAAGGACGATGATAACGGGGACAAGAATGGCTATATAAACAATACCGTTATCTGTGTACGTTAATGGAGGGGGCACGCAATTCCCAGACACATTCACCCCGACATTCATGACGGGGTACTCTGCTCCCATTGCGGCAACGAACTTAGGATTTGGAGAACCGTCCGCAGAAACGAGTTGTGAAAATAACTGATAAATCGTTAAATTTTCACAAGAGTCTACTCCCAGTGTAAAGTTACTCCAATCAATGATTACTGATCCTTCCTGAATGGCATCAATTTGAATCTGTTTCATTGTTCCTCCGAAGTACGATCCAATACGATCCAGGAGAGTCACGACTTTTGGCACCGAATTGATGAATTTATCGTACTGTAAGTTATAAGTAGCACTAAACATATGATTCCGTTTGACGCTGGCCTCTGTTGAATTTACAGTTATGATGAAAGTATCACTGACACTGAGGCCGGCAGAATTCTCTGCACGGAGCACGAACTTTTGGGGAGAATTCTTGAGCGCTGCATCGAGGGCGATGCCACCAATTGTCTGTGACGTCGCATTGAACTGAACCCACGAGTCTGGCTTGAGTGGCGCGTTGTTCCCGTCGAGAAGCGTCAGCGATAGCTCTCGTGTCGACCCCTGTACAGGGTCGCGGAAGACATTGGCAGGCACAAGGATCTGGAAGTATCTCCTAAACGGCACGTCCAAGGTGTCAATAGGACTCTCCAGGACTGGAGGTGCTGGTGGTACAGGTGATGACGTGGGTGCTGCAACAGAATAGAAAAGAACATTAAGGGTTGAGGACCTCAGGGAGCAGGTCATTCATGATCCTTCCTGACCAGCTGAGAGTATAGAGTAGTGGCTTGTCTGATATCAAACTGGGACAACCATGAATTTTGTCCAATGGTTTGCCACTGCACCATCGTGTTCAAACTCTTGTTTATCACAGCATTTCAAGTTCATTAAAGTAAATACCAAATATTTCAAACATTCACATGCAAAAATGTGCAAGAAAAACAAGCCATGCAGGTTCACGCATTCAAAAGCTTGACTTCCTAACCAAAGCCAGCATCAGATTTATCAGGAATGCTTAACTACGGGGATATGAGATGAAAATTCTATGTACAGGTTTTATCAATCTCATCAATGTCTACTAATTTCTACTTTTCTACACCAGTGAAGGCTATCCAATGGGTATCTCTGTTGAATTGGGTTCTGGTTCTCAGTCCATGTAGTCCCAAAATTTAAAAGATAAATGGGGCCATCTCTCACAGACATAGTGACTTTCCGTTCAAGGGTCGAAATATTTTGAACTAATTTGGTGAAATATCTCAACAGGGTCTGTCTGGAGAGATGTCAGCAGTAATGCTAATCTTCACCGAATAGCCTTCACGCCAATGCTATCTATGTATCTACCTGATGTAACTACCACACTACTCGAGGGCACCGGTACAGTTGATGACGGTAGGATGATGCTTGAAGCTAGCCCTGTTTGAGTCATCACCGTCGAGGGCACAGGAACGCTTGAAAGTTCTGGTGTCGGGCCAAAAGTTGGGCTCGTAAGAGGAAACTCAGAACTTGACGTAAATGTTGAATCCACTGTTGAGGTCATAACACTTGTAAATGATGGCGTTGTTGGTCCAAGTGAACTAGGCATCACAGATGAATCCATAGTTGAGCCTGTGACACTTGATGATGGAGTCACTGAATCCCAAGAACTTGGCATCACAGTTGAGTCATGAATAGTGCTCGTGACACTTTTAAGTGACAAAGTAATTGTTTCAAAAGCACTACTTGTTGTTGTTGAAGTATTTGTGATACTTGAAAATGTCGCAGTTTGCAATTGTGATGAAGGCATCGAGCTGCTCATGCCACGTGAAATTGACGGAGTAGACTGAAAAGAAGTTTTTAGTGACGAATCCATCATAGAACTTGTAACACTAGCTGAAAGCGAGGCTGTCTTAGATTCAAAAGAACTTAGTATAAGTGATGAATCCATCATAGATCTTGTGACACTTGGAAGTGATGAAGTTATACATTCAGAAGAACTTGGCATAAGTGATGAATCCATCGGAGATCTTGTGACACTTTTAAGTGATGGAGTAAAAAATTCAGAAGAACTTGGCATAAGAGATGAATCCATTGTAGAACTTGTCACACTTGTAAGTGACAGAGTTATAGTTTCAGAAGAACTTGGCATAAGTGATGAATCCATTGTAGAACTTATGACACTTGTAAGTGAGGGTGTTTTAGAAGAACTTGGCATAAGTGATGAATCCAATGTTGAGCTCATGAAACTTGTCTCAAAAAGCTTTGAGCTAGCAATGTTTGTTGATAATGGACTTGTCTGATCCACTACTGAACTCGTAGGCCCCAAAGTGTCAGCAGTGATTGAGACTGGAATGGATGCAATACCGGTACTTTCCATTGAACTTTCTCTCACTGATGGCGTAGTTGATTCCAAAATGACAGAAGTTCGTAGCACTGGAAATGAAGTGAATCCTGAAGGCACTGGCGTCAGTGACAGACTAACACTTGGTTCAGGTGTAAACATAAGTGAGGTTGCTGCAGTTGGCATAAGTGGCATACTACTAAGGTCCAGGATGGAGTCACTGGTGACACTAAGAGTAGGCAAGCTTGATAGAATTCCTGTTGCAAAGGAACCTGTTCTTTGAGTGTCTGAAGTCACTGTTGGAGAGATCAGACTTCTGCTTATTTCAACAGAAGTTCGTATTTCAAATGAATTAGTTAAAACTGGTGTTGAAGAGAGACTACTGATTAGTATGGGAGTTGTTATGATGGCCTCACTTGCAGTGAATGAGAATGTGCGGCTGGTCTCCATAGACCGGGTTCCTCCTGACGGTGTCACAGTTTCTAGTGGTATGCTTAGACTTCTTGTTCCAGTGGCACCAGGTTCACTGCTTACAACTGTTGATTCCAGAAAGGAAACTGAGGTCATGATCGGTGTCTCTGAAATCGATGGCTCAGGTGGTGCGAGGCTGCCAGTTCCTGATGATACAGTTGGTGATGGTGTCTGTGTTTGTGACATCACTAGAGTTGAACTCAGTTCAACTGATGGTACAGTCAAGCTGGAAGTCTTGGTTGATTCAAACCTGCTGCTTGGGAATGAATCTGAGCTAGTGCTTGATATTGATGATGTACTTGGTACAAGACTGACACTCCGGGGTGGAACAGATGGTGATGATATCACAGGTTCTGATTCGAAAGTAGTGATACTGATTGTGGGGACTTCAGTTGACGCTGTTACGATATCCTCAGTCCGTGTAGGAACCGGGCTCCTGATTTCACTGGTAATATTCACAGAACTCTGACTTGAAAGTTCCATACTTGCTGTCGACCTAATCGAATATTCACTACTGGTGGGAACTATGCTATCTACATCACTAGTAACTAAAGCAGTAAAGTCTACTTTTGTAGAAAAGTTCAGCTCAGAAGCAGAAGTTAAAGTTTGCATCTCCAAAGAGTTCATAGATAAAGTTGGTGTGGTCAACAGAGAAGAAATACTATGGGATCTACTGCTCTGCGATGTAAAAGTTGAACTCGAAATGTAAGAAATGTTCAAAAATGGAGTTGTAACTATCAGGGTAGGACTTCTAGGGAAGCTACTGGCCTCCAGAATACCTGTTGTGATCAGCGGTGTTTTGTTCGTTGGAGTAGGTAGGACTGTCGTAATCACAGAGATAACTGTAGTATATGATACGGTATCCATTGATGACGTTATCACAGTCGATGGGACAGTGGCGTATAAACTGCTCACGTATTTTGATACTTCGGCGGACGGAGTAGAAAATAGCTTCGTTGTAGAAATCTCGGCAGTTTGGGTTGGCGTCATGAACGTCTGAGTGATCATGGACGGAGGAGAAGAGGCCTTAGTTGTAGTAGAAATCTCGGTGGTTTCGGTTGGCCTTATGAAATAAGTCCCTGTGCTCACAGATGTTGCCATACTGAGTGTGTCCGTCACCTCAACAGTAAGCGATGTACTAGGTGATAATATCCCAGTGGGTTCTGGTGTGGTGGATCTCATTGTAGTGTTCAAAGTCTCCACCACCGCTGTGGTACTGAGAGAAATTACTGTGGGAGTCACATCCATTCTGGTTGAGGTCATTTCAACCATACTCGATGATTCTGTGGGGCTAATTGTCTCCAAAAATTGTGACGTAGCAGACGGCAGTGTAACTTGACTTCGAATGGTATCTGGTATGGAAGAAGTTAGACTAGATACTTCTGATCCTGGCTTCAAGCTCATAGTCTGAGACCGCAAGGTGCTGGTGGCAATAGCCATTGTAATCGAGTCTGTCTCAGTAGAAGAGGCATCAAGAGAACTTCGCATCGAAGAAGGTGAAAATAATTTGGATGTCGCTGTCATGTTTGCAGCAGATGTTAATTGGAATGTTGAAGATTGGAACGTTGAAGTCATCACAGGAGAAGACACGGGCATGACGGGGGAGATATCACTTCGAACGAAACTTTCACTAGGTAGAGAATCAGAGCTGGAGATGGTCGTTGTCAATTTGGGCGTGAAGATACTGCTCGACAGTGCAGATGAACTCGGAGTAGGCGTTGACGTGAATAAGAACGAACTTGATGCATCCGTGGACGGTGAAACTGCTCCGCTTGCAAGTGATGTTGTTTGGATGGAACCAGAGGGGATACTTGAAGTGGCCTGAAATATGGTGGAAAATGATGGCGGAGTTGAAATTGTACTGGTACTTAATAGTATGACGTCACTGTCTCTGAATGAACTGGTGACTGACGTAGAAACTGGAACTGTGTCCGTTGAAGATAAGGATGCTGTACTCTGTAGGGCTGAAGAAGGCATGACTGTGTCTTGTGGCGGTGACGTCACAACTAGGCTGGAAGTAAAGGAAGCATCCGGCAAGCTTGGAGTTGCAGTTAGTAAAACACTCGTTGCAATGTCAGTAGAGGTCTGAGGAAGCGAGAAGCTAGGAGTCAATGCAGGTTCTACAATCGTAGCAGAAACATTCAAGCTAATACTTTCCATGGGTAGGGTAGATGCAGTTGAACCGAAACCACCACTCGGCATGCTTAGAGTGGAGTGCAGGGAGGTTGGACTCAAGCTCGGAACCACAGTTGTAAACGGCTGGGTAGTGGACGGAGCCAGAGATGCGGATGATCCCGTGGGCAGCATGCTTGAGGATGATATAATCTCACTCTCACCGGAACTAGTTATCAATGTCTTAGGTACGGTTCTGGAAAATGTACTGGACGGCGTTGGAGAGATCAAAAGTGATGACACTTGGGACGATGAACGACTTATTGTCTTTAAAGATCCACTGGACGAAGGAAGACTTTTTGAAGCTGAGGTGAATTTGGATAAATCCTGGATTACACTTGACGAGGATATAATTGTTTCTGTCGGAAATATGGTTGAAGATGCAGCAGTAGATGAACTGAACGTTGATGATTCCTTGATCGGAGTTGATGACAACACGGTAGACATGGTAGAGGCAGGTGTTGGCGTGGAAGAAGTTGGCCCCACTGCAGACGACAATGCTGCTGTTGTTTTTGTCATCACTGTTGAAGCAAGACTAGATGCAAACAAAGCAGACGTAGATGGGAATGTCTGTGATGAGAAAACGGAAGCAGTGGGAAGGGAACTCGTAAGCACTGGTGTGGTATTAACCACAGCACGTTTTAACCGTGCACGCTTCCGCCGACCGACAGTTAAAACCTGCCAGCCAATGACAGGGCAGCCTGTTTCATCGCTGATTCGGCCACCCAGAATATTATGCTCCAGAATTTTGGTAAAATCGTTTAGCTGTTTGAATTCCCCACAACCAACATGCCAGGTTAATTCTAACCCACCATGTTGGCTTTGAACGTTTATGTTTCCCGGTCCGGCAGCAAGGACAGTTGTGTGGGGATGGTTCATACCATAACCCTTCCATGATGACAACGAGATCAAATGCTCATCCAATGCCAAGAAATTGGACATGTTTTTCACAAACGAAACTTTCCGCTGGATTGCCATCTTGTAAAAATCACAATCGAAAATGACCATCGTTTGGATTCGGTTTTCACTGCATATCGAATTTTCATTGTATTGGGCAAGTTGCGCATTGACAGTTGGCAGGAGAGAAAGATAGGAGGTTCGTCCATCTTGGCTGGGGTACACGGAGATGGTGAACCTTGGTGTATCTTCACGGCTGCTTGCGATTTCAAGCACGGATACTCCTTGTTCCAGCTGGGAGGGTAAAGCATAGAGAGTTTGCGTTTTGGCATCTATATACAGCCAGGATGGTTTCCTTTGAGTGTTAACATCGATTACCTGCAAGCATAGAGAAAAGAGAGGTTAAACTAAAATATTTTGTAAACACATACAAGCTGGGAGTTTGTTTAACTGGACACCTCTAAAAATCCATTGCTGTTAAACTACCGTTAAGAAGAGCAGCAATTGTAGTAAGTAGGGTAAAGTGGTACAATTCTAGCCCCCTTTTCTGGTTTTTTAAGGGTTTCACCACCAAAACACTTGAATATCAACATGAAATTTGGTGGGGCAATTGTAGCCCCTGTGCATTTTTAGGAATAAATGCCAAAATAAAGCACAATTTCCAAGAAATGAGTTCATCTACCTCTAATTGAGTGCAATGATATAATTTTTGAAGGTTTGGGTTGACTTTTGAGTTTTGAGGGGGTACAATGACCCCCTCACAGGATGTCACAAAAAGTAGCTACCAGTAGTCAAAATTCACTGCCAACATATGAATAAAACACATTCTCTCAGAGTAAATCGCATTTTTATCACAATTTCATCTGTATGGAGTGTCTGCTATCTTTTTCTACTGTACCGTGGGGGGGGGGGTACCCCAACCCCCTTGACCACAAGGGATCAAAATTATTTTGGAAACAGATTTCACCAATTTTCATACTCAAATGAAGCAAAAACCAAGAGGAACTGAATCAAATAGTATTTGACTGTTGAAATCCTGCGAAATGGCCGGTCAAAAGTTGGGGGCTCAAAAAATGCCGATTTTCATGTAAATTCAGCCATGGAAGGGTTAATTTTTGACCAAATCAGATCATTCAACCTGTGTTATTCCATTATAATAGAAAGGAAGCATATAAAATGAGTTTTCGTAACCTTTGGGGTGTGTGTTAACAGAAAGAGGTGGGGCTATAATTGTACCATGCACAGGGGCTATAATTGTACCATACGGGTCTTTTTTGGAAATGGCAAACCTCTGGGTAGTTCAGTTCAGTAATCAAAATCTGAGGAATGCCATCAATAGGTAACTTCCCAAGGCTACTTCTGCCACGGTATCAGCTAATAGGATGGCAAATTGATGAAGTTATACCAATTCTATCAAACCACGACTTGGGGTTTCAAAAGTGACCCCTTCGTTCAGGTGCCTTCAAGCCCCCACCACCACCAAGTTCTTTCATAAAGTTACGAAATTTCTTTTGCCTGAGGTCTCAGAGAAGTGTATCTTGAATATTATAGGTCATTGGATTAGACAGTATACATCTCCTTGCAATGCTGGCCATGTTTCCACTCAGGGGCTAGAATTGTACCGGGGCTAGAATTGTACCACTTTACCCTACATACAGTGGAACCTCCTATAGTGGTCACCTCTGCAAGATGGACACTTGACACCGAAGTTCGTTCCTAGTAGATTGGTCACCTTTATGCTACATGTAGTTTTGACCTCTGTAATTAGGCCACCTCTCAATTTAGGACATGTACTGTCAATCTCTCAGATGTCTTAAACAAAGAGGTTCCACTGTATGTATCAGTATGTACCTCAACACATCACTTGCCTTGTGCTTTAGGCCGCACTTTTTTTATTGGTTGGTTCGCGGACCCGCCGCTAGGGAAAATGGACGAAATAAGAAAAAAATAAAATCACACTTTTTTCGAGTTATCTGTGTCCGCCGCTCAGAAATCTTGCCAAAATAGAAAAAAAATAAAAAAATTATTTTATTTTTTTCCCACCTGCCGCTCCAATAAACTATCTTTTTGCAATTACATTTTTTTCGTGGGAAAATTTGGCGGCGGCGGCGATTGCCCGACGTGCCCTCATCCACATGTTTGCACGCCTTGGTGTGTATGGAAAGGTGTGAGACGGTGGGAGACGTAGTGCTGAAAAATGTGCCACCAGAGTGGGAGGAACTGGCTGTGCAGGACGTCTTTTGTGCCTTGTTATGTTGTACAAATTGAGCTTCCTCATCCTAATGGAAATACCTGGATGTTGTTTTTTGCCCTTGGACCATGCCTGTTTCCCCTGAACTGCTTCACCTCAAGTGAATGAACAACAAAAAAAGGATGGTTCAGCAGCTTTATTTTGATATAAAATTTATTTTTTTTGTCATCCTCCTCCCTGAAATTGAAGTCGCAACTTTTTGAGAAGTTGAAAAATAAATATTTATTTTTATTTTTTTTCCGACCTCCTCTCTACAGGACCTGAGAAAAAAATCCGTGAACCAACTAATAAAAAAAGTGCGGCCTTATGAAGAAAAAACAACATTAGCTTGAAAATTAATCATTTTCCAAACTCTTGAGACCAATTATGAGGAGATTGACTGAAGCATACAATATTTTCAATATGCACCACAGAACACCTGTGGAGCTCTATATAAACCGCACCAATTTCCGATCATTCATTCGTTATTGAATTTATTGATTTCTAGATTTACTCATAATATTTACACAATGGGTCATATGGATTAAGACAAGTAAATGCTTTTACTTGAATTTTGCAATACATTACAAATCTGGAGTAAAAGCATTTACTAGTCTTTATTCATATGACGATGCTGGACCTTGGTGCCAAGTTAAACCTTACTTGCACTAGTATTATAGAATTATAAACTTCTGCTTTTGACAGTGTCAGACTTGCAAGAGACCACGTGACAGTGGGGCCTCCTGTCAGTGGACACCTCTACCAGGAGGATACCTCTCTATTGAGGACACAAAACTTTGGTCCCAAGTTCGTCACTTCTCTTCATTTCAAGACACTTCAAATTCATGAAACAAGGACAGCATTTGTCAGTCAGTACGTGTACGTGTACAAGGGTGTCCTTAGTAAAGAGTTTGTCTGGTACATGCATGGCGGACATACATACATGACAGATTATTGAAACTTGCCCGAAGTTGGCTGTCATATTAATTCACTACTGTAATGTATACAGCCTGGCCATACAGCGTATACTCAGAGATATGATTTCATACTCTGGTAGTACAGCACTTTGTAGGCCCTTTCCATTGACAAATAATAACCATACCACACCATTCACATCGACACACCATATTATTATATTAACAGACAAACCACAACTACAACCTGCTGACACGTCTGAGTGAAGTCATGCGCCTAATAACAATGCATTGAAGACATTAGCTTTTTTAGGGGTTTTTAGCATTTTACCAGCATGATCGCATTATGCCCACATGTATTGCAATAAAGGACATGAAAACTCCATCTCGCTTCATTTTACATGTGCATGTGCATATTTTACGAGAGTTGAGGGGAAAAACCACCTCACATTCCTCAACAAGTTACCACGCCTGACTTTAGACATGGTAGATGAATCGATAACAGGCCGTTGCTACACAACTACATTTCAGATTTTCATAAATAAAATGTCCTCACATAGTATTCACCATTGCTGAGTCAAATATTTGGTCTTTGGGATCATCTGTGGCTGTTCTTGCATCTTGGTTCTGAACATATGGCTCCAATGGTCTTTATCAGTTCAGCCCAAAATCGATATGATTCATGATTCAAATACCATCTGTTGCAGAAATCTTTTTGACATTGTCTTACTCTTAATAATCACAACTGGACCTTAGGCCTACCGGTACATACATTGTACATGGAGTGACTGGCTTACCTAACATGCCTCATGTACTATGTACATGTAGGCCTACCAGTTGAAGCAAAATATACCAGAATGTTGATCATTTGACATGTTTGAACAAGTGCTCACTCTACCAAAGGAATCTTGAATTTCGGGTAATCCGAGTACCACACCAGATTGGTGTCAGTCCATAATCCAATGTTACTAACTTTTCTGAAATGCAGTAAAAGGACAAAGAAGATTCCCATCAAGAAAGGTGTATAGTCTGGCTCAGGCTAGAGGTGACATCAAAGGAATTTGAGTTATGCGAGTTCTGGGAAATGTGACATGAACTGTGGTTTCTTAATAGACCCAAATAATCCAAATGGACAGGGTCTCTAATAGCCATTGAATATAGAGGGCCGTATTCAAAAAGGGTGATCATCGCGCGATTAAGGCTTAGACGCGTGTAACTTCACTAAATGCACACACTTCCACCCATGCATGTGACGAAGATACACGCGTCTAAGTCTTAAACACCCTTTTGAATACGGCCCAGAGTGTTCTTGTGGTCAGTGAATGGTCTATTTCCCATACCAAACATTCCTTTGATGTCACCTCTAGCCTGAGTCAGACTATTGGCTAGTGAAACCATCTGCAAAAAGATAAAAGACCTACCTCATAGGAAGCTGTACTACTGTTGATAAAATTAGTGGGTAATTTATATTCCAGCAGTTTGCCAGCAACTGCCACCAGGTCCGGTAAAGATTTCGTACGGACATTTCTCTTTGTGCGGTCTTGGCGGGATTCACTAACTCCAAGCAGGCTAAAGATGTCATCATCAACGGCCAATCCATCTTGTATCCAACTCAGGAGGAGACACAAGAACATGAAAGAATTCTTGTGGTGAAAATCCATCATGGATTAGGGGGGTGTCATGGTTGGGGTCATGGCTCATTCATTGTGTAGTGTCTTGTCCTTCCTGATGACTTTGTCATCGTTTACTTTGCTGTGTTAGTGTGTTGATTTCAGTCTGTAAGCAATGTCGATTTCATATGGAGCGGGTTCATCAGCAGCAGCAATCTTGGATCGACTGGAAGAAAGGATTTATAGATTACTTCAAGAACGTAGGGTAGGCCTTGGAGGAATTCCTCCAAGGGTAGGCCTACCGTATAGACAAATCCCAAATTGACGTAAACGGGAAAGATCTGCGCACTTCCGCCGAAATAGCAACAAGAACCTCGGTCTGAAACTGAATGACGTGACGCAGAGAACCCCACGACAGTGACTTGGACGACGTCACGTCAGAGTTGACCATTGCTGAATCACGGATTGCGTCACGTCAGCTGGTTTCAGATGGAGGCTCTTGTTGCTATTTCGGCGGAAGTGCGCAGAACTTGGAATTTGGGATTCGTCTATACGGGCGTAGGCTTCTGATAAAAAATCTCCTGGGGTACGGTAGGGCCTAGGCCTAAAGCAGACCGTGAGGAAATATGATATGGTACCAGAGTCAAATCTCTATGCTGTCAAGTCACTCTGTTCAAAGAGAAGATAATAATACACTACCAATGTCACTACTAATTTACTAATGGTATACATTGTATACTGTACAAGGCCAATGTACTACTCACCTGTACAAGATTGCGCAGGGATACTTTGTCAGTGCAGTTTTACGGCAAATTAGGGAACTTTTCGACGGTTTTGATTATGACTCACCGTTCTGTTTAGAAATATTACACAAAACATAGCTGTTCCTAGCTTAGGAACGAAAGTAAGTCCATAGAAATGAACACAAAAATCATTGTTTGTTTTCGGACGGACCGGTTATTTTGCGAATGGACAGCGACAGTAGCGCCGCGGGAATGGAACGGCAAAGAAGGGCTGATGACGTCATGGTTTGATGCCACTGGTTTGGCCACCGTCGATTCCAACTTTGCCCATTTTGCCAATTTCCAGGAGGAGTCGGACCCAAAAACATGTTCAAAAAACTTCTAAATCGCGGTGCTCAGGTTAACCATTCTTTATCATAATGTTGCATTTGGCGCAGAGCTTCTTGAAGATGTTGTTGATTGATAGATACGATGAGTTATAGGCCTGTTATTCGGCCATTTCGGGATTTTGCGTCCCTGACCGGTTGCGGTTGATGGCGCCGCCTAGTGGTGGTTGGCCTAGACACGCCCCCTTCCTCAGTTCCTGACCCTGTGATGACAGTTGGCCTATAGTAGGTAGCTACACCAGTGCAGGAGATACTTTAAGAAACCAAAGATAAAGTATACATTAGGCCTAGGCCCTGACGTACAGTAGGCCTACCGGACAGTGGAGAGGGAAGGTGGGGCCTTTTGCTTTTGGCTTAGGCCTATCATGGAGGTATTATTGAGAAGGAGCGAGCACGGCCCTAATCACTGTGACCACAATTCCACGCCCCCATTGTTTGCCATTGTTCCCTTCTATTGTCCGGTACGCTCGCTGAGCTCCTTGAAGGCAATCATCAATTCCGCACAACTCTCAAAGTGCAGCGCCATCTATAATACATATCGCTTTTCCCCAAACATGTTCTTGCGTTTTTCTCCACGTTCGGAATTAGATAACCGGCCATTTCGAGGGTGACTGAATTTGATTAATTGTCCGCTATGTTTTAGTGAAAAAATCACCGAAAAAGACCCATTTCCAATAAAGATATTTATGTTTTAAGGTGAACATGATAATGATAATGATAGTGAGATTCTTTGCATCTGAAAAGTTTGAAGAGGATTGTGTTTTGATATTTTAAAAGATGATTAGTTCAGGTAACATGTACGGGTGGTCGTTTCAGTGCGAGATGCTGCGAGGTGCTGTTTTTGACGCAATGAAAACGATGAATTTTTCTGTTTTCGTGCGTAGGCAACATCCACTGCCATTGTTCCCTTCTATTGTTTGGACTCTGACCATTGTACCAGGGAAGTGCTGACTGCACACGGAAATTACCGAAGATTAGATCGGCTTTTCCCGACCATCGTGCGGCGTTATTAGCCTATTGTCCCCCTAATCACTTTAGCAAACAGCGGAACGATGATTGTACTGTTTGATGTGAGGTCCGTGCTCGCTCCTTCTCAATAATACCTACATGGGCCTATGCAGCTATGCTATAGGCCTCGAAGTCAAGACATGGTATGGATTGGAAGATAAGACAAACGCCTACAGTACCCTGCCATCCCTGACATGACTCAATGATAACAGGGGCAGTAGGCCTAGTCTGGGTATATAGCATATAGGCCTAGGCCTGAGGCCTCATTCGGCTTTTCCAAAAGCACCTGGAATAAATGCTAACATTACATGTGATGTTGGCGTTTAATCATATACTGTATTGTATTTCCAATGCCAGTTTGCATATTTGTCATTTTTAGCCACCAGGGCCGTCACCTCAGACCTCCCCTCAAACTCGACAGACATCAAATGAGGAGCAGCAGGTAAGCAAGAAACCCTTTTAACCTGTTTATTCAGACTAAATCTCCAAAGCTCGTCTTAGCAGCACTCAACACAAAAGAATGTAGAGTTGAATTGAAAAACAAAATTCCTTGACACAGCAGGCCACTGCCACAGTACCAGAAGATGTTTTTTTCAGATGGGACCTAGAATATAGGGTCTAATAGACTCGGTCTATCTACCATACTCTATTTCCTTTCTTTCATGTTTTTGTTGTTTCTTACTGGTAGAATAACTGCTGAATAAATGTCTGTGCAATTGTTGCAAGTTAGTCTTTTATAATATTACCATAGCAAATAGTGCTTCTGTGGATTTAATTTTAACAGTGCTTCATTAAACTCAGACTGTGGCCTTTGATTATCCATACTCTATCTCTCTGTCTTTGTCACTCTAGTGAGAAAAAGAGTCTTACTGAGTGTGACATCTCATCAACAACTGCTGCTACAATATCTCTCAACTCAAACAGGGTCATTGAAGACATCTCCCACGTATCTTTTCTGAGAGTCGTCTCCGAATATTTCGCAAATTTCATTCACCTCTGGGATCTCTTCTACATAGCATTCACCTCTGGGATCTCTTCTACTTAGCATTCACCTCTGGGATCTCTTCTACATAGCGCCTGAGGAAGACACCGATTGGGGTCGAAAATTTGCGAAATATTCGGAGACGACTTTCCGATTTATTGTATACTGTGTGTCGTTTTTGTGCTGTTTTTTTTATACATGTATCTGTATCTTTTCTGAGCGTGGCAAATGTGCCAGGTGATAAAAGACTCAGGATGCCTAGTACTTGTGCTTCTCATAGGGTGGCGCTCTAGGACACCTTGTAGATAGAACTGCTAATTACCCTCTTATTAAGCTTACTCATACTGTACATGTGGGCCTATATTGATAGTTTCTGTGTAAAAAGGGATACGGTCTTGGATTTTATGAACCTGGGTTCTCTGTCTTATTCTCCATGTTTGATATTGCAGGGGTTTATTTGTCCTTTGTGCCATTTGTCTCTGGAGTCTGCAGACGCCCTGCAGACTCACTTCAAAAAACATGATCTGGATACTAACGAGCCTGATAAGGTGATTCAGAATATTTCTTGCTTTCTGTATGTTGCCTTGCCTCCTCCTCCTCTCTTTCTGTTGTGCAAAAAAGCAATTGTGCGGATTTCTTCTGTTCAGTCCCAGATTATTTTGTCTCCCTTGAATTGTACAGAAGCAATGACGAGGCTGTTTACCTGACATGCCTGAGCTTAGTGTGTTCTGTGATATCTTTTGCTTCTCCAGCTCCTTCACGTTCTGAACATTTACATGAATTGTTGCTTGAATGTCTTGCCTGTTGACACATTCAGTATTATTTTTATTGTCACTTGAATGTGACACATGTCGGCTTGTTCTGTACATTGGCTGGTACACTCCTCTCGCAGTGTTTCCGTTCGCTATGCTCCGCTCACAAAACACTGCTTCGAATAGCCAGTATTCTACCGATTTACCGCCTGATGGCACTCACTACTGTTCCCGCTGCCATACCGGAGAAAGTGTTATAGGATTTTGCTCAGCTGCAGCCTGATGGCGGGCGCTGATTGGTTGGACAGAAGTAGTGCCATCTGGCAGTAAATCGGCAGAATACCAGCTATTCAAAGCAGTGTTTTGTGAGTGGAGCTGGAGCATACAGGGCGAACGGAAATACTGCGAGAGGAGTGTATGGCTGGTATTCATCAGACTTTCAGACTGAGTTAGCAAATGCTTTACTTAAAGCCTCACTGTATTGAATTTTACGATATTTTTAAAGTGTTAGGAGAGTGCAGGCCTCTCCATTACATGCTTCTCAGGCCGTTTAAGGGTGTAGTGAATTGGGCACATGCCCAAAATAAGCCCTGAAAAAATATGCCCAAAATAGGGTTCAGTGCCAAAAATACGATCTGTAAATTCAAAAAAATTGAAAATATACCATTATTAGACAATGAACAAAGGAAATCCACATGTTATCACACATTTCTTGGGAAAAAATGAGTTTTGCCAATTTATTTGCGATGTTCTTATTCTGGATTAAAACGTAGCCATATCGTCACTATGCAAAAAAAGAGAAAAATTGGGATGCCCAAAATAGGGTAAAAAATACAGGGTGTAGTGCTCTTCATGCAATGGAGAGGCCTGGAGTGCAGATGTAGGTCTCATAGCCTCTTGAAGGTCCCCAAAATACTTGCCTGATACGTACTTCAAAGAATCAAGCCCTAGTTTTCAGCACACATTGAAAAAACTGCAGGCAGAGCTCTAATGTATTCAGATAGACCACAGTACATTTTACACTGCACTAACGTCGGAGGACGTAAGGACTTTCTGAATTCAATACAGTGAGGCTTTAAGATTTGCACAACAAGGTCGATGTAAGTGAACAAGAAAACTTGAAGTAAAAGCGTTTGCTGTCTTTTGTGAATATCAGCCATTGTGACTTAAATGTGTCACCTCTTGGCTTTTATCATGTCCATATTATTTCATTCTTCCTCATTGTTTTGTTCATTGTGCCACCAGCATGACTACTCCACGCTTTTATCAGACAGTAAATTTGCAATACACCACATATACATTACGGTTATGATTTTGTAAAAAATGTACAGTAGAACTTCGCTTAGCGTACAACTCTGCTAGGAGGAGAGTTATTATGTAAGTTTCAAAGGTGTTCTTCATCATGGAGGTGTTTCACTACTTGGTTATAAAAGCTGTCATCATCATTGACATGAAAACTTTCTTCATCAAACTGCTCTATCTGAATTTCAGGGCTTCATCTGTCCGATGTGTATGCAGTCACTACCATCAGCAGAGGCTTTACAGAGTCATTACGAGAGGACCCATGACCCGTCGATCACATCCGCCAACAGAGATGGCGACGTTTTGGCACTGCGACAAGAACTTGATGATCTTAGGACCTCTCTGAAGGTAAGTTATTGTTATAAGGAAATAACCATGATAACACTAACAGACATAATTTGTTGAAAGTTGGATGCATGTGATATGAAATACCATGGATTATAGGAATGAGTTTAATAAAAATTCTGTAGGCTACTTCATTATTTTGTTTGTCCGGAACGGAAATTCCTTGGTGTCTTAGTGACATTTTCCCCGTAATATCCCATTTGGTATACCTGTATGTGGTGCTAATATATAATGACCCAGGCGTTGAATGTTTGCCTTGTTTTTACTCTGTCTGCTCTCATAGGATGCTAACCTTGCCTTTGAGGTAATGCAATCTAACAATCTTCGAACCGCGGGGCTTAGAAGTCAGGGGCCGTATGCATAAAAACATCTTAAATGTAAAATTTCCCTTTTTTGTTTGAAACCAGTTTAAGGGAAATTTTACACTTAAGATGTTTTATGCATATGGCCCCTGATTCTGCATGAATGCAGTTCCTTGGGAGCTTTTGCTCCAGAGCTCAGGACCTGTTTTAAGCCCTGATTAGTTGTCCACAATGCATGCTGTTCCTCCTATCAGTCGCTTCAATCTTCTCTGCCTCTTGGCATTGCCTGTAGATGGAAAGGGGCTATGATCGCCATGATTGTATGATAATAATGGGCACTGATGTCACATCATTGTGAGTCAGGTGGTGGTGACAGTTTTTGGGCTGTCCTTCACATGCGTAACGTGACGTTTCAGTGTAAATATCGTGACGTTGTCTTGACACCTGTGTCAGGTCAGGAATGGAGAACAACCTTTACGTGGATATGGGGGGCAACCTTGCTTCATGTACGCTTGGCACCTATCCATTTGGTGTTGTGCTTCTTACCGATATATCCTGTGTACAGCCTGCAGAATGTGACTTCTTGGGGAAGTTAACATTCAACATGGTCTACATCTTGGTAATTAGGTCCCATTAGGCGCTCCTCCATGTGAGAGTTGACAATCTACAGGCAACATGGCCATCGAAAAACCAGGGAGTCATTTGTGTCACTGCATATGCCCTAAGGAAGCGTACACTGGTGAATAAATTGCCCAAGAGAGCCAACTCACCAAGGAGAAAATTCTCACATGGAGGAGCAGTTTTAGTTGTACAGTTGAGTAAGGTTCTTTCGAACATGTTGAATGGGACGCCCTTCTGAACATTCTTGACCTCTCTGAGATTTTTGGTGTATTTAGATTTAAGGATGTGTGTTAATGACTAACAATTCAGAACTGTTCAGGGACAGCTTTGTGTGATTTTAAATCATCCATCCATACCTTTCAATTAATGCTTTTTTGCCAGCTCACTGTCATTATAGTCCTGCGGGAACCACTGTCAGATAGCCCTGTGCCGTTTTATATGATGGCCCATTCACAACACTACATGTAGAGTATTAGCTAAATTGTAGCGGTGCTAACATTTGCTGTGCCATCAGATTGGAACAGAGAACTTTTGACCGTTTTCAAATTGACGTAAACGACAAAGATCTCCGCACTTCTGCCGAAATGTCAACCACAACCTCGGTCTGAAATTGAATGACGTAACACAGACAATCCCACGACAGTGACATTGAAGACGTTGCGTCAGACTCGGCCACTGCTGAATTATGGATGGCGTCACGTCAGTCGGTTTCAGATCGAGGTTCTGGTTGAGATGTTGGCGGAAGTGCGCAGATCTGCGAATTCGAGAACCGTCTATTGTCAGTAATATGGAACTAGAATCATTTCCACTATATGAGGCATAATGGCGTGATCTCTTTCAGGAGGAGAAATGGTATTCTACTGAGTTGAAGAAGGAGTTTGAGAAACTGCAAGGCCAAGTGGCAACGGGTGAGGCTGGTAAATCAAAGGACGACCCTGAGTTTGACTTGATGAGGCAACAGTTGAAAGCATCCGAGGAGAGCCGGTCATTGCTGTCCACCGAGATCATGATGTTGCGGACACAGGTGTGTGTGTACTGCCGCCATTTTGAAATATCAAGATTTTGCGTCACTTCGCCTTTGGACTACGCTCTACATAGGGAGAACGGAAACCGAAGGCATGTTGATGGTTGAAGATGGCTGCTGCCCACTCTGACATGTTTTCTCTGACAACTGCAATTCCCTTCGAATTCAACCCTTTCCTCAACATTCCTTTGTTTTGTTACAGTACACAGAACTGATGGAAGCGAATTCAACCATGAAACAGGACAAGGAAAGACTTGAACAGAAAGCTGCTCAGCTGGCATTGGATATTGTCTCATCTAAGGCTAAAGCTGATGAAGCAGAGGGCCAGAAAGCGGGCATAGAGGAACATGTTGTTGGCTACCAACAGGAATTGGCAGAGAAATCCAAGGCGATTGCAAACCTTGAGACACAACTGGCACAACGGTAATGATGCTGTATTCTTTTACAAACGTTAAAGACCAATAATCATGACATGCGAGTATAGGTAGCGGTACATTTATTGACTGGCCATGTCAGTTGGTGTGACTTTTTTCGAACCCTCAACGTTAAGGCCGTTGTGAATCATTTGAGTCCTCATTTCCAGGCCTTCAGTTGACGATGTCAATGTCCTGAAAGAAGAACTGATCCAAGTACAAACATTGATGGATAAATTGGCCCAAGCAAAGGAAGAGGAGGTTACACAACTGAAGGAAGCAAATGCTGATGTTGCAGCGAAGTTACGCGAAGCAGAAAAGCTGGTCGTAGAACTACAGGCAAAATTGGAGTTGGCACCTAAGCTTGACGACATGAAAAACCTGCAAGATTCCCTTTCAGCCAGTTCTGAGCAGCTCGTTCAACAACTTGAACAGAAACAACGGGATATTTTACAACTGAACGAGGAGCTAAATATGGTGGGTAAAGTATGGACGGCTGAAAAAATACGCAATTACAAGTGACCTCTGTAGGCAACATTTGGCGAAGTTGATGTAGAGCAGGGCAGGGTCTCTGCTAGAAGTTTTTTTGAGGGTGCATGTACTAATTTCTTCAAAATCAACAAAAATCCCATGAAATTAAAGAAAATGGCCCTTTTCTGTTCCTTTGAAGGTACTAGCATAGTACCCTTAGTACTCTCTCGCGGAAACACTGCAGGGGGAAACCGGAGTGCTTAGAAAAAATCCTGGGCTGTCAAAGAGAGTAGGGTCTGCCTGTGGAGATCGGACCTGGAAACTCGATGGCGACTGTTGCCAATGTTTTCGGTATTACAGCCGAAATCTGAGTCCCAGACATGCCTACCTGTACGATTTTTGCGTATTTTGTACGGTACTGAACCATCGTTTTGCGTATTACGATTTTATGCCATTTTATACGCCAATAAATGCACCCAAAATACGGAAAAATTTGGGTGTGTATATGGCAAAAACAGCTGTATACACACTTCTAACTCAGCCTTGTTTTCACTTCTTTCCCACCCTGTCACATTCAGCTCCCTTGGGTGACAATTTCCGGCCCTGTATAGCCCACTGACGGATGCAAAAGTCGCACTGTCAGCCCGACATGTGGTGTCCCAAATTTGACCGTCTGAGCGTGTTACTGAGCATCTCTGCCTGGAGTGTGCTGGCCATGTGTTTAGGCTTGTCAGCATTTCTTGGTTTTACAATAGGACACTGACAAATACTATTGCATGTTTATCTCTTTACAGGATTGATGAAATAATTTTTAACTCCAAAATAGTTTTGTCTTGAGTTTGATGATACTTGCTTATATTTTTATCATTTGTATACAGGGTGTATCAGAATTTAAAAAAAAACAATTTCACTGCTGATGACAGATAGTTTCGGGTTGGTTCAAAACCTGGCATTGGCACTGGCAATGGCATTAGCATTCAAAAGTGAAACTGCCCACTTGCTCATCTGTCAGACTGGCCTCACACGTCAGCTGTTGAGTTTAAGGGACAGCCTGTGAGGTCACTTTAAGGGGCAGTGGGCTAGATGTCCTGTAGATTAAATTCTGTATGACAAGAAAGAAAGATTGTTACAGAGAAACAAAAGTTTTTGTGGTTACCGGTACATATGTATAATTTTAACACTCCGTTTATTTTTCGGTAATTGTACACCAAAATATGCCATTGTACACTCTTTTTAGGGAAATCTGCCATATTGTACACCAAAATATGCCATTGTACACATTTTTGGGAAACTTCTTCCCCCAAAATTGAAAAAGGGGTAGGCATGTCTGGAGTCCTTTCTGTTCATGTTTTCAGACTAAATATATAGTTGAGAAACTCACATCAGAGTTGAAGGTGTCACAAGATGACAGCAGTGGCCTGAAGGCTGAGCTGGAGGCAAAAGGACGTGACCTGGTTCAGATCGGTGCCCAATCAGAGGAGAGGAACAGAATTTGTCAACAGTTACAAGAAGAACTGAATAAGGTAGGGGTATCGTATAATCCTGTTTTAGATTAGAGTTGAGTACGCAAGTCGCACATCTTCACGCTTTGCTGCATAACCCCTCAGAAACAGCATTCTTGACAATTTAACCTTGCAAGAGACTGAATAGTCACTGCAGCTAACCTCGTTCGAGTAGCATTTACAAGCACTCATCAGAAAGAAAATCTGTGCTTTCGATATTGCCTTCTGCTGACTGCAAGAGTCTTTTATCGAGAGCATTTCAACTCTTACATTGTAAGTAAGCATGGCTTATATTCTAGGTTCAAGGCCATCTGCAGCAGAGGGATGAGGCTTTAGGCGTCTTAGAGAAAACTTTGGTTGAAGCCAAACAATCGGCCCAGTCTGGACTTTACGAGAAAGAACAACAGTTCACAGCATTAAAACTGGAGTTGGACACTGTACGTTTTATATCTGTTGTGTTTCTTGCACAAAAATCGTGAAAAGTTTGAGTCAACAATCAATTAAAGTTCTTTTGATTTCTCTCTCAAACTCATCATTATGAATAATGGTAGTAGAATCATTGAAGTCTTTTTTCCCTGAAAATTTTAGACAACGAATCTTCTAAAATCGAAAGAAGCTGCCCTCACTGAAAGTGGCAAAGAAGTGCAGGACCTGCAGCAAACTCTTCAGCAAAAGACAACCAAATATGATGAGCTAAAGGTACAGTTGAGGGAGGTCAAAGGTCAACTTGAAGAAGAGGTCAGGAAAGTCCAGTCAAGGTCAGTGTACTGGAGGTCAAGGTCAGCGATATAGTGGAGAAGAATCTCATTGGTCTTTCTTTAATATTTTTTTCCAAATTTGTGCCTAGTTTTACATGTATATGGTTTTATCTGAATCATTGACTTCAGGGATGGAAAAATTGACGAAATGCAGGAAGTTGTAAACCAAACCAAGGAAGCTGTAAAACGATTAGAGGAAGAAAGGGTTGATCTCATCGGCAAGATAGAGGCTGGGGCCGGTGTTGAGACTGCTATCAGTCAGCTGAACCAGGAGAAGGTGAGGTTACATTTGAAAAGCTTGTTTATTGTTCATTCCAGGGGTAGCTGATAGGGCTTTTCCAACTTACCCAATCTGGTGTCAAATTAGCACTAACAGAAACATACATTGTTTGGACTTCATATATCGCTAATCTTGCACTTTACTTCAGGAAATTTTACATCACAAGATCTCCAGTCTTGAGCAGACCTTGACCACCAAAGCTGAAGAATCAGAGAAAGTGGTAAACGATCTTCACCAGCAACTTCAGCAAAGCAGGTCAGAGGTGCAGAACTCAGACGACAGGTGCTCCAAACTTGATGGGGTTGTCAAAGAAAAGGAGGAGAAGCTCGCTGATATGTCACAGAAATGTGGCGATCTGGAGTCTGAACTGAGAGTCAAGGTAGCCATCTCGTGGAGTTATTCCTGTATTCTGACTGAAATTATTGCCAAATTGATGATTTTGCTCCTAAATAAATGAGGAGTGAGAGAGTACCGTATTTTCGCGACTATAGGGCGCACCCCCTAATTTCACCCTAAACCCTTGACGAAATCCATACATAAGACGCACTGCCCTATAAGACGCACCTCCCTATAAGACACAGTCATCAGGTGAACCACAGCAATGTTATGCATCAAACTGACCTGGTTGTATGATTAATTAGCTTGTTGTGACAAGCTAATTAGCTTGTTGTGACACTTCCTGATCAAATTTTCGGACTCTATCTGCAGATAAGGCGCACCCCCCTATAAGGCAAACCCCCAATTTTAGACACTTCTTCATGAAAAAAAAGCCGCGCCTTATAGTCCGAAAAATACGGTATTTGAGAATACATGAAAGTATCCTTCTGTGAGTGATCTATACAAATCTTTCTTTCCAGAGTGAACTACTGCTGGCCACAGAGTCGGCCAAGACGAGTCAGCGAGCTGACCTTGAGAATCATCTGAAGACGGCACAAAATACCATCGATGAAAAGCAACATGAGATTTCCAGATTGAAACAACAACTTGATGAGGTATTGTGACATTTTTAGGCCTATTTGCTGCAGGTACATAGCGAATATGATCCCCAGATGGATCAGATCGCTTCTTCCTGTCAGAGAAGGCCAATGTAGCTACCGATTCCAAAGATCCGCTCCTAGAAAATGCCATTGGCCACAGTCCTCAGAATTCTCTATATCAATCTTACCTTTGGGTTGGCTGGAATAGGTTCTGTCATTCCAAAAGAGTGCAGCACCTGAGGGGGCAGCTCAGCATCATAATGTCCCGCATCTCATTTCTGAGCGCCCTGACGTGGCCAAAAAAAATCCAGTTGTTTCAGTGATCATGATCTCTGGGAAACAATTTGATTTTTTTTCGTCTCGCATCAGGACAGATTGAAATACAGTATGGCATTGTATGGGGCATCGTGACGTTGCCCCATCAGGTGCTGGAGTCTTTTGGAGTGATATTGTGTATTGTTCAAAATTTGTCTCATTGCCTGCAGTATTGTGCTTGAAGTCAATGATACAAGTGGACCTGGACTGCTAATTCAATCTTCTATTTAATTCTCCAGGTTTCAAATGATCTAACCTCAAAGAAACAGGAGCTGACCAGTATGGAAAACGACTTGAAAGAACAAAGGAATAAAGTCAGTGAACTTGATCAGAAGTCTTCGAGCCTTGAAACAGATGTGAAAGAAAAGGTCGCCGTTATAGCCAAACTGAACGAAGACAAAACAGAGTTAGAAAAACAGTTGGAAGAGAAAGGGAAGCAGTTGATGGAGAGTACGAGTCGGATGCAGTCCCTGGAGACCATGGCTAATGGTATCACGGCCAAGCTACAGGAGTCGAAGACACAGTATGATAAACTGGAGAAAGACCTACACCAGAGGGTAAGATGTGTGTGATGAATTACGTGTTATTCTCGGGCAGTGTCAAGTTTGAGCTGACGATGTGGGTTCAGCTGGAAACACCTTATTGATGGACGGGCAGCTAACTTTGTGTAGTCTTCTACGGGTGCGCCGGTTTCCTCCAGCTTGTTAAGATTCCACTGAATATTGTCTGTATGACTAGTAATGCTGCACTTGGTTCTCAGTTCAGTAAAACCCCTTGATCATGGCCTGTTGACCTTTGAGAGAAGCTGCCACTTCCAGATATTTTCCCTGAATACCCTCAGCATTCAATGCTTGTATTAACTGCTATTGTGAGCTGCAATCTCTTGTTTCCTCGATGCAGATTGAAGCGCTGTCCCTTACTGAGAAAACAAAAATGGATCTAGAGGGCCAACTAAGGAATGTTGAAGAAACATTAAAAGAACGTGAATCTACTATTGAGAACCTGAAGTCAAATATTGAGAAGGTAAGGGTCTGGGTGCCATCATCAGAGAGGGCCAGTTCCAAGGGGACAAATATCCTTCAAGACCGATTCCCTGCAGTCGTGACCAGTTCTCTGAGACGACTATTTTGAGTAACCAAATCTTTAGTTATCCTGTGTAGAAATAGGCCTGACCATGTAATTCATGAACTACAAGGTTCATGAATATTAGGAAAACTATAAAATCCTTGTGTGAAAATGCAACTATTTGAGCTTTCGTTTTCCTTTACAATGTAGATGCAGGCCAGTCATGCGTCAGAAGTGAACGCAGTCCACATTGAGCTAAATCAGCTTCAGACCAGTGGGGATGAGGCCAAAGTAAAGTTAGAGGAACAGGTATGATATCGATTGTTTATGTTTCCATGCATTATATAATGATAGTGATATTGTAGCTAGAACTGTATTAGGTCTATAGACATAATTTGGTACTTTGTGTGTAGCGGAAGGAAACTGTTTTCTCAGGTGTAATGTGATTGTTTCATTCTAGATTGCAACTCTTACAACAGAGCAGAGCAACCTTTTGGAAGAGAAGTCTAAGCTTCAATCTGGTTTGGATGAAGGCAGCAAAAATCTTGTTGATAAAGAGAAACAATTTCAAAAGGAGAAGGTAATGTACAAGTGGCAGTTTGTGTTAGAAATGTTTATTAGGGATTTTCGGCAGGGCTCCTTATCGTTGATCCGTGACGCATGACTTTGATAGAAAATGTATAAGCTCGATACATCATACGTGACACGGACCGACAAACCTGCCGAAAGTCCCTTTTATCAAAAAGCTTTTACCATGAGTTGTCGGATTTGAAACGTTTCCTTCCATCGTCAAACCAGGGTCAAATTTCTCTTGTTCAAATTTCAGTCTGAGCTCAGTTCAAGCGTCGAAAATCTCAAAAAACAACTCGTGGAGAAAGAAAGAGAGATCACGCGGCTCAGTGAAGAGTTGAAGAAAGAGAAGGCGAATCTTGATGACAAATTGCGAGTGGAAACACTGATGAGTTCAAAACTTGGCGAGTTGGAGACCTTGAAACACGAATTGAATGAGAAAGTGGCTCAGTTGGAGAGTGACCTCGCAACTGCTGTGACGACATATCAATCCAAAGTAGGTACCATACTTCATGATCGGGCTCTTCTCCAACATACTGTAAAGCAAGATAATTTCGCGGCTGGAAATTTTCGCGAATCAAGAATTACAGACATATTCACGGCAGGATATTTTTGCGAGTCTCTGCCATTTTTTTCCGTTTTTTTCACAGACCGTATTTATCACTTGCGTGTACTCATATTCGCGACAGGAAATTTTCACGACTCATACACTTGCGAAATTCGCGAAAATTTCCTGCACGCGAAATTTTCCTGCTTTACAGTAACCAGTTCCTATTCATCCAGTTAGTGGGACATGTCTCTAAAGCGTAGCTTACATCGCACTTTTGGCTGGACGCAGCTGATCCGATCAGTCGTTGGCGCTGCGTGCACAATGGAAATGCAGCGATGTGGAAAAACTAGGAGCATCTAATCAGTCATATCCTGACCGAGTACATTGACCCAGTGACTGGCAGAAACTCGGGTAGCATCCAGGGCCCATATTCATAAAACCTTGCTAGGCTTACTTGCCTGCTGAAGTGCCTAGTTTGTACAGGCCAATGTACACAACTAGCAACCAACTAAGCTAGCAAGGTTTTATGAATGTGGGCCCAGGGCGTTGAGACTCTATTTCATTCAGAAAACTGGCACAGATTAGTCACTGGCCCATGTACATCGCTGCGATTGAACGAAACTGGATACAACTAGTCACTAGAAAGTTGAACAGTTGAAGTTGCCCAGTTCAAATCTGGGTGTTGCAAGTCATTTCTTTACAATTATCTTCACAGCTTGAGGCCAGTGTCAAGAAGGAGAGAGAACTGGAGGAACAGCTTGAACAAAAGGAAGGACGTCAGGTTGAGATGCAAAAGAAAATCGAGGTGAGTATATGATGTGTATAAAATTTTGGTTTTCATATTTCGCTCAAATCTGTTTTCTTGAAGGTAGAGGAGGGTTAGTATATTAGCATGCTTTCTAACAAATGACACCTTGGGCCGAATTCAGGAAGGGTGTTTAGCTTTAGCGTTTAAATTCATACGTGTATTTATTCAGGTTCAAGGCCTAGAAAAGCATTGTTTTGCTGCCTGTGCGCTGCTTGGTCGGCTGTGTTTACCTGCAAGATAATCCTCTACACTACAGTTAACTTTCCTGTGTCTATCTCCAGGAGGACAAAAGAAAAGAGTTGAGTGACTCTAAACAAGGCCTCTTGAGCGTTCAAATTTTCTTTTGTCCTCCTGAGTTATACAGAGGAAAGTGAACTGTAGCTGATTATCTTGCGGGTAAACACAGCCGACCAAGCAGTGTACAGGCAGCAAAACAATGCTTTTCTAGGCCTTTAACCTGAATAACCTCGTATGAATTTAAACGCTGATTAAAAAACACCCTTCAAGAATTCGACCCCTGTTTCTCTCCACAATATTTAGATTTGAGAGAATGGCACCACATGTACTATTTGTTGTGTGTGTGTCCTGTAGCTTTGGTGTTAATCCTTCATGGTTGGACTTCATGTTTGTTTTCTGTTGGGATGCTCCACTACCCTCATATGATACAAGATGCTATCTCCAATAAGAATTAGTGGGAGTATGCTTGATTGGAATAACAGCTACACTCTACACTAGAGTGCACTGGGTAGTACATGATAGAGCTATTACTTCAAACAAGTACATTCCCACTGATGACAAGTGGAGATTGTGCCATTTCCCATTGGATGTCTTTGTGTAATTCATGAGATGCTGTAAGCAGCTACAGTTGCACATCTTTGAGAGGAACCATCCCAAAGTCTATTTATAACTTGGGTAGGAGTTCCTGTTAGACTCTCCCATCAAATTTCACCATTTATCATCTAACATACACAGCATGCTTCCCGTTGCACGTATTAAACTGACAACCCCTTCAGATGTGACAGTGTTACATTGTTATGTTCCTGACGGTCAGATTGATGTCAAATTACATGTATGTTATTGACCAACGTGGTGCACTTTGTCATTCAGTGTGTGACTTCAACCATGACGTGATCTAGGCCTACTCGAGGGGCATTATGGCATTGGCGTCAGCACGATGGACTGCTAGTCAATGGTGACGTCACAATGAACAACTATGTTGTTGAGAGTCACCATGATGGACAGCTAGTCAATAGTGACGTCACAATGAACAACTATGTTGTTGAGAGTCAACATGATGGACTGCTAGTCAATAGTAACGTCACAATGAACAACTGTGTTGTTGAGAGTCAACATGATGGACTGCTAGTCAATAGTAACGTCACAATGAACAACTGTGTTGTTGAGAGTCAACATGATGGACTGCTAGTCAATAGTAACGTCACAATGAACAACTATGTTGTTGAGAGTCAACATGATGGACTGCTAGTCAATAGTAACGTCACAATGAACAGCTGTGTTGTTGAGAGTCAACATGATGGACTGCTAGTCAATAGTAACGTCACAATGAACAACTGTGTTGTTGAGAGTCAGCATGATGGACTGCTAGTCAATGGTGACATCACAATGAGCCATAGACAAACTCTATAGGACAGTTTAGATATGACAGGCATGCATCTCCTCTGAAAACTGTGCAGTGAATGACAAACCATTTATGGTGTCAACTCGCCTGATGCTGAATCAACAGAAAAATAAGAATTTTCCTTGTTTGAAGGGGTTATCAGTTGCTTTTAGTTCTGTTATCCTCACTCAGTCTCGCCTGACTTCTCACCCGTAGGTCCTGGAACGGGAGGTGGCCAAAACATGTAATCAATGCCTCAACTATGAAGACCAACTAGTTCGTCTCCAGGAAAATTTCAGGGTAAACTAACACTGGATTTCCTCTTTATCCCGACCTCTGCATCCAGTATTACAACCATCTCTGTAGTTTTCATGGTCGACCTTCGACCCATATCTGCGCACTTACAAGGCTGGTAGGAGCAGCCATCACCATACATGTACTTGAAAGAATGGCGAACGTTGATGTAGTATTGTTTACTGGGGCCTGCCTCAGCCCTCCATTTGTAAAGGACAGTATCTCCTCTTGCGATAAGTGGGAATATGGTCATTGGAAGTAATGGCTGTGTTATGTACAATCAACTACACTCTATTGTAGTCTATAGCAATTACTGCAAGCAACCATGCTCCCACCGATTCTTATTGGAGTTATTGCCCATTACCATTGGAGGGTAGACCTCCTTGCTAACATTTCCAACATTCTAAGTTCATTTCACTCAACAGCTTATCTTTTATCTTCTTAATTATTTTGACAGCTTAGTTTTTGTATAGCTGTAACTAAATCTGTTTTGTGAGTTAATGTCTACATGTGTGCAAGTCATGACTACAGTACCCGGTAGATGTATTTTGGTATATGACTGGGTTGCCAGAGTGGCGCAATGGAAACTTCAGTGCCAGTCACCTCTGAGGTTGGGAGGGCATCTCTTTTTGACAGTGCAGGCTTTCTCGGGCCAATGGTTTCCTCTGCTTCCATGAAATTAGCCCACTCTTGTCAATAGAGTAATTTCTAGTATGGTTGAGCTACCAGGGGATGTGCAGTGACAAAATCGAACTTCAGTAAATCACTACTCATGACTGTGCATATCTTTTTGAAGATATAAATGTATGAATCTTCACCACAACTTCACTTGTGATGTATCGGTCTTTAACGAGAAGGCTGTCTGTTTTGCAATGCCAACCTTGCGTCGTCACTCAAGATTGTTGACCACATGACCACTAATTGTCCATGTTTTCCTTTCAGGACACCACCGAAAGATGCAACCAACTTGAAAAAGACCTGAAAGCTTCTCGCCAGTCTGTTGCGGAACTTCAGGACAAGTTAGCAGCTACAGAATTGGAATTGAAAAACTCTATGGATAATGATGTAGCTCTGAATATCTCCCTCCAACAGCTGACTGAGGTAAGGTAATTTGGGGCCTTGTTCCAAAAGTCTTCTTCTCAACTTCTCAATCACAGTCAGAGATTTTTTCAAAAAATGTAAGTGTATTCCACTTCCATGTTTCTGTCTTTTCTCATATTTTATTTCCTGTGTATTTATTCTGTAGGTCAAGCAAAGCTTGGATAGTAAGCTGATAGATCTTGATGCGTCACTGACGTCAGTAAGACGGGAACGGGACTCTCTGCAGGAGGAAAAGGTAGGCAGTATGGGAAGCCAATTCACCAGGGTGTACATGTGAAACCTCATGGTGCACTGATAGTCGAGTGGTTATGACGTCCGCTCAGGAAGGGGCAGGTCCCGGGTTCGAATCCACAGCTATATGGGATTTCATTCCCGGCTCTTTACGTCTGTCGCATGGGACAGTAAGCCGTGGTGCCTTGTACCTTGTTTCTTTGCAAGGGCAAGTAAAAGACCCCATCCAAGTGAGGAACATGAGTAGCTTGAAATGGTCTCCTCCGTACTTGGATATGGTCTTTTACTTGCCAATAATGCTATGGCTTCAGCCCTGACGGAAAAAACCAAATGCAAATACAAACTTCATGGTGATCCACACCAAGGACAATATCAGTTTTGTTCCTGTGAGAAATGCCGTAGTGTCATAGTACAATGGTCTATTATATTGTATCCAGGTCATTCTTGAAGACAAAATCATCGAATTAAAGCGACAAGAGACGGAGAGCCAGTCTGTTATTTCAAGTCTCCACAAGGACATGGATGCCCTAAAATCAAACCATGAGAAAGTTTGTAAAGATAATGAAAAGGTAAGAACATATACCAGTACATTTGTATTGCTCAAAGCAACCAAGGAAATTCTTGTTATGGAATTGAAGGCAGTGATTGTATTGTACCCAGTCATATGGCACAGTTCTGTTATTTCTGTAGCTTCTTATAAAGATATTTAACTGGAATTTGTTCACGGAGTGTAACCCTGTGATATTTGCTTTTGTACAGGAGTTATCTAGTCAGAGAGATGCCAAGCAGTTGCTGATTAATCAAAAGTTAGAACTACAGAACTTGATCAAGGGACTTCAGATTCAATCAGATAAGGTACAGTAAGCAAGGTTTTAGGACTAGATTTCACAATCCAGTATGCTTCAGTTAAGTGGTAGTGACTGAGGGTAATAGGACTAGACTTCGACCAAGACTACACGGTACTGATAATGAATGAGGGAGGGACATACTGAAACCAATGTTTTGGGTAGCATAAGGCAGAGTAATCCTGAATCAATTCAACACCAGTGTAGGTGTTTCCCATGGGCTTGCTCTAAACCAACACCAGAGGTTGTGAACTGCCGAAGGGTTAGTTGGGTCTTTGTGGACCAGGTCGGGTATGCAAAGGCCAAAGTTTGAAAACCCTCTTTTTTTCACCCCTCTCTTTTCTGTTATAGATCCAGAGAGAATTGGACGAGTCCAGAGAAGTGGCCAATAATGTGCAGAAAATGCTCCGAGAGGAGAATTCAAAACTTCAGAATCAGCTGGTAAGGTTTATAGCCTTGTTCTCACTGTATGTGATTCTACCATCACACAACCAACATTGTTCAAGGGAGAGGGAACACTTTGCCAAAAGTCATCTATTCCAGATGGTGTTATGTTGTTTTGTTACATGCACTACTTCCCTTACTATTCTCATCACGTGCGTACTTACATGTACTTAATATATAATCTCGTTCTACTCCACAGACAACAGAGATGAACCTCAGAGAATCTCTGGAGAAAGACCTCGACGAAACACGTGCCAAACTGGAGATGCAGATCTCGGCCCTGAATGAGAACCTGAGCACCATCCGTGGAGATCTTAATAACGCTAACCAACTGATAAAACAGAAGGATCAACAGATAGATGAGGCTGTGGGTCAGAAATTAGGTAAGTATGGGAGAGTCTAGGTCTTTGGTGCGACGTCATGTGTGTTGCAGATTTGTCTGTGGTCAACACCAATCGCGTTAAAGTTTGTTCCATATACATGTACCTTTGGCAAATCGCACTGAACTGACCTCGGGTAACTGACAAGACCCCAACGATCAAGATAAGTGGGTTGTCAATGAACCATGAATGGGTCTGCTGGGCATTGAATTGGAAACGTAGTATAACCCCTTTGCATGGTGCAAACTCAGCTGGTCAACATACCACCAGTGGTATAGCATTCGTGTTTCGGTTTGATCAATCTCCAAGTTCAAGTACATAAGTGCCATTCGCCAAAGGTATATGGAACAAACTTGTGTGTGACGTGTTTTTGATGAGACATTTGTGAACAGGAGAAATTACCGGTACATGTATGATATGAAGAGACTTGAGTTTACAGTACATGTATGATATGAAGAGACTTGAGTTTACCTACCGGTATTATTTGGTAAAATAAATCATGATCATGTGTCACCTATCTTCCTCAGAACTTGAAGCCAAACTCGACAACAACAATGATGAAAGGCGTGTGCTGTTAGAAAGATGTCTAGCGAGCGAAACCGAGAGTGAAAAGTTGAGAGAGAAGGCGGCAGAGATGAGACGACGACTGGACGACTCGTTGGCCGCCCTTCAAGAACTCGGCCGTGAAAACCAAACGCTGCAGATGCAGTCGGCAAAAACGACGAGTCGTGTGTGGTTGGATGATAAAGAGGCCACAAATTGCCTTGCATGTGATAAAGCATTCTCTGTGACAGTCAGGAGGGTAAGTTGAGGGGTGTCCTGATTACTGAGGTTAAAATGAATAGCAGTGATCAATTTTATTAGGATCAGATTTTTCTTGTTCTTAACTCAGGGGTCCTCCTTGGAAGTGGTGTCCACTAAGGCTGCAATCACATAGAACTACAGGCTACACGTACACGCCTGTTAACAAAGGCTTCACGGTCGCGAACCCTTTGTGAAGCCTTTGTTAACAGGCGTGTACGTGTAGCGTGTAGTTCTATGTGATTGCAGCCTAACATGCCTAAGGGGTTGGAGTTCTGCTCTATTTTGGTGAATACCTCACTCTCAGCATTGGCACGTTTAACATGCTTTGTTAGCTTGTGATGTCAACAAATCTCTGATCGGCATTCATCATACATGTAGGTGACCTAAATCTCACAGCTTTGCCTTTTCCTCAAGTATTTCTATTCTTTTTCAGCATCATTGTCGTAACTGCGGCCACATATATTGTAACGAGTGTTCGTCGAGATTGGCACCGATCGCATCTTCCAAGAAGCCTGTCCGTGTGTGTGACTCCTGCTTCATAGAACTAGGCCAGCACAGGTCAAATTCAATTACTTTGTCAACAAAATCATAGCACACGTTGAATCAGTCAGTCAAGTGATGTGTAAGGCAGATGGACTAACATTTTGCAGGTTTGATTCCAGACTTTGGAGACTGACATTTGTGACCCGCTCTAGCAAAAGTAGGCACGTGTCGCAACCGGGGAAAGGGTTAATAGTCTTACAACACAATGGCTGAAATGTTTTTCTCTGCAGGTTGACAATAGTAGTGGACAGCAGTGATACTATTTGAGTAAATTGATGGCCAGTGATGATTACCTGCGACATGCCCCTGCTTTTGCTGGAGTGGGTCACATTTCTTTACCATCAGCATGATCAGTAAGCTAGTATTTGTCTTTTTTTACTGTTAATTACCAGCAATTCATCCAAGGTCATAACACATTTTATATAAAATGTATAAAGTCGCGTTTATAATGGTGCTTGTTCCAGATGGTTCCTTTGCGATTCTTCTTGCCAAAAATAATGAAGTTTGCTGAACATACAGACACCCATATCTTAGTACCGGTACTTGGTAATGAAATTTTATGAAAACCACGTTCAGAGGTAGCCAGTTGCAGATTCAGGGGCACAAGTTGTGTGCATTCCCTCATGCCGGAAAAGTATGTTTTTACTTTGATTTTGAGGGTTTTCAGAGTGGGCAGCACCGCCTTATAATGCAATAATAGTAGTTGCCCCTTGCCCCTTCTACAAAACCCTGGGTCGGCCTATGGTGGCTCGCAGAAGTCAGAAGTGGTTAAATTGGCAGCTCAGGCCTAGAGGTGTTGAAAAAAACAAATCAGGAGCCATTTTGGAACACATAGTCTTGTAGAATTCTAATGACAAACTCTCCGTATGACTTTTGTATCCGGAAAGTGACTGGTGTCCCGTCCTTTTTTGACTGGTTTCTATCCTTTTACCATGCTAATGAAGTAGGGATGGAACAGGCAACCAGGCACGTTTCGGAGCCAAACTCCTATTGACAGTTTGGGGAATAGATCCCAGGATTTATGTACAATGTACGCTATAAATAGTGTGATTAGTAAGGACGTAGATTTCTTTGTAAGAATAGGTCTCTGTTGTGTAAAAAGGACATTTGGTATTTTTATGTATACAAAGATTATTCCTTATTGAATATTTATTTCATTACAGAAATATGTTTTCACTAATCTGTACCTCGGCCTGTTATTTTATCACAAACTTTATAGGCAGGACAGGGGAACTGCAGATTGACTGGTTCTCTACAAGGAGGATCGGACAACCGGTCACGTGACAACGTCACCGATCGCGCAACCATGGCGCGGCCACTTCAGTTGACCGACAGATTTCGACGAGTAAACATCTTCCAAATCAACTAATACGTTGCATTCAGAAGGGATTAAGAACATCATATGTATAGCTTACAACATTATAAACCCTAAATAACATTCAATTCTCACCAAATTGATGAAATATCAGCGTATTTTAGGGCCGAAGCGCAAGTTGTCGCTCTCAGCAAATATTCACAGGGGGAAGTAAAAACTCATCAACATAATGTGACGTCAGGAGGCGGGGCTTATTTTGATTGACAGCTGTGCCAAATTTTTCTCTTTTCCGGCTCTGGTGATTGGCTGGGCATTGATTAGGGACCATATTTAGATTACTTAGCCCAAAACCTGCATTTTGATAGTTCGATATCGAGAATCCGTCCAGAAATAAGGAAATTATGACAATTTTACGATTTTTGCAGTTGAGTTAACAGTTGAGTGACAAGGGTACTTTCCACCTCCCTAGATTCGAAAATCGTGGAGTTCTTAGGAGTTCTTGGACACTTTTAAAAAGGAAATTTCCCAAGATTTGTGCTGGGGCCATCCATTTTCTAAGAACTCCTACGCAATAGCAAAAATCGACCTCGTCCCATGCGTGATCCATGCGTTGACACAGAGTGCACTTGCGAAGGCATCATGCAGGACATAAATTCTCAAAAGGACTGCTCAGAAAAATGTGTTTTGCGCAATCAAACATTCATTTTGATAATAATCAATGATATAAAACTGGAGAAAATGATAAGTATGCCTATTTTCACGCAGAAATCAGCCTTCAAATTACGCTGATTTGCACTGAGTAACCACGTGCGTTTGTTTACATGACCTTGACCTTAGCACAAACATCACGTGACCGGTTGTCCGATCCTCCTTGGGTTCTCTATGCTCTAGCTGTGCTTCAGACATAGGGATCGGAGATGAAACCAGTCATCTTGCATACTGGTATCCATTTTAATCATTGCCCTCTGGAGTCAAGATTGCTTCCAGTTCCATAAATGATGAAGTCCTCATGATCATTCATCCAACCCCATTTTGTTCGTCACAGGATTAAGGCCAGACTCCCGTACTGCTTACCCCCGTAATCTGTACATGTAGTTGTATGGGGGGATTCTCTACCAGGGGGCTAGGTTCTATAGCGGTCGGTTTTGATTCCTAAAGAAGCTTGGGGCATAAATTCTATTCCTTTCTCACTTCTGGAGAGATTTGCAAGTTGAAAAAGTGAAGGGCACGATGGCTTTCTCATGTGTTCCAATGAAGATTTTATTCAACATTTTCAGTACAAATCTTGCAACTGCTGTCTAATTTACCCTGAATAAGATGAGGTCCAAAGAAAGAGAAAGCACAAAAATTGACACACAAAATGATGATAAACAGGAAGTCAAATTCCAGAATTTCTGGAAATTGACTTCCTGAATAAGATGAGGTGATGCTTATATACATGTAGCTGAATTGATCGAGTTCGTTGCTTGTACATGTATGTGATTTAACTATTTGCAAGCTGAGTATGAAAAAAACCGTCTATAGCTTAAGATTACTGGTATGAATATAATGTTATATTTGATGAATAGACCCTATCACTCCAAAAGAGTGCAGCACCTGACGGGGCAGTGCCATGACATCCTGCACGTCATTTCTGAATGCCATGACGCGACTCAAAAAAAATCGGTTGTTTCAGCAATCATGACGTCGTGAAACAATTTGATTTTTTTTCGTCTCATGTCCAGACATCATGAAATGATGTGCGGGACGTCATGCACGCTACCCCATCAGGTGCTGCACTCTTTTGGAGTAATATCGTCTATTTGAACAGTCACGATGAGATTCTGGTAACAATCCGATCACCATAGTTCACATTTGTTCTTAGCGTTCATTGGAGAACCGGCTGGACAGTTGAAGGCATCTGCAAAGAAGGGATTTAATGCCGTGGAGCCCAATACCCTGGAAAAACAGAAAACTTGATTTTAAAAAACCCATTTGCTTTGAAAAAGGCACAGTGGTGGTGCAGCAGAGGTAGCGTGTGGACTTATTTTTTTTCATGAGGCCGCAGGTTGAATCTACTCCATAATTGTGCTATAGTGTTTTTCATATCGCTGTGGCCAAAGGAATGTGACCAGATCACATTTACCTAAAGATAGTGGTGTTGCACAACACTAGATTATCCTTAGGGTTGGAGTAATCAATAGCTCTTTCACGGTGTCGGCTAAAGACAGTCAGCCATGTCACTGGCTGCCAACGGTTGTGCTACATTCTTATATTGTGATCACACCATTACAGTTTAGTAAGAAGAGATCAGCCAAGTACCTTTGACCAGATCTATCTGAAAAACGCTATACAGTCTCAGCTGGTCTGGAATTATCAAAACAAGTATTACTTTGAATGAGCTGACCAGGAAGGTTTCTGGAAGGTGGGGTAATGATATCGCGAAGCACTTAGAAACTCATTACAGCAAGTAGAGTTTCCACTTGACCCTATGGGTCGTATTCATGAAACGGTTCTATTGTTAGAACCGTCTTAGGCCGGTTCCAAGTAATGTCAACCACGTTACTTGGAACCAGCCTAAGACGGTTCTAACGATAGAACCGCTTCATGAATACGACCCTATGAGGATAGTATTCACCGGGAGTATTCATTTACGGTAAATCATAAACTTGCCTCACTCTCTCGTTAACTTCCGCCTTACTCAAGCCACTGTTACACCACATCTGAAAAGGAATGGTGAAGCAAATGTCGGTCATGTTTGCCTTCTAAAATGTTTGAGTGTCTTTGGAGAAACAAGTAGCGTTGGTCTACGGCCGGTTTACATGGAGGTTTTGCTGTATACGGACACGCAGGCGAACAAAAGTTTCATGGTCATGAACCCTTTAGGCCATTGTTCGCCGTGTGTCCGTATATCGTATATCTCTTACTAAAACCCGGCCTACTGTCATTGAGAAAATTTCACAGTGAAGGCAAAACAAGCCTGGCAGCGCTGGAAGTGAGAACTTGACTGAGAGGAAAAAATATAAAAAGGGTGCTGAGTAAGCCCTTCAATTTTTTTGCCTCCATCCCCACTACCGTACATCAAAACATGCCGCTAAACAGGAGGAACTTGACAGCGCCTAACCCAAAAAATTCTCACTAGTCGCCTCGTCTCTCAAGGGAAAAACAAGGTATGATTCATACCATTATGGCTTTATTCGTTCCCAAATGCTCTAATAGGTGACCTCTTATAATAATTGCAACAAAAAGAACATTTTCTTTAGAAAAGCTCGCCTTTAAAATGGCTCTTCTTGAGAAAAAAGGAGCATCTTACCTGTGCGCTTGCAATATGGAAGAGCTGCTCCTGAGAGTAAGGTAGACCGGGAAGTTTCTTATCCTCCTCCCCCCGGTCGGATATGTGTTTTTCGTAAGCCTTTAGGAAAAAAAGGAAGTATACCTTTAATATTTCAACGAGATGGTGGTGTGCATAACTAGGCCTACGGAATGCAGGCCCCTGAACTCTGTTACTTTTCAAATTGCATGTAATCTGTTTGGTGAAACACACCTACCTCCATTGACCAGATAAGTCCCAGGACGTCGGGTATTCCCTGGGCAGAGATATTAGCCCTCTGATTGGTAAGGGGCTAAAGAAAATAAGAGTTATTCCAATTCACCATGTGTGGAAATCACAAAAAGGATCACACAGTATCAACTCGATCATAATGGCAACCACTGGTTGCATTCGTGGCGTCACCTGTGAGGGTAGGCCAATGAACTTCGCAGCCGCTTGTCTCTGCGCGTGGAAAGCACTATCAGTGCATTTTGGCCAAACATGAAGGCAATCAAACGGTGGTCACTCCACAAGTGTTACATTCTGTGTGAATTTCAGGGTACGTTTGCCCTTCTTTCAACCTAGAGTTTGGCAACGACCCGATTCTGTCAATTTATTGTATTAATGTCACACTGGCACGTACGGACCACACTGTTCTTGACCCTGTGGTCATGTCCTGGACTCTCTCTGAGCGGAAAAAGATGATATCAAGCAGATTTCATACCTCCCATCCTGGGTACTTGATCCCCATGTAATGATCTTGGACGCATCTATCGGCATCTCTTATTTGAGGTATATCACTCTTATCGGCCCATATTTTAAATTTACCTTTATGAAAATAAAGGAAAGAAACGCTTATTGGAATTGAAATGAAATCGATCGGAAATGATATTCCGACCCCAGAAAGTCGGGCAGAAGGTCACCCTGCTCATTCTACGCCCCCCGTACGAACTCTACCACGACCGAGGTGTGTGCTACTGCCACTTTTTAGTGCTACACCGCAGACACCTGTGGATGCTGGTTCGAGTGAATCCTAACTGGCAACGCAAGTGGCGGAAAACCTGAGAACATGTCTCACCTGCGCTGTCAAAATCTCGGCCAATACCGCTGCCGATAATAGATCCTATTGCACCATACTGGAGATATCTGTAATCAGATAAGTACATTTGGCCAAAATACTAAATTGTCCACAAAACAGCAAGTTTGGCGTTTTCCCATCCTCCCACAGCAGGGCTTTGGTCTCGTTCCTCTTCATACACTCGCACACAAAGTGTGAGTGGATGAAGAGGAGCGTGGAAAAACCCCTGCTGTGGGAGGATGCGTTTTCCCCTCACCCTTTGCTTCTAGTGTTCGTGCAATTCTTTCAAGGGAACGACCAACCACTTTCGTAATCCTACATTATGATAATGTTGATTATACTACGGGTTCGTTAGACATCTGTACTTACTCCTGGGAATTACGACTGTAGTATGGCAGCTGAAGGATGGGCCAATACAGGACTGCAATGACAAAACTATTGTATGTAGATTAATACCCTACAGTAATCGCGCTTCTGAATGTCAGTCTTGAATTGTGTATGTGTATGCACACACATGGAGCTACCCCTTTCAGATAAGGAGCGACTTCGTGACCGAGGCTCATAAAATACGTATGCCATTGCAGCCTGAAGGATTGTGTGTGCTGGAAGCCTGTAATCCCAGGTACCAAGGTATCTGCACTACGAGAGTCGTCAGGAGCCTTGGCAAGTTGGGCCCATCGTACATACTGGTGGACGGAGACGGTAACCACAAAAAGGTGAGTCTCGAAACTATATTGGGTCATATGAATAAAGACTAGTAAATGCTTTTACTTGAATTTTGCAATACAAATGTACTAGGCAATGCTGTACAAATCTGAAGTAAAAGCATTTGCTAGTCTTTATTCATATGACCCAAGGGAACACTTTGGCGAAACAATGAAACCTATGTGATATCTACATTTGTACGGTCAAAACTAGTATTCTTTCGGAGAACAAGACTCCTTTCGACACCTGCATGATGAAAGAAGCGTACCTATACCACCCTTCGATAGCAAGTTCAGCGCGTTTACGAACACGTCTTCAGTTGTGCTGCAAAAAATCAGGGATAATGAAGTTGGCATACGGACTGACATGAAAGAGTAGATGGTATATACGGAGTAAGGCTGATGGTCGATTATATTGATAAATGTTCCTTACGCGATGTATACATAGTGGTTTAGTTCTGGTGAGGCGATTACTTTAGCTTTCATCTTGTTTCGGAAAACCTGGGCGGCGTTGTCGTTGACCAAAAATGGCATTGCCTTATCGATACGCAACTGAAAAAGAAACAAATCTTAGGGAAGCCTCTGTCTTCTCACTTGAACCGGCAGTGGAAACATTGGTGCCTTGAGTTTCAGGTCACGAGGAAACACAGCATTGATATTGTGTAGTACGAATTTAAAGAAAAAATATGAAATAGAAACAGTATGTACGAAAAGAAAAAGTGTTTTTAAGACAATTACAGATAAAAAGAAGTCGTCTACGGATGACTTGCCCGTCATTTCTTCTGGTCCTGCTATCATCACGACTTTATCTTTGACCTGAAAACGTAGAAATACGATTATCAGGGCAATGCTCTCAGGAAAAAGAATCTCAACAAATGAAACGTGTATAGCCCGAACCCTCTCGTTCCCACATTCTCAACTTAGAGCTCGAAACTGTGCCAGATTTCTACCGAAGAATGACGGAAAGACCGGAACTGTTACGAATGTCGTCCCCAGTGTGTTCGGCCTTCAAACCACACAGGCCGTATTAACTTACCTTTCTTTCTATCTTGCTTTTGGTTCTATCGTCAAGCCACGACAAGTCTTCAGTCCGTTCGACCACCGCCTCCTTGACCTCATCGATCATCAGCAGCAACTGAAGGAATACGAGTAAGTACTTTTTTATTAGGGAGTTTTCGCAAAGGCCCCGAAACGCCAACGCCAAACCCATTGTTCGATGCCATGAAGAAAGCACCGAACAAAAGGATAGACGTTCGCGTTGGCATTTCGGGGTCTTTGCGAAAACTCTGTATTGATTACTTACCGGTAGAATCCGTGCGATCCCCAGAGACACCAGCGAGGTTGAGATCAGCGACTTATCACGGATCATTATACGTATACGGATCGAAATGTACACAAAATTTGTCCTCGTTGTACAGAATTCTATTCGTATACGTATAAGGATCCGTGATAAGTTGCTGATCTCAACCCCCCAACTTATGCTCTCCAACTGATCCTGCCATATCCTCTCACCAATGAAAATGGGAAAGGGAGAACGAACAGAGTTGGCCGATCAGCCGAATCTGACACTGATCGGTGTAAGGTTTATATTTTGATCGGTGTAAGGTTTATATTTTGATCGGTGTAAGGTTTATATTTTGATCGGTGTAAGGTTTATATTTTGATCGGTTAAGGTTTATTACCTTCTCGTCTGTGCTCATGGGGCTCTTCGTCTTCATCTCCAACAATGCGATGACGCCCAATGGGAACGCCGTGTTCACTTTGTCGACACACACTCTCCATTTCGACTCCTTCTTCGGGGTATCTGAAAGCAGATGGTTGCCGAGCTGCACTCATAATACTATCAGTGATATACATTTTACCTCTGGCAACATTATAATGCTGAACCTATATCTTAAATTTGGTTTTCACTGAATGCCATCGCAATCTGGACACTATCTTCGTCTTTTTCTTGAAATCTGTTTGAATAAATCGTTGGTGTCATCTTTGGTAGAACTCGGTCCTGTGAGTGCAACCTGGTCAACTCAGTTCATTATTTTCACTTACTTAAGAAACTACGACCAATATTTGCAGCATCGCTGATACATTTTGGCATACCACGGTTCTTTTGACTAAGAAAAGTGTAGATTAGGTAGTTCCGGAATTTTCTGGAAATAAACGAACATGTACGTACTTCTTAGCCATGACGATTATGCAAAACTAGAGAGTGAGACCGAATGAACTGAGACTAGGCCTACACTTCTCTCACCAAACATATCGGCGTGCGATTTAGTAGGGTTCTATCCATTGTACACACAGGTTTAATAGGGTTTTACCCATTATGAGAAGGTTCTATAATGTCCTATCCATTATAGGGAGGTCCTATAGGGTTTTATCCATTATAGGAAGGTTCTATAGGGTTATATCTAGGAATGTTCTATAGGGTTCTATCCATTATAATAGGAATGTTCTATAGGGTTCTATCCATTGTAGAAAGGTTTGATAGTGTTCCATCAGCAACCGTGCAGTTCTCCAGGGTAGGCCAACAATGAAAACGTCAATGTACATGTAGTTAACTTATCGCGGATAAATGGGTGACTAACTTAGGTTCTATCTTGTTGTATATTTCATCCAGTCTCTTCATCGTTATGAGGGCTTCTCTCGTGATCTCAAACTTCTTGTGGTGCCACTCCCTGAACGGATTATCAAAGATGCGGAACCACTGAATCTGAAGAATGATCAACCGTGTTAATCAACTGGCCGTTGTTACGTGATCTTTGTGATCAGTGCTAGTTGCGTGAGGTTTAGATCACTGGAGCGTTTTTGCAAACCCCCGAAACGTCTATCCTATTGTTCGCTGTTGTCTTCGTGGCATCGAACAATGGGATTGGCGTTCACGTTGACGTTTCGGGGGCTTTGCGAAAACTCTATACTGCAACAGAAAACTCGAAAGATAATCACTGATGTCGCATTCCATCTTCAGATGGCTAACTGTACGACGTCTGAATAAATTTTCACAGCAGGTGCCAAGCAACCCCTCGACATCCAATGCCTTGCTTTCGCAGCACATTATTGTATCCAATCAGACCAATGTTGAGTTGCCTATTTGCATAACGTAGGTCATTTGCATAATAATACCGGCCAATCAACTCAGCAATAGCAAAGAGCTATCGTACTAACCGACCATACTCGATCCTCTGATTCTTTTTAGGGCATCACTAACTGCAAATAACGCCGAAGTTCTTACCCCTTTCCCCTTTTCCTTAATTTTGAGCCACGGAAATAGAGCAACTAAGTCATCCCAAGACAACCGTTTTGTTGTGAAATTCTTAATGTTGCCTGTGACGTCATCCATCTGAAGAGAGGGGAGGAACCGTGAGATGTTATTAAATTTTTTCAATTTTATATAACATTTTTTTCAATTCATATTGACTATCTTGAGAAGTGGTTTGATTGGTTTGAGAGACGACCTGTTTATCGATCGTTGACATAGAACACGAACACTAACGCCAGCACCAACACTAACACTAACACTAACATTAGGATTCTATCGACTTCAATACGCACTTTACAGTTGAATAAAATCTTATGAACTTCTAGAGCGTCCTCAGCAAATTTATCTGGTTGTTTTGCATCCTTATCCATACACTTGGCCATTTCCGTAGCCGCCTTCTTGATGGCATCGTCCCGTAAGGCGTCGACAGTGTCGTTTTCCTCATTTTGTTGCTGATCCGGTTTGCAGGCGTCCAACAGGACTGAACCTAACTGGAAATTTAAAAAATCTTATAGGCCTACACGTCTTTCATGTTAATCCCACGAGAAATCTTGTGATAGGTTACCACTTCTGCGGTAAAGAACAGTCGTTTGTGTAATCAGCAGTGGGAACACATTCAATCGAAGTAAGAGCACTTTTTGCACCATTACATGTACATGTACATGTACATGTACATGTAACTACTCTTTAGTGTGCAGTGTCGATGTTACGTCAATCAACCATGCCCCCACTGCCCGAAGTGGGGTTACTGTCTGTGAGAGCTGTGAATCAAGAAAGGCCTTTTGGTAGCATCCACAGCCAGACTGAAATATCATACATTTGTGCCCTTGTAAGATTTTTCTTGCTTCCCTTGCTGTGGTAGCTTGAGGTGACGCCGTCACCATGACAGCTGTGGTTACAACATAGGCCTGGTCAAATTTCGCACCCGTTGTGGCACACTTTACGAACCTTTGCGTAAGATTTCAAATCATCGTTTTTTCCAACCGTTTCCATCTTCACACCCAACGTCAAGGCAAAGATTGTGGATAGAGAACTTGTAAAGTACTCCACCGAATCGTCGAATTGAAAATATGTGGCGCTGAAATCATCTAAACCTGTAGGATGAAAGAATAGGCTGCCAATGTATCGGTGTGATTGATATTAGGGGGTTAATGAACCAGAGCAATCCATGGAAGGAAAACTGTGATGTCGGTTGAACATCGCTTTCACTACCTGCGGCGATTTCATTGAAATAAACTTAACTTAAATCTGGAGCCAGAGTATGGTCCTCTGCAGAGTTACCGCCAGTGGCCTGAGCTTTAAGAGTGGTGAGTGACCTTTTAGATGTAGAACTACAGTATATCCTTTTACTTCACGGTGTCATATTCCGCATGCAGGTTTATGCAGCGACTGACACAACATGCTTATGGTCATAGGTTATCATCTAATAATATGACGGGAAAAAAATTATATCAAGGAACATCTATTCGAGATAATGTACATTTTTAAGTAATTGAATGTTTGTAACTTAATATGGGTCGTGATTTGATTTTATCGACGTGCATCTCGTGAAGTTATACAAGTCATGTTTAAATAATCGAGGTTTGATTCACACACCCAATGGTTACAGATTCGGCAGAATCGTACTGTACGTGTGAATTTTGTAGAAAGTTTCACCACTTCTTGTCTGTAGCACAAACTTAGGTCTGAAACTAGACGACAACTCGGGTTCGTAGCTGTGCCTGTAGCACGAAGGACGCCAACTTCGGTCTCTAAAGGTGCAGGTAACACACTGGACACCATCCTGAGACTCAGGTCATTTCACTCGGCCATCGCCTCCCTTATGCCCTGAGCTAATCGGTCGCTTCTGAATGGGGAGGCCGGCTGTTCCAGTTACCTCCCACCTCCTACTGTTGTATTGTATCAAAGGCGAATACCTTGTTATACTGCGTCGAAAAGCATAAAAACACACCACAAACCATATGTCTTGTTCGATATTATTCATTTCGTGCATTTTTATGATCATTATGCGACATTAATATGTTTTCATTCGGCAATTCGATCCCATTGCCGGGAGGTTCCGATTTAAAGTAAGATCCATTTATTCCGCGAATTTTCCCAGTCTGCCGAAATAGCAGCCAATGGGAAAGAGCGTTACATCGGCCCGTTAAAAATCATAGGTCAGTTGTATTCGGTGTTGGTTTTATGCCAGGACTTCCCTATAAGCTAGCTTCTGATTGGCCGATTTGACGACAGAAAATCTGTCGGTGGTTCCCCGCCGAAAAGGCACGGAATGTGACAGGGTCAGAAGAGGTGCGACGTAGGAGATGCGTCTGAATGACCCTGTTTCGAGAGGATGACTGGACACCAACTCGGGTCCGTAAGAGTGACTGTAACACACAAGACACCAACTGCGCTCGGCCTTCAGGCATTCTCACCACGAAAATCATCACACTTTACTTTGTTCAATCTTATCCCGGACTTTTCGCCCTTTTCCACTCACGTAATCTATTGACTATTGATGCATATTCAAATCATTTGGGGTCAAAGCGCGTCCCGAATAAAGAAATTTGAATTTTTCACGGGCTTCGAGTTTTTTGGGTACGATTTGTTGAGAAATTTTCGAGGTTATTTTTGAAGACGCCTTCTGATTGGTCATACTGAATCACATGATTCCGAGATGCCGCCATTCTTTTCATCACTTCAGAAGTTCGACACGCTGTGATAGCATTACTAAAACTTCTTCAGAAAAGGTACCATACTTCAACTCATTCTTTTATGTGTAGCAACAGTTTCCAAGCCAAATTGAACTATGATCATTCAAAATAATGTAGAATCGAACAGTCTTGTCGAGCGGTCCTGATCGGTGTAGGGTAGGGGTCTACTACTACTCGCGAGCACTGACGTACACGGTTTACATTGATCGTGTGTGTGTATGTATGAACTAGGTCACGATAATAAACATGTGCCGCTTTATGCAAGAGTGGTTCGTCTGGCCATCGATGGTGGCGCTGACTGATATTCACAACGCCCCTAGGCCTAACACCAGCGAACATTATTGCCGTTAGGCTTTTTTGTCTTTTTTGTCGCTGCCAATGTTCATCTGAAAATCTCCAGCTCTCGCCTACCTAAACTTTGATATCATCAAATTAATATCGACTGAATATATTTTTAACATGTCGAATGCATTCGTTTATCGTCTGATTATAATACCACGAATACCTCACCTGAAATCAAAACATCTTCAATCTCATTTTTTTGTCTCAGTTGCAGAGAGAACGAGGTCGAATCTTGGTCATCTCCTAATATGGAATGCCAAAGTGCCTCAGTCGAATGTTGGCTCTTTGTCTGTGGGAAATTGAAAGGGAACTGCCTGAGTGTCTATAACTTACTTATTTTTTCCGCCGGTGTGTCCTTGTTAAAACCACCAATCTTTTTCAAGACTTTTCTCAGCTCTTCCATTTTCTTTTTCTCCGAGACGTCAGACTCCAAACAAGAAGTATAATACTCCTTCAGCTTTCTCTCGGCCGAACTTCTACTGTTGTCTTTCACCGGTTCTTCAAGGAGTCGCCGAATGTCTCCTAAAGCCTCTTCAGCTGTTGCTTTGAATGCGCTCTGCTTTTCCTTTGGGAAATTACCACAGGCGAATTTGTAGAAGTTATCACAGGGGTTTACCGATGTGTCCAAATTTTCTGAGATTCGGCTGGCGTCTTCAAGACATCGTGACGTCTTGCATGCCCCCTTTGCGGTGACTTCTAACGCGTAGAGTATTCCCAGGGCTGCACAGCCAAGAAAAAGAATGACACAGATGACCACAAGAAGCGAAGTCACGGCTTTCCCAGCCATCCTTATCAACTCCTGAACTGCACGCGAGCCTCACTTGACTGAGACTGGGCACATCGTCAGGCCTAGCAACGCCTACCGAAGCGTGAAAAAAATACGGCGTGCTGGGAATTTCTGGGTTAAAAAGCAAGCAGCGGATTGGTCCAAATTCAGCTAATTGAATAAAAAAACCAAGGTAATGATTGGTACATATTAATCTGGTTGTCATTATAATGTTTCACCAAGTGCACTTCTGACTATGATAATATCTTAACGGGATGCCTAATGGTTTGCTCTGTAAGAATATAATATGTATGTCCGGAACAGAGCACTCGAAGGATGGAGAGCGAGCGAGATGTTTAAAAGGATACGGGGCTTATTTTTCAAAATTTTACAAAATTTGATTTGACTAATGCCTGTTCCATTTTTAGGGCGTCCGAAGGTTGTACATCAATAAATGAAGTATATACACTGTTAGAAATTATTAAATTTACAGTAGTAATTCTGCAGTAATTTTACAGAAATTCCCTGCAGCAGAGTCCCCAGCACTTTCTGTAAATTTACATAATTTTTTATGGTATGATTCATGTTTTCCTGTATTGGTTGGACTCCATTGGGCATCCCATAATGATGCCTTCTGAGGGCAGTATGAAAATATAATTTGGTCAGCCTCCAGTCAAATCTCTGTTGACATTTATTTAAGTTTGTAATTTTACAGATCAGGTCTGTAATTTTACAGAACCGTCCTGGGGACTCTGCTGCACAGATTTTCTGTAAAATCTTCTGTTATTTCTAACAGTGTACCCTACTGTTCTAGCTATGAAAAATTTTCGACCGAAATTTGTGAAAAACGTCATCAAAATATGCGAAACGTCATCAAAATATGTGAAAAGAGAATCATAAAACCAACTTACTGCAATCCGAATATTCAGTAGTTTTGGGCCTATTTTTACTTTAAAAGGTTTCCGTTTTCTCTCCCCACCTATATTATTGCGATTATTTTCGAAAATTTAAGTGCTTCCGGAAGTTATGCGTCAAGCAGGGCACGTCAGAAGTCATCGCCAGATACGCCCAGGATGCGTGCGTCCCAAAATAGCAAATCAATCAGGAAGTTCAAACACCACCGCCCTATGTTTTTAAAAACATTTGTTTGTAAGATGTTTATTAATTACCAAATGATAGATATACAGAGAATAGGTAATCAGGGCCTAGGCAGTAGCATTATCCGGCCCTGATTTACAAACTAAATTAGAAAAAAGTAAAAACATTTCTTGTTACAAATAACGTGGGCTTAAATTAAAAATCTATATACATGTACATGTAGTTCATAAATGTTTTGGGTATGTTTTGTGAATGTGATATACATGTAAGCAAATTTACAACGCCTCTATGAAGAACTTGCAGGGAGGTCCACCATCTTGTGGCATGCTGTGAGCACAATCCCAACATGTTCTAGTAACACTTCATTTAATTTTATATTTTTTTTTGATTCTATGTCTTATTTCATATACTATTAGGCGACACACAAAATATGATATAAAAGCAGAGGTCGTCCTCCAGCGTTTTTTTTGCAAATTTTCGACCCCAACCGGGGTCTTCTTCAGGCAGGCACTTTCTTGCAAAATAATAGTGGAGGACGACCTCTGCTTTTATATCATTTGCTTTTTTGATATATTTTTTAATATTTTGTTTCGTATTTCATATTTTATTTATATTTTTTTAATTTAATTTTATTTGTTTATTTTATTTTTGTAATTTATTTAAGTTTTCTTTTATATTTTATCTATTAATATCTGTTTAATACTTTATTTGACATTTTATTTCACATTAATTTTGCATATTTTTTATTTTTGTATATTATTTTATATTTATTAATATTTTAGTTGACATTTTATTTCATATTTTATTTTGTAATTTATACTATTTTACATTATATTTTTACATGTATGTCGCATTTTATGTTTTTTGCAAACATATTTTTACTTCATTTTTAACCAGGTTTTCGAAGAAAGTCCTGGTTATTAAATTACCGAAAGTGGCGGGCGTTCGGGCGGTCGGGCGTCCGGGCGGTCGGGCGGTCGGGCGTCCGGGCGTCTGCTTTTCTCTTGTCCGCCTGATAACTTAAAAACGACTTGAGATTTTCTTTTGAAATTTTTGGGACATGTTGCTTGTAAGTAGACGTTGTTTCCTTTCGATATTCAGCATCATTCGATTCAAGGTTTGGCCAATAGGGGGCTAAATGTGAAAACA
>NMRB01000005.1:1173801-1206690 GCA_002633025.1 Notospermus geniculatus | reverse complement strand
TACCTTTCCGCAGTTTTCGTCATTCCTACAAACTCTGACGGCACAATGGAAGAAGACGAAGTCTGTATCCTCGAATTGGAACATGGGGAATAAACCCGTCATGGAAATTTGTGGATTTGCTGGGTCTTGTTGGAACGTGTTCCTTTGCGTCAGGTACGAATCGGCGACTGGACAGCTGGAAGGAAATGCCTATGGATTTTAGAACGTTGCATCTACAGACAGCACTGAAACGTTGACAACAGATTTTCGGCATGGATGGCATGCCATTGCACGCAGGAAATGGCGTGTCACTGAATGAACTTCACATCGATTCGTGTGCCTTCGAGTGGCGTCCTTTTAGTAGAGTCCTACTTACGCATTGTAGAGGAGTAGTATTGAAGAGGTTATTGGGTTGGCAAGTTCGGGCCTGTTTGAGGCTATGCAAACCTCCGGCCTGATGGAATGGTATATGTCCCTATCCTCTATCATCTCGATTATCAACATGGCAGGCTGACCAAGACGGACGCCTTGCAGGGTAGCATCACGGCCGAATTCATCTTTGACTTCCATTGTTAAAGCAGGGTGGATCTCTTCTCCCTCCGATGCTACTGCCATGACCCTGGAATTTTAAAGGACGTTGATAGCAATGTGCAGAGGTTATGAGATTCTTCCATTTGTGATGGAAGAATCCGCAGAAGCCAAGTCTTTATCGGAAAAAAATGCGATTATCGATTCTCTCATGCCCGGAATGAGATGACGCAAATTGCTCCTCCGTGCTGGTGAAAAATATCCATTCAACCATTTATATTTACGTACCCCAAGACTTGTGTTCCTGTGGCAGTGAATGTATGGGAGATGGTGTCGTATTGGCAGTAGACATGGATATACGCATCGTCCCTGCCCCTTCCGTACTTGTTCATCTGAAGTACTAGCGTGTTATCGTAGCTGATATGACGATACTGAAAGGCAGACTGGTAGATAAAGTCATGCGGAAATGTCCAACACGGCTGTTTTTGTTCTATGTATGACCTGAGCGGTCACAATCTGTAAGCATTTTGTATGCTTACTGAAATGAACGAGTAGTAACCAATAGCGCTTACCGTAGGGTAGGAGACACGAGTAGCACAAGCCTTAGTCTCATTGGTTGCAAGGTTGAGCTCGACGCACCATTCACCATCGGCCGTCTCGAAACGGCATGGATCCTGGCCAAGGCGTCTTTCGATGTAGATGAACGCCTCATTGTCGGCGAGTCTTGTGGCCATGTTTGGGAATCGTGTCGTGTTGTGGGGATTGTAACATATGGTCATGGTACTTGTTGCACAGGTTACATTTACTGTAAGTTGGAGAGAAAAATATTTCTTCGTTGGCAGTAGAAACGTGTTCTACAAGATGAAATACCGCCATTTAGACGAGTGAACCAATGCATACCGAAATTTCCCACTTGGAATTCTGGGCCTTCAGCTAGATGCCAAAAACTCATTGGAATAATAAACCCCATCTAGAGCCCCAGTATTTTGGGCAACTAAATCTACGAGGAGCATAAATAGCTTACGGTGGTTTTCTTCACAATCTTTGCTGGGATCATGGAAGTCTGTCGTGCTTCTAGTGGCTGGACACATACACCCATCTCTGATACCGTCCTCATCGATGTCATAACAAATTCCTCCTCTCATTTCGCACCACTGGCAATTACGGTCGGTTTCTTTGGCGATTGAACGATCTGTAATGAATCAACCGGGCCTTTAAAGTGCCGGAATATCTGGAACTACAGGCTTGCTTTGGCCGCCACTGGCCACGTATCATGGCCAGTTTGGTCGTTCAAGCCGGCCGTTGCTTGGTATCCCATCATATCCGTCCGGAGACCTGGACACCTAGCGTGCGTCTCCAACAGATGTACATGTATGGGTTCCAGCCCAAATCCAAAAACAGGTCTTGAACTCCTGGGCAAGTTAAGCCATGATAGCATTGTTTTAATGGGTCCAGTTTGAAGGACATTGGTCACATCCGTGTCATACTTACAGCAGTTGGTTCTGTCCCCATTACGGACAGCAGAATAACCAGGTAGACAGTCGCATGTGAAGCGAGCGTTGAATGTCCCCGCGTGGACGCAGTACGTGTGCGAGTCAACACAGCGAATGAATGATCCGTCTCCGTCGCAGGGGTCGCCGACATGTCCTGAAAGTAGAGACATGTTAGATCAGTGGGTGGGTGGGTGGGTGGGTGGGGGGGGGCATGTTAAGCCGATTCTGCCGTTTCCGCCTAAGCGCCTGTAGTTTGCAAGCTAAAATTTGATTAACAGCCGTTTCTGAAACCTTCGATTCAATGGATAAAAAAAACTTGCCTAAACCGATATCGCATCCAATTGAAAGGTTGGTCGGGTCGCTACTGTTCTTGGATTCTGGACAAGAGCAGCCATCTGGAGTTCCGTCATTTGCAACATCATAACAATGTCCGCCGGATTGTCGGCATGTTGAACACGAGGGATGGAAACTTTCGAACTGGCAAGCAGTGGCGTCTTTGTCGTAGGTCTTTCCATCTGGACATTCACATGTCTGCGTCTCAACTGCACAGACGGCAGTTGTAATACTCTGTTGGCAAAAGCCATCGCCAGAATCTGACGAATTGCATTTGGTACCGATTTTAACTGCAAAGGAAAATCGGTTTAGTACATGTACACTAGGGGGGCCGCCACTGCAGCCAACGACGAATTCGACCATTATGTGGAACAACTGGGAAGGTGCCGATTGAAGCAAGGTGTTGGTCGTAACGCCACTGGCACCGTTAAGCCTAAGGACGATGCCTACCAATGAGTCGTATACAGGACACCCGACTAAACAGGACACCGACTACACCCTGGTATGTAGGACCAGGGTGTGCCGCTTTGCGAAACGGGGGTCTAGGTTAAAGGGCACTCACTTTTACTGCAATGCATTTCGCCGTCGACCAAACTTCGCTTTTCATAATATCCACTGTTGCAGGCACAAACATTGCCTACGCAGGCGGCGTTGGGGTCTCTTGTTGCACAATAAGCATTACCGTCACTTACAGAATCGCAGGCGTCTCCAAGCAAAGCTGCAATCATGAATGTTAAATGTATTGGTGTATGCTGGCGTTAAAAGGAAATGAGAATTCCAATTTCTTTTTTTAACAGCAATCCCTTACCTCGAACACATTCAGTGTCGCCAGTTTCACCATAGTAGAGAGAAGTACATTGACACGTTGAGCTCTCGCATTTCGTCTGAGGGATCGATGATGGCTGTTCGTAGTTGCAATACGTGTGGTTGGTGCAAGGATCACCCACAGCTGGAAAACGTTTTAAGCAACATTACCGCTGGATATCTGTCCAGCCAAACCATTTTTCGACAGTCTATTGACAAATTGTGTTCTTTAAAGTCGTGGCTAACGGATTGGAAATCCGTGATATCCGGCGTGTACCAGTGATGTACCCATTTTCCAATGATTAATGCGAAGCATGTATGTAGGCTACACAGTACGCCTATCCCACCGTCGGGAAAAATTGACAAGGGCTGGTTTCATGTACTGGACAGTCACCGACACCGAGTTGGCCACCCATGCATTGGACAGCTTACCTATCCCTTCCGCGGTCCACAGCACAGACGATGTCACCAACAGCACTATCAGCATCATCTGGAGAGACAATTTTAATAGGATTTACGTTCGTGTTACTTACGTTACAGGCCGTATGCTTGGGTGGGCCTTCAGCCACACTATTGAAGTCACTTCTTTAAAAATATGTTTCAAGCAAGGAGAAAGTATTTCAGCTGTATACTACGCTGAAGTCCGACCCGAGCATACGGCCTACGCAGGGGCGGATCCAGAATCACGGGAAAGAGGGGGCACAGCCGGCGCACATCATGGAAAACCTCGGTCAAATTTTAACACCTTTTCAAAATTCCGAAATTTCCCGGTCAATTTTAAAGATTTTCCACAAAATAGATGGGGCACGGGCCGGGTGTGCCCCCCCTTGGATCCGCGCCTGCTACGGCGTTCAGGAACGAAATACTGAATAGAAATCGGTACGGAATCAAAATACTTGCCTTGTCCTTTAAGAATGTTGCTCTCGTTTGGTGGGGTACGAGTCCAGTCACTAGTGCACAAACTTCCGCAATGATGAAGATCGTAACCCCCGTCTGGCTTTTATACTCTCCCGATGGTCAGGCATATCACGTGTCTTTTGACCAATCAAAAAGAGCCATAGTGTCATCCAAACCCAGGAAAATGTTTGGGTTGCGCCCTGAAAAGTAACAAGAGCGCAACCCTGTAAAGTGACAACTGTACGTGGAAAGTGACAGCATAGGCTTTCCGGTGAACAAGAAACCTTGCGGCAAAGGTTAAACGGTTCATGCAGAAAGTTAAGGGAAAAATCAAATCGTAACCCACGACTTGATGATGTAAGACTACCCCGGCTCGGCTAGGCATGACGGTCTCCAAGGATTTGAATGGAAGTTCCCCACAACAACAATTGAATTGGTCTGAGTTACGTAATCTTTCCGGGCTGGCGCACACATGCCACGAGGTCATTTTTTGGTGGACGTGCGGTGTGTGCGGGACGTGTGGACGGGAGCANTACAGCATGTTTTAAAACCTGCAATTTACACAAAACTTTCATGAAATGTTACAAAATAAACACTTCCTCAGCAGTGCTACATGTGTTATGAACCGTGCCCAGGCCCAAATGTTTGCAGATATTTCCCAGAAAAAGTTTTAAAAGACTTTTATCATGCCTTTTTTATGCCAAACCTCAGCTCCAGGTGTGTTGGTCCTATCCCACAGTGTGGAATCATGATGATTCACAAACCTAGACCCAAGGTTGGTTAAGCAACAAAAGTCTATTTTTTCTTCTCTGAATTACTATTTTACCAAAAGTAAGCCAAGGCTGATGGTGATGTTATCTGAGACATTTTCATGGCAAACTTTTATGTTTTTGCACATTTTAAAACATGCTGTACGGTACATCAATGGTATACATTCACTGTACATTCAGTGTTTGTTGTTGCCTTTTGGCCCAACATGGCCGACTTTGGCAATCTGTCTATGATGGTAAATTCAGCTGGCTCTCACTTCCGTGGTTTTGGCCGCTACTTGTTGGTCCTTATATGCGGATGAAATCCTACTTGGGACTCCAGCAGATACAGGCAGGCCTAAATACTGTGTAATATTTTTTTGTTCTTTGTCTACTTCCAGGTATTTGCTGATATGATACAGAGCTAGCTAAGCTGCAGCGAAAAGGAATTGACGGAAGGGTCTTCGACCCAGCGGCCGGGCAGCTTCCGGGAACCAAAGTGTCTTTTGGTAACGAGGAAGTATGGCTGCAAAGCTGAAGCTTAAAGGAATTGACGGAAGGGGCTTCGTTGACCCTGTGGCCGGGCAGCTTCCGGGAAACCAAAGTGTCTTTTGGTAACGGAGAAGTATGGCTGCAAAGTTGAAGCTTTACAAAAGGAATTGACGGCAGGGTCTTAGTTGCCCTGCGGCCGGGCAGCTTCTGGGAAACCAAACTGTTTTGGTTCCGAGGAAGTATGGCTGCAATGCTGAAGCTTAAAGGAATTGACGGAAGGGTCTTCGTTGACTCTGCGGTCAGGCAGCTTCCGGGAAACGACCACGAACGTCATGGAGGGAACCAGCACCAAGGAAAACGTGGATATCGGAAATATTGGTAAGAAATATTCGTTTGTTCTCTGCATGAGGTATCCTGGCCCATGACGATGTAACTATTGTTAGAATGAGGGCAAATTCAGCTGGCTCTCGCTTCACGGTTTTGACCGGCATTTTGTTAGGGTCTTTGCTGCTGAAATTCTACTGTGGGATTCCAGCAGATTATACTGAAACGAATGTAATATTTTCGTTTCTTTCTCTACTTCCAGGCATTCTCTTGTATGGTGTTAGACAGAACTAGAAACGCTAGGAACAAAATACTTCGGGACTGCATCAACAGAATGCGTTCGGTTTCTACGAAGATAACGTTACGAATCACGTCACGTGACGAATGAACTGATACCAGGACTTGACGAATCGGTGTGAATGAACTCTGATACCAGGACTTGATACGAATCGGTGTGAATGAACTCTGATACCAGGACTTGATACGAATCAGTGTGAATGAACTCTGATACCAGGACTTGATACGAATCAGTGTGAATGAACTCTGATACCAGGACTGATACCACATTACTCACAAGACAAAGAAAGCCTGGATATAAACAAATTAAATGAATTTCGTGGCCCGTGAAAATACCCGTGATACATTATCTTTAAGCAGCGGTCTTCCACATAGTTTATCAAACTATCGTTTTAGGCCTATAGATTTCTTAATCATCCGATTTTGATGTGTTATATTTCTGTATGTACATTAGGTCACCCTTTACATCCGATTTCCCAGCGTCTTAGTGTGTAGGCCTAATCTTCTTTATTTCTGTCGCTGTACATGATATTTCTCACTACATCCCGATGTTAATGATTATAGAGGTAGCCGTGTTGATCGTTGAATGAATGAATAGAAATGAAAATAGGTAACACCGTCTTTTAAATCAACTTGGTTGAGACAAGCTTTCGACCCTTCATCAGGTCTTCACCAGACCTGATGTAGGCCCGATAGGGTCGAAAGCTTGTCTCAATATAACCAAGTTGATAAGACGGTGTTACCTATTTTCATTTCTAAAGGCCTAGCTACATCCCGATTTTGATGGGTTCCCGTATTTTTATTCACTTCTTACCTTGCTTGTATCATTATTGCCATCCGATTTCCCGTATTTGATGTACACTAGGCCTAAAAGGCTGAGTTCTCGAAGTCTGTTTTGAGGCAGATGGTGAAGTCCATAGTCTCGGACGTGACATTTTTTTTTGACTTGGTGCAGTCTCTGCAACTGATGGTACCAAATAATGTTCCTTGCATCATGTCAGGCCCTTGCCCTTCTGTGCCCCTGGTATGAATTAAGTTCATTTTGATTCATTATTACGGTACTGTTTGCTAATTAGTGCTTTGATTATGAATGACAGTTAATGAACTTAATCAGCAGGGGTGTAGACGGACAAGAACCCGACGTGATGCAGGGAACTTAGCCGTTATTTGGTGCCATCTGTTGCAGAGACTAAGTCAAAAAATATCACGTCCGAGATGATGGACTTGACCATCTGCCTCTAAGCAGACTTCGAGAACTCGGAGAATATCATTGTCAGCAATTGGTATGATGTAAATTTCATTCAATATATGTAATATTCTATATATCGCAGTTTGTTTTTTCTCACTGTAGGCCTAAATTTCGGAGACGGGTCATAGCCAAAAAATCGCGTTGGAGAGTCTATTTGAATATTCAATTAGAATATTCAAGTATTTGGTCAAGTCACTCTGTCTCCAACTGACTGATTGGCTCAGCTAGTTGAAGTCCAACTAACAGCGCCAATTGGTCACCTGGTGGCCAATTTTGGAACAAGGGAAAAAGCCGAAAAATAGACTATCTCCAACGCGATTTTTTGGCTATGACCCGTCTCCGTAAGTTTCGATCACGGTAAAGAGAAATCTAAGTCAGTAATTATATTAATTGTCTATATTAAAACTCTTAATGAATACAATGATTGTTTCCTTATGAAAGCCTAACTTCTGTAAGTGAACATCACAACTTCTGATATGAACTTGGTGTTTCATATCTTGTGTCCTTAATTACGGAGATATGAAAACAAGTCACCAAAGTTCTCACCAGAGGCTCTGATGAACACCTGCCGTTCATGTCAATGGCAACACTATGATCTCAAATATCTCTGAGGTTTATTATGATAATGAAATGCAGTTTTCAACACTGAGTTTTTGAGATTTCTGTTCAGTGTACTTCCGATGTGTTGATGATTTATCGACGAGCTGTTGACGTCCCACACAAAACATCGGTAATACACTCAACAAAATTCTCAATATTTGGTTGAAAACAGCATCAGTTATCTTGCGAGATATTTGAGATCGTCGGTGTCTATATTGTTATGAACGGTACTGTACAGAAATTAGGCCAACATGTACATCAAAATCGGAAGTACATCAAAATCGGGAAATCGGACCATTATGTACAACAAAAATTAGCCTATACATAAAAACGGGAAATCGGATGTCAGTTATATAGGCCTAGAATAATGTACATGAAGTAAGGATTTCGAAGTGAAAAACGCTCCACCAATTCATTCAATCCTTGGACGTGTCGGGGGTAGAGTCAAATCTGCAAAGATAAAATATAATTCCCAATGAATACAAACGGACAACAAAACAACACGGGTAAAAATCGGGTGGAGAAAGGGGACAATTTCACACAAATATGGCGGCCCCGAGCAGCTAAAGCTATTCACCGTGCTGTACAACATGGCGGCCGAGGCAAACATGGCGGGAAATGACAACGACAACCTAAACTTACCGATTATACATTCAGGTCTGAAATATAGGCAAGTCCAGCGTCGTCAAACATGTCACCATCACATGGAGGAACCTCTGATGAAGCTTCGAGACATTCTGAAAAGAGAGGAAAGCCTAAATAGAATGTAATCCCTGCCAGTCGAACCAAAGACAAAATGGCAAGCAAAATGGCCGACACACATGTACGAAGTTATTACATGGACGACGAATATACGAATATACGAGAGCTGGTTTCGGCAAGACGCAGGGGTTCCACGACTGCTAAATGTACCAAAAATCAAGCAATACGGCTTTAGTATTACTTGTGGTCATAAATTAACATTGGTGCAGAGAAATATTTGTATCTTACCTTGAACCGAGATGTTTTCCTTCAATAAAAATCCGTAAAAAACAAGCATGCTTCTTCCTCCTGCCTTCATGGCGCACCTCTACCCAAGTACGTGCGCACCCCTTGACTTCTGCCCTTCAACTGGCTGTTCGGCCGAGACACGTGACACACCCTGCGATCGGAGCGCCACTGGCGGCGAAAATTAAAGGAGCACGATGTGCAGTCTGTATGCACAACTCATGTCGACGTAGAAAAAGCCACCTAGCGGCAGCAATACCAACTACAAAAATCCATTGCGAAAGCACGTAACCATTCGCCGACAACGTAGATAAACCCTGCTGTTGGAGAGTGGCCCAGTGGCGCCCCCTGCCGGCATATGGCAATACCGGGCTCCTTTAAAAGGGAGATTGAAAAAATGGTATTCAGCTACATGTATTTTTCCCATCTCCATTAAACCCTGCTGTTGGAGAGTGGCCCAGTGGCGCCCCCTGCCGGCATATGGCAATACCGGGCTCCTTTAAAAAGGAGATTGAAAAAAATGGTATGCAGCTACATGTATTTTTCCCATCTCCATTCGTCGACAACTTAAACCCTGCTGTTGGAGAGTGGCCCAGTGGAATATGCCGGAATATGGCAATACGCCGGGCTCCTTTAAAAGGGATATTGAAAAAATGGTATTCAGCTATTGTGAAACCCCTCATGTGGACCATCCCTGTATGTTGACCACCCCTCTATGTGGATCGAGTTTTGTCGGTCCTAAATAAATCCCTCACATTTTCCTTTTTCCCTCATCACATACATGTACCATTTTTTTGAACCTCCCTTTTAAAGGAGCCCGCTATTGCCATATGCCGGCAGGGGGCGCCACTGGGCCACTCTCCAACAACAGGGTTTAATGGAGATGGGAAAAATACATGTAGCTGAATACCATTTTTTTCAATCTCCCTTTTAAAGGAGCCCGGTATTGCAGTATTCCGGCAGGTGGCGCCACTGGGCCACTCTCCAACAGCAGGGTTTATCTACGTTGTCGGCGAATGGTTACGTGCTTTCGCAATGGATTTTTGTAGTTCGTATTGCTGCCGCAAGGTGGCTTCCACTACGTCGACATGAGTTGTGCATACAGACTGCACATCGTGCTCCTTTAATTTTCGCCGCCAGTGGCGCTCCGATCGCAGGGTGTGTCACGTGTCTCGGCCGAACAGCCAGTTGAAGGGCAGTAGTCAAGGGGTGCGCACGTACTTGGGTAGAGGTGCGCCATGAAGGCAGGAGGAAGAAGCATGCTTGTTTTTTACGGATTTTTATTGAAGGAAAACATCTCAATTCAAGGTAAGATACAAATATTTCTCTGCACCAATGTTAATTTATGACCACAAGTAATACCAAAAATTTATAAGCTCGCCTTATAAATTTTTGGTAATACTAAAGCCGTATTGCTCGATTTTTGGTACATTTAGCAGTCGTGGAACCCCTGCGTCTTGCCGAAACCAGCTATCGTATATTCGTCGTCCATGTAAAATAACTTCGTACATTTGTGTCGGCCATTTTGCTGGCCATTTTGTCTTTGGTTCGACTGGCAGGGATTACATTCTATTTAGGCTTTCCTCTCTTTTCAGAATGTCTCGAAGGTTCCTCACAAGTTCCTCCATGTGATGGTGACATGTTCGACGACGCTGGACTTGCCTATATTTCAGACCTGAATGTATAATCGGTAAGTTTACGTTGTCGTTGTCATTTCCCGCCATGTTTGCCTCGGCCGCCATGTTGTACAGCACGGTGAATACCTTTAGCTGCTCGGGGCCGCCATATTTGTGTGACATTGCCCCCTTTCCCCATCCGATTTTTACCCGTGTTGTTTTGTTGTCCGTTTGTATTCATTGGGAATTATATTTTATCTTTGCAGATATGACTCTACCCCCGACACGTCAAAGGATTGAATGAATTGGTGGAGCGTTTTTCACTTCGAAATCCCCGGGCGAAATCCTTACTTGATGTACATGTAGGCCTACATAACTGACATCCATTTCCCGTTTTTATGTATAGGCTCATTTCTGTTGTACATAATGGTCCGATTTCCCGATTTTGATGTTCTTCCTATTTTGATGTACATGTTGGCCTAATTTCTGTACAGTGCCGTTCATAACAATATAGACACCGACGATCTCAAATATCTCGCAAGAACTGGTGCTGTTTTCAACCAAGTTGAGAACTCCCTCAACTTAATTTTGACAACTGAATTTGATTATCACAATATAACCTCGGANTATACGGCACTGTTCAATTAGTGCGTTAATTTTGAATCACACTGATGAACTTGATTCAGCACAGGTATAGATGGACAAGAACCCGATATGATGCAGGGAACTTAGTCGTTATTTGGTGCCATCTGTTGCAGAGACTGCACTGACTAAGTCAGAAAATGTCGCGTCTGAGATCGTGGACTTGACACCCTGCCTCTAAAACAGACTTCGAGAACTCAGCAAATATCATTGTCAGGAACGCTGTTGGGTTTACCCCGAACTTTGTGATAGGTAGAATTCATTCAATATATGTAATAATATAACTAGGACTTTGTTTTTTCTTACTGTAGGCCAAAATTTCGGAGGGACAGTAGAGAAGGTATTCGGTGTTGGAGAGCCTATTTTTCGAACATTCCATTGTTCCAAAATTGGTCACCTGGTGGCCAATTTTGGAACAATGGAATGTTCGAAAAATAGGCTCTCCAACACCGAATACCTTCTCTACTGTCCCTCCGAAATTTTGGCCTACAGTAAGAAAAAACAAAGTCCTAGTTATATTATTACATATATTGAATGAATTCTACCTATCACAAAGTTCGGGGTAAACCCAACAGCGTTCCTGACAATGATATTTGCTGAGTTCTCGAAGTCTGTTTTAGAGGCAGGGTGTCAAGTCCACGATCTCAGACGCGACATTTTCTGACTTAGTCAGTGCAGTCTCTGCAACAGATGGCACCAAATAACGACTAAGTTCCCTGCATCATATCGGGTTCTTGTCCATCTATACCTGTGCTGAATCAAGTTCATCAGTGTGATTCAAAATTAACGCACTAATTGAACAGTGCCGTATAATGAATCGCCAATAAACTTACTTCATACCAGGGGCATACAAGGGCAAGAGCCTGACATGATGCAGGGAACCTAATCGTTATTTTGCTGCCTTCAGTTGCAGAGAGTGCACGGACTAAGTGAGAAAAAAAATGTCGTGTCCGAGATCATGGACTTGATCACCTGCCTCTAAACAGACTTCGAGAACTCAGCCTTTTAGGCCTACGGTACATCAAATACGGGAAATCGGATGGCAATAATGATACAAACATGGTAAGAAATAATAAAAACGACGGGAAATCGGATGTAGTCTAAATATGTACAACGATACTACTGAGGACGCCAGGAAATCGGATGTAAATGGTGACAGAACATTACGGGCCATATTCATAAAGGGTGTTCAGCCTAATCGGTGTAAAAATTCTGCATTAGACAGGTTAAAGGCCTAGAAAACTATTGTTCTGCTTTCTGTATGCTGCCTGATCTCTGGCATTAACCCACAAGATGATCACACGCGTCTAACTTTCCTGCGGCTCAGTGTGGGAGGGCAAAAGAAAGTGTTGGACAGATTCTAGACAAGCCTGCCTGATTGTTCAACATTTTTTTGTCCTCTTGGACTTAGACGTGGGAAAGTTGTACGCGTGTGATTATCCTGCGGGTAAACGCCTCTGGTGAAGCACCATACAGACATCAGACAATAGTTTTCAGGCCTTTAACCTGTGTAATGCAGAGTTTGTACGCTGATCAGGCTAAACACCCTTTATGAATATGGCCCTACATGTACAACGACAGAAATGAACAAAGAATTTCGTCACAACTTATGGAGCGCATGCGCTCACAGCAGGTCACGTGTCTCTCACTCGGGTTCGATAAGTCCTTTTCCCAACACTAAGACGAACATCAGCAGTGAAATTGCACGACCGAAAAACAGCCAAATCCTACAGAGTTCATTCACACGTGGTAATCGGATTCGTATCAAGTCCGCGTACATGTCGTATAAGAGTTCGTTCACCACGTGACGTGAATCGTACATTTGTACTTCCATCGGGTGACAGCGGTAACCTCAGAAACTGAACGAATTCTGCTGAAGCAATCACAAACTATTTCGTTCCCTTCGACATCGTTGGAGGCGGGGACCGTTTGGAAGCTCCGGGCTGAAAAAGAGAGGTACAAATTGATTAATAAAAGCGGAGGATTTGTGGCCCGATTTCCTGGTGATCCTTTCCACGAACAACAGATGGCAGTCAGGGGCACAGCATAAGGGCGCATATAGTTCCATGATCACTTAGAGATGGCGACACAATTCCAGTCACCAATCATCGACAGGAAAAAAGTTATGATTAAGTGCAACAGAGGGGTCATTTATTCGCTGGACAGTTCCTCCAGTCACACAATGTGACATTTTCGGAACCGTCATTGATGTGAAATCGTGGGATTTGTCCTAAGAAATAGCAACTTACCGCGTTTCATCGATCCGTCAAGGACAGAGACCTCGAATTCGCATCTCTCGTCACCAATATGCTTCAGTCCTCGTGGAAATTTCGTTGTGGAGTTGTTCGTGGTAGCCGGCATTTATAGTTCTGTCTCGCACCACACCACCGATTGCCTGGAATTACACAAGAACCAAAAATTGGCGCTGGGTTCTCAAAGCTGACGTAGAATGAGGAAATGCTAAGCGTTCAAATGGCCACACCAAGAATATAGTCACAGTTGACTGCAGTCCTTGAATTCCTTTGATGATGTCAAATGGGGAAATGTTAGTTCCAACATCAGCCACAAATTTATAGGAACGGTCTATACAGGTGTGACAGGAATCAATGTCCTAGGAATGCAAGTCCATCAAACAATAGTCCGCTATTGTAAGGTTTTATTCGAATGGTCATGGTCTCTCTAGCCACATACTGTATTCTAATCCCTCGCTGAACAATAAGACCGGACTTTGATTGCAGGGGACTTTGATCCCTGTCACACCGGTATCTGCTGCAATCCCGGAAGTGCGAGCCAGCTGAATTTACCATCATTATGTAAACATACTACATGTACGTCAGAGACCAGCCACAGGCGTCCCATACATCTGTTGGGGAGAGTGTAGGTTCTAGGGGGAGAGTAGGGCTCAACACACTTCACTGAAAACGCATACCTCGGGTGTATTTCTCCGAGGTAGACTTACGTTGTCAGTGAAGTGTGCAAGGCCCTACGGTTCCCAAGAACCTCCCCCCTCCCCAGATGTTAAGACGCCCGCCCTTGGGCTCGCATACCTGTACCTCAAATGTAGAGAAAAAAACAAATTTTCTTACCAATATTTGAGATGACCACGTTTTCTTGCTGCTCCTCTCCTCCACAACGTCCCGCACACACCACACGTCCACCAAAAATGACCTCGTGGCATGTGTGCGGGAGTCCTGAAAGATTACGTAACTCAGACCAATTCAATTGTTGTTGTTGGGAACTTCCATTCAAATATCTTTGGTCACCGTCATGCCTAGCCGAGCCGTGGTGGCCTTACGTCACCAAGTCGCGGGTTCGGATAGGTTGTGTGGTTGAAGATTGTGTTCATTGTGTAGTAAAATGTGTGATAGGTATCAAAGTCCCCCTGGAATCAAAATCCGGTCTTATTGTTCAGCGAGGGATGGGTATATGAAGACCATGACCATTCGAATATAACCCTACAATAGCGGGCTATTGTTTTGGCGGACTTCCATCCTAAGACGTTGATTCCATGCTCATCAATAATTTCGGCCACCTCCAAACTTTTTGTTGCATGATTACAGAGTTTTCGCAAAGCCCCCGAAACGCCAACGCCAACGTCGATCCTTTTGTTCGATACTCTCTTTGTGGCATCGAACAATGGGTTTGGCGTTCGCGTTGGCGTTTTGGGGGCTTTGCGAAAACTCCCTACTAAAACCCAGTTTCCACTCAAATCTGGCTTTCTATATTGAGTGGGGCTCAAGTGAGTCCAGTAGAAACCTACGTTTCTGCTTAAAGCTACATTTCTGCTTCAAACCTCGGTTTAAGAAGAAACTTTTTTTTCAGCACAAACCTAGCTTTAAGCAGAAACCTAAGTTGAAGCAGAAACCAAGATTTAAGCAGAAACCAAGGTTTAAGCAGACCTATATGTTGGCAGAAACCCAGGTTTAAGCAGGCCTAGGTTTTCGGTTAAACCGCAGTTTCTGCTCAATCCTGGGTTAAAAGTTGAATCGGGGAGTCAAGCGAGCGATTGGTCTGGCAGAAACACAGCTTTCTGTTTAGACTCCAGTTCCCGCTCAAACTTGGGTTTTGTGTTGCGCTGTTGTGTTGTCCCCAGAAATATTGAACGCCATCTCGACCAATGAATATACAGGATTCGTTTGACAGCATCTGGCGCCACTTGCGGAGGACCATCAACTATAGTTTCGTATCGAAGCGCTAGAGTGCGCCATCAAGAGTTCTCTAACATGTACATTTCATATACATACACTTGCAGTGATAATTATATGCTGCATCATCTTATGGCCTGTGGGCCTCATTCACAACTCACCTCGCGTAAACGCGCCACACTTAACTTACGAACAAAATGAGGAATTTCATTTTGTGCACCACTCTTTCGTGGCTTACATTTCTCCTTCATTTGGAAAATAGTTTCGGGTGTTCCGTTCCTTTTCATTCAACGCCACCGAGTATCAACGAAAAAGTTTTCCACAGTGACGTGGTCCTCTCAGGAAAAGTTGTAAGAAAAGAACTGGACTTACATAGAAGTATGTTTGGTTCACCCGTCTATAAAGCACAGTTAAAAGTTTACTGTATTTATAAAGGGGAGTCTACACCACAGAATTTGACAGTGTCGACAGTTGGTAAGTTTAGACATTTACTGAAAGTTTGCCCCTTAATATGTTTTCCCATTTTGCTCTTCTCCATTTCATCTTGTCCCTTTTCTTTTTTCGAAGTTGTCGTTTCGCTATCCGTTTTCCATTTCGCCCTCTTCCCAACTTTGCCTTTTTTGCCGTTTCGTTCCACTGGTGTTTAGCCGTATTATAATAACCCGTATAATAGGGAGTTTTCGCAAAGCCCCCGAAACGCCAACGCGAACGCCAAACCCATTGTTCGATGCTACGAAGAGACCACCGAACAAAAGGATAGACGTTCCCGTTGGCGTTTCGGGGGCTTTGCGAAAACTCCCTATTACATGTACCTGACCCGAAAAGTATCTTTTTTTGTCCCGTTCCCATGGGAAAGAGCGAACGTGGCCACGAACAAAATGGGATAGAAGAAAGGGCTCCTAGTGTACGAACACTCCCATATCGTATCCTTCATCACTCTTTTTTTCACGTTAGAAAGCGATAAACCACTATACTCCGTCGATAAGTTGGCTCGTAATCTTATCGAGAGTTGAAGAAATTTATAGTTGAATGAAGGCACAGTTTCCATGTAACTGCTAACGGAGGTAATGAAAGTCTGCAGCCTAAATGCCGGAGTAATTATAATAATCAGAGCCAGTTTTATTAGGGTGTAAAGATAAAATAACTTGTCTAAAGGTAAGTCAGGTACAGCGATTTTAGTCAGCTCCTCCAACTACAGGCGTAAAAGAATTTCAAGACCTGACTTTTCTGCAATTGACCGCGTGCTCTTCTTTGGGCCTACAACCGTTAATTTAAAATCTTGTATCGCTGTTGGAACGTCCGTGAACATATCGCTGACCGTCAGGAACAACAAAATTATTCAGGAATTTTACATTGTAACATCAGTGATACACTTGTTTTTCCTTGGCAATGAGGGTCATGAACTTTTGAACAACACCAACCAGAGAATCTGAATGATGGCCCCACATTCAGTCTGATATCACAAATTAAAACATACAATTGAATGCATTCGGATATGTAAACGAGAGTATTTGTAAAGTAAGGAACGAAACGAAATCAGAAACGAGACCCTAGGGCGCATTCCTGGTCTGTAGTCGAGTGTTTCATAATGGTTGCTAATAAAATAGGGACCTGGGAGAACTGTGCAAACCTCGGTTTCGTTTCTGCGTTTCTGGTTTATATGTTTCGTTTCTTATTTCACAAATACCCCCTAAAAGATACGGCTGATGTCTAAGGCGGCTCCCATACAGCAAAATTACTTTTTTGCCGTGATTTTGAGCTTTGGGGGCAAGGAGGTCAGAATCTCCGACGACTATGAATGGTGCGCGTGGCTTCCATTCATAGGTACATGTATAGGTGCATTAAATCAAGGAATCGTTTAAAAAGAACGTTGCCATAAGATCACGTAAAGTTAATAATTGATAACATTTCGTACTACGAGAGTGGTATTACATTACAACGCTAAAAACACCAGCGTAGTAACTGCATTTCAGCTAAAAACTTTTATCAGCCTACCCGTCGAACGTGCTTTTTGTCTCTGGCCATGAGTAAAATTTCATTCACTGAAGACTGGAGCGCTAGAGGCGGTACTTACGCTGGAGGTTGTTAGGTCACATCGTATCTTTTCATTCTAACTACTCCATTGTTGAGTACATAAGTGAATAATTACCTCCTGGTTTGCCCAATTCATCACGGAAGTATGCGATTGAAGTGCCTACCACATTTTAAGCAGTGCTTTTAGCGAGCAATTACTATAGGGAAGTAGGCCTGCAAAATGAAATGAACATGCAATTTGGAGCTGACAATGTGAAATGAATTTGTGTCCATCCGGACTTTTTTGTGGCTCATGATGCATGATGGTTAGTAAACAGAGCAAAAGTAGGCCTAACTGCATCTGTGACTCGATGATCGCCGAAATGCCCCATGCTGAAGGTCTAATTATGCTATAGTAACCGGGATTGCCAAAGATGCCAAGAAACATGTGAAATTGTATTAAATTGTATATTCTTCCTAATCAGAAGATAATATAAATAACATAAGAAAGAATTAGAAAAAAGAAAGAAGCGTCTTTTCGACCATTGATGGCGGCGCGCATCACCATGTATGCATGCGCCCTGAGGAATAGGAGCAGTCAGCCGCGCTTATTGCCAAAAGATGGCAGCAAAGTTCTAGCGGACCAATACAAAAAGAAGTTTCTCCCGATTGGTGCTCAATCAACCATGAATGGGTCCGCCAGCCATTGAACTGGGCCGTAGTGACTCATATTGGTCAACTGACTGACAGCGCCTGTTGAGCGCGAATTTCGTAGTTTTTGCCCGCATGCGAAACGCATTGGTTCCCTATGCCGCCGGCAGGGGATGAAGGATACCACCTGGCGGCGGCCTTATGAACTAGTGTATCGAGAGGTTCTCCTCCCAGCATTCTCGTGTAATTTTTTGATTGATTTGTAGTAGTAAACCACAAGCGAAAAAAAATTTACCGGTTACAGAAGAGCGTTGATTGAGCAGGCACCTCGCTTGTCTAGGTCATTACTTACAATGATAATGTTTCACTTGAGGGAAGATTTGCCGTGTCTGCCATGACTCATCGATAAGGCTAACAGTTAGCAGAGGCCGCAACACTGGCTTTAATCTCATCGTAATTTTGACCTTTCAGCCTTGATGAACACATCAAGGTTGCGTACAAGGAGTTGCAGCTACTGTTCATTCCACATCCCAGTGGCGCGAGGTTTATGGCCGATATCTCCGCATCTGCAGGGTCAAATTCGACATACCATACATCAGTTGACTTGTCTTTCTTGTCGGTATCTTTCTGCTATCTTCATTTTTCGCGTAAGGCCGACATACATGTAACTGATCCCTTTCTCAAAACCCATTTCATTTCGCCATGGTGTTCAATGCAGTTTACACGTGCGCGATGCATTGCGTCATTTCAAAATGGCCGCCATTTCGGCCGTAAACACGAACTGTGATTCGTGAAAGAACTTTTTTCTGTCACGTTTTTTTGGAAAATGACAGCGATGATGGCTGTAGCGGCAAGAAAGATAAATCGATTGCCGTATGTTTTGTCAAATTTGACCCAGCCGTTGCGGAGCTATCGTTCATAAACCTCGCGCCACTCGAAAGTGGAATGGAGAGTAGGCCTAATTCTACAGCGACGCCAGAAAATTATTTGCCGAACTTGAGTGTGGGCCAAAGGAATGATGACCATGACGTGTCCTGGGTGGGCCTAGGATGGTCAACTTACAGGTCACTGGTGGGCCTATCCAAAAGGGCGCCTTCAAGACTTCTACCAGAAATCAATACCGATTAGATTTATCTCAATTATGTAGCGGAAAGCGATAGCTGAGAAATAACGTTATCACCAGCAATAAGTGGGCAGAACGACCCAAGTATCATTATGGAAAAGATATGCTTAAACACTGTAAACATTTTGAAATTGAATACAAGTGGGTTACATTGATGAGCCAAACATTGTCGATAACGTTTCACACATAATTTAAATCATGAACTTAATTTTGATCATCATTGCTTTGAAACGTAGCAGTTTCGCACCCTTACGTTTCAGATGCGGTCATTCGGATCGGATTGCGATCAGCAGGAATAAATTTAAGATGCTGCTAGTCTAGCAGCATACTTTAGTCCATACTAAGTCTATACTAAGAATATGTTGTAGAATCTCAAGGCCTAGATACACCATCCAATATTATTGCACAATATGGCGCCCAAAATAGGCCATGCTTCTGGCATGATGGGTGAAAGAAAGATTGGCAATTAATATCGATTGGCAATGATATTGCCCATTTTGATCCTTGTGCAATAATATTGCACATTTATGGGCCGCTTTGCGGTTCCTAAAATTATAGGCTACTCTACATATGCCAAATCGATGATGCCCAAAGAATCCAGCGTCGGATCCGGGGGCGGGGCGTGGGGGGCGTACGCCCGCTATTTTTGGCAGAGCAATGAAAATGATTTTTAGCAAGAAAAATTGAATCACATAAAAATTCGAGTATTTTGCTCTCAGACGCCAGGAAAATGCATGTAAAAGCACTTACATTGTCAAATCCCCCGTTTGGGCACCCCCCCCGCGTTTGGGCTTCGCGCTTTCAGTGCTCGCCACCTCCGTCGAGCTACTCCCCCCTTTCTGTCAACCCTGGATCCGACCCTGGAATCGCACAAGCATCAATATTTTTGTACTTTGATGTCAACTGGCCACGCGCTCCGGACACGAAATGAAGTATTTACCAAGAATTCAGAAGGTCGAGTGGTCACGTAGTCATAGGCCTATGGCCGAGCAAAGATCTCTCAAACACTTGATCTGAAACCCTTTGGTATTGTTTATGTGTACTTTTCAACTTCCCCTTGGCCCGAAGTCCATAGTAGTTGCATTCCAGCTCTGCGTTGCTTGCATTCTCATCTGACCCATATCTACGAAATTTTTTCGCTTAATTTAATTGTTGACATGAAAAACAATGTTACAAGTCTGCATCTGATTCGGGCGGTAACCCACGTGGCAGCAACAATTGGTAAACAGCTCGTCTCACAGCAGAATGTCACTGTATCTCCGTGGTTTGTTTAGATAGACAGCTTTTATCTGTCTCTAGGCCTATGTATGTCTGCAGTGGAAGTGTCAAATTCTTACAGAAGCTATATAAGGAAACAAACAAGAGCCCTATTATTTATTCCCAATTAAACATTGCACTGAAGGTCAAACAAAAACAGCCTGAGGTGAAGAAGCTGGATGCTCCGACGTCACAGTACATGTACAGTACATGTATACATGTTTAGGCCACGCTTTTTTATTCCTTGTTTCGCGGGCTTTTTTTGAGCACCTCCATCAGAGGAGGGCGGGAAAAAATAAAAATAAAATTTTATTTTTTGATTTCTCGAACGTTTTCCAAGGCATCTGAATAGCGGAGGAAAAGAAAAAAATGAAATTTTATTCCAAAATAAAGGTTCAACTGGTGGTATGAATGCACAGGAGCTGATTGTGATCGTATCATCGCTTACCTGCATGCAGGCAGGGTCAAATTTTGGCCCAAGGTGACGAGTGACCATGAACCACGCCATATTGTTGGATGACAGCCTCGAGCAAGTCAGTGCCGGGTTTCTGTGCAGCTACTGTACATAGGTCTATACGATCAGTAGGGCAAAGTGAAAATCTGCGCGAGGCTGTTGGTACAGATTGGCAGATTGTCAGAAACCGCGCATCATGATATCGATCGGACGGTAAATCATACAAACATGACAAAATAGGCCTATTTTTGAAAAATGTATTTTCGATCTCGGCCTCCTGAGCGGCGGGCGGGATAAAAATAAAAATAAATTTTTATTTTTTTTCCATTTTGTGGAGTTTTTGGAGCGGCGGGCTCGCGAAAATCCCGAAAAATAAAATTTTATTTTTTTTTCATTTTCCTATTTTCACCTAGCGGCGGGCCCGCGAAACAAGGAATAAAAAAAGCGTGGCTGCATCGTTCCGTCCTCCGGTCCTGTGGTGAAAGCACAAAACGAGGACGGCAAACCAGTCAACTTATGGATCCCGTCTCGAGGAAATATAATAAATTGTATAATTTTTATCCACGACAATATATTATTTTCCCCGCAAAAAATAAATTATATAGTACATGTAATTCTTTTACATGGAAATATATTATTTTCTCAACGGAAATATATTATACATGTATATATTTTTCTACGCGGAAATTTTTTCCGCAGAAATAAATTAAATATAATTTTTTTCCCGCGGAAGTAAATAATATATAATTTTTTCCATGGAAATATATATTTTTTTCCATGCAAATGTCTTGTTTTCCCGTGGAAATATATTTTGTATAATTTTTCTACGCGAAAATAAATTAATTTTTCCGCAGAAATAAATTAAATATCATATTTTTCCGCTGAAATATATTATTAGACAATTGTCTTTACACGGAAATACAATGTATACTATTTTGCCCGCGATGATAAATTGTACACGATTTTTTAAACGAAATTACTATTTTTTTCGCATAAATAGATCATGTTTACCGAAATATATTATTTTCTCCGTGGAAATATATTATATATCATTTTCTGTACGAAAAGATATTAATTTTCCGCAGATATAAATTGAATATATTTTTTACCGCGGAAATATAAAATATATTACTATATTTAGTACTTCTACGCGGATAAACATTATTTTTTTCCGGGGAAGTATATTGTACAATGTATATAATTTATGATATATTAAAATGATTCTAAGGAAAAAAGAAATTATTTCCGTGCGAAAAATTATATATGTGTATCTCCATGAAAATAATAATATTATTCCACGGGAAAAAGTATTTCCGCGGAAGAAAAGAATATAATTCCGCCGAAAAATTGTTAAATTCCGCGGAAAAAGAGTATATATAGTTTATTACTGCGAAAAACTATATTTCCGCGAAAAAATGATTTATTTCCGCGAAAAAAATATTTCTTGGAAAAAATTAATGAACTTTTTTGTCAGAAAAATGCTTCGAATGAAAAAATCACATGTCCCTTATGAACCACCGTACACGTCAGTTTTCATCGCAGATGGATCTAGGCCAGGGCATTCGCCCATGACGACAGAATGAAGAGTAACAGACAACAGCAGTTCACAAACTACACCTTTCTAGCTGTCAATATTTTAGCCAACCTTGTGTTTTTACACGCAAGAAAAACATCGAAGGTTACCTGAACTCCAGAGAAAAAAGCAACGGCCTCCGGAAATTACTCAAGTGTTGGTGCAAAACGCGATGGTTTCTTTTTGTCTGGTAATAGTGAGGTTTAGACTTTGAACGTCAAAGACATGCACGGCGTTAATTCAGGTGAATCCGAGCAACCAGATCCGATAATTTCTGACATTAATACTATTAATAATAATAATAATAGGCAGCAAAATCGGCCACTTTTCGGTCACGTCATACCAGTCATTTCAAAATCGGCCAGTGCAAGTTGCCTCTTTTGACTGTGTGACTTCTGATGTCTTCTTTGCTGTATAGTTACTTAATAAGTTAGACTGAAATGTCTATAAGTTGGTAGTTGTGCCATCTTTTAATTTTACAGTGGTATGTACATTAATATACTCTACTTTCTCCATTGTCTGGTCACTCCAGGCAAAATCATAGCACCTCCTACTACTGACCAGGTGACCTGAATTATAGTGTTACCTATTGTATCTTGGAATCCAATGGGATAGGGCCTACATGCACTTCTGGGAAAGTAGGCCTATAGGCCTAGGTTCAATTACTAAAATGATCCTTGTCAGATTTCAAAGTCTCAGAAGACTGGGGTCGCCAGGACTTGTGGTGTCATTTTTCCTGGTGCACCAAATGCCCGGTACAAAACGGCCTTTCTTTTGAAAGAAAATGAGTTGGTTGTGCAATTTGTTTTGGTGTACCCTTTAGACTCAGAGAAGTGATCATGAAAATGACAATCTAGGCCTAAGAGATGACTATAAAGAATTTTGACGTCGATTGAACTCAAATCAATGCTTTTAATTCAGTTTTAGGACTGGCACCTCCTCATTGGAAATGTGATTAAAATTCAATCCAATCACACCACACATGTTGTTGTGGACTACCCTGAATATTCATAACCTGGGAGGTGCTATGATTTTGCCTGGAGTGACCAGACAATGGAGAAAGTAGAGTATGGAGACCATGTACGGTAGGCCTATATCTTCTCGAGTTGAGATAAAATGAAGTACAGGATCTCAATCAGATATCGAGGTTATTGAAGCAACACACCTGCAGCGTAAAAAAATGTGACGTATTGTTTTCCAGAGCAGGCGTGTTTAATCTGAGATAGATGTTTCAAATCATCTGGTGCAAAGTCGGTCATGGGATGCATCAAATTTGATACATAATGTTTTTTAAATCCGGGGTTAAGGCCGGAAAAGTCACCTAGTACTGGGCATAATGATGTTGCAAAAATGGCAATCGGAGATATTTGTTCCGTCTCAACTTTAAAGCGATTGACTCTCATGCAAAATCATACCTGATATTGCAAATAAAAATTGAGATGAATCCCGCCTCGACGAGACAACCATGATTTCCACTGCGTCAGGTGATCAGAATGAGACCTTAGCCAATAAAAACCAGCACAATGAGTACTGAAACCACTGTAAGGTTACACCTTGAAATAATATCATTTTTGTGTTATTGCAGACGGCTACTTGTTTTCTTGCCGCATAATTTGCTACTGCTTTTTATCCGTCTACAGCGACGGAAGTCCGGAACCCGAAGTTTCCCCTCTTGTTACCGCGCGCGGCGGGGTTTCGGCGCGCGCCGCCAAGAGTGACAATCAGTGGTCGGCCCAAGGCTTGAGGAAACCCCCCGGTGATAAGCGGGGAAACCGTGTCGAAGTGGGTGCTATCACGGATATACAACTTCTTATAAAACCACTTGCGTCTCTCAGGGCGTTGTCAGACCAAGCCCACCTAGCCTCGAACTTGGAGGATCGGTTAGGCTACGCTGAGAAGCTGCGGAATATGCCTTCAGGATACTTTTTTTGCATGATATGCAGCTTGATATCAGAGCTATTATGTATTGTTATTACAACATGCTGTCCTTTTTTCTCTTTCCCGACCACCTGGTTCCTCTTGACTTTCTTTTGCATTCTCTCAGTCATCTTGCTTATAACAAAATTGTCTTGTTTTGACAGAAGTTATACACACTTCAAAAACTCCCTCGCTCGCATCAGGCAGTGTAGAACTTGTTGTTAGACCTCATCCAAGTTGAGAACGCGGTTTTTATCAACAATGAAAGACAACTGGATATTTCTGTATTCAAGTTCTCCCACTTCTTTTGCCTGGGAAGATAAACATTTTTGGCATTTCAATTTCAACTACATGTATATCCAAACGTTCGGGGCCTCATCGGTCACCCATCCTGCGACTATGGGACCAAGAGCCAACCAAGGCGGTCCTCCTCGCCCACGTAGGCCTTCTAGTGCGTTTAGGCAAGCTGTCTCCATTCACTAGCTAGGTGCAGCTCAAATTATATACGGCAAGAAAGTGAATACCTCACCAGTCTAATATTTAGACGTTAGTTGCTAGTGTAAAGGGATGCCGGCCTGGATGAATCAGATGCGGTTTGCGGAGTCTGTTTATGCAAGCGAGTTGCAAAAATAATGTCCAACATGGCCACGAGAATCTCGCATAACTAACGAGCTCCAAGGAAAATGTTGATGGAACTTGAGACTGCGATATGTAAAATGATACGTTGACTCAGGTGCCCCGTCTCAAATATTCGCACTCTCATGTTTTTTTCGAAGAACTTTGCAAAGCATGCATATATCTCTGCACGATGGCTCATGCGATTTTTTTCACTCAATGTATACTTTTCCGTTTTCTAAAAAAATCATTATGCATCATCAAGCTTTCAACACATATTTTTTCCGCGGAATTATATTTCTTTTTCCGCAAATTTTAATTTGTTTTTTCGTGGAAATATATTATTTTTCCCGCAAAATGATATAACTTATATTTTTTCGCGGAATAAGTAATTTTTTCGCAGAATAAATAGTTTTTCCGCGGAAACATATTTTATGTGGAAACACGTTTTTTCCACGGAATTATATAATTTTCGTGGAAATGTGTTTCTCCGCGGAATTTTTTATTTTTCCAGCGGAAATAAAATATACAAATTTTTTTTCACGGAAAATGAATAATATATATTTTTCCAGCGGAATATATATCTTTCGTGGAAACATATTTTCCGCGGAATTATATATTTTTACGTAGAAACATATTATTTTTCCGCAGAATTATACAATTTTCCGCGGAAATAAGATAAGTATAATTTTTGGCGCAGAAATATATTGTTTTCCACGGAATTTTTAACGTGGAATTTTTTCCCGCGGAAATAAAGTACATATAATTTCGCGAAAATATATTATTTTTTCCGTGGAATTATATTATTTTTGCCGCGGAAATATATATTATTTTGTCCACTGAATGTTATTGTTTTTTGATAATTATTTTTAAATTCAGAGACGACTTTACTTTTACTATCGGGACACTCATCCGTACAAAAAAGCAAACTGCTCGTCATGCCTCAGAAGACCGCCAATCGGGCTCCGTAGTAAACGACTTGTATATTACTAGTACCGATTCTGATTAATAATACGTCAACCACATCCAAGTGAATCATTGCTGTGCACTTTTTTCTCATTTATTCATGTGAAATGTTTGCTATTACGCAGGAGTTTTTCACAGTACCTCTCGTTTAGAGATACGACCTTGATGTCAAGAGCTAGAGAGTTTTATTATAAATCATCCTGCTTACGGTTTCGCAACATTTATCGATATAAAATACCCTGGGCTTATTTTCAAGAAACTCAGGTGGTCGCAAGTTGAAATCGTAATTGGAAAGGTATATCGGCCCTGGATTTAGGGCATTGGAACCAATTATTAAGATATGGCGAACAAGAGAACTCTAAGTGCCATTTTGGCAACAATATTAATTTTGCAGCCATATTGATTTGATTATGCCAGTTAGGCCCCCTCCCAAGGTAAAAATCACAGCACGGCGTTGGATATATCGATGAATATGCCCAGTCATCTTTACGTAAAAGAGACGTGTTGAATTTTCCCGTTTTTTTTAAATATATATTTATTACCTATTTATGAGATTTCTTTCATAAAATGTCTGGTTCTTCCCTCCTAAAAATCTACAGAGTTTGATTCCTAACAAGTTTTTAAGACGTTTTTTTATCTTTCAACAGGTGACCCAGGCAGCAACTGCCCCGCCATTCACCTCAGGGTGCGCAAAGAGTACATTCTTATGTTGACAAGGACCACAGATGGACGCTACGTACCGACCTACTTCCCTGAATCATTCAAGCACGAAACCATGACAGAGGTCCTCAGAGTTTGTGGGGTCCGGTCGGCACACCCTATCCTCTCGGGTAAGCTATGCGTTGCACGACTTTAGGACGACTTGGCCATAGTGATTAATAATGTTTGTATCACTTGAGTATAGGGAAGTTAAGAAATCAACCGATAAAGGTAAACGATAAAGGTAAACTTTATTACCACAACGACCTCCCTTATTACTGGCTATTTACACCCGGGCTTGCCGATTGGATCGTTCGGTAAGGGAAACTGGCAATGATTCAAACGTACGGTTCGTACGGCACTTGAAGGCCACCTAGGCCCAAACTGCGACCACTGTGTGAAACCTGCTGGTTTGGTTTCTAGTGAAGTGGGCAGGGGATGAGTAATGAAATCATTAATACTATTAAAGGGCACGGTATGCCATCTCTTACCGATATTTTGACTGCCGAGGTAGAGGGAGCCACCTAGCGGCAGCAAGACGAACTACAAAAAAATATTAAAAATGTACGTAGGCCCAGTACATCGGGTCCATTCGCCGACAACGTAGTTTCTCCCTGTGTTGGATAGTGGCGCGCACGGCGCCGGTGGCGCCGGCTGTCGTTCCTGGTATAATCCTCATAGCCAAAGTCCATTCCCGATTGCACTGACTATCATGGCTATAGGCATAAACTAAAAAACTGTTTTTTTTCTTCAGGTGATGAACGTTTCCTGATGTCCTGTGGAACCATCACACACGGGGAGTGCATTCCTCACAAGCCACACACGGAATCAACGTTAACAACTGGCAAACCGCAGATCAGTGCTCCGACAACTGAACACGAGATGGAGATGACCTCACCTCGGAAGGTAACGCCAGACACGGAGAAGGAGACGAAACAGTTATACACAACAAGGACAGTCACGCCAGAAACGACGCGGCCGACGACGAGAAGAACAACCAATCTGTCAAAAACGACAGTCAAAGAGAGCCAATCAACGGTGCGATCACCAACCACCATGAGTACGACACATGCGTCAGTGACGAAATCTGAAAAACGACCATCGAAAGAAGATGAAACCGGTGAATCGATTCGGAAGTACAAAGCAAGTGATCCTGAAGCTGAGCCGAACGATGGAACCGCGGTAGAGGTGGAGGTGCAGGAAAAACGATCCGACAGCGAACCCAAGAGAGAGACAGGTAATGGTCCTTGCTATACGTGATGCTATTGGATACTCGCCATGCAGACGTCACTTTACGTTTGCTTTTAGGTTCGTCATAATACTTTTGGACGAAGAATAGGCACGGCTGGGATTCAAACCCATAACCTCAGATCACCGACCGACATCGATTTTCCGCTGCGCCACTGAATTTATTTTAATTCCATCATTTGCTTCTTTCTTAGAATATCAACACACGGTCAGGAAGTTGATAAATCGATTGCCTTTGGCCCGGAAAATCCTGAATGGTCAGGTCGATTGGTTTTCCTGGCCGAAGTCCAATCATTTGAGTGTTGTACCCTCCACTCGGAAATCACGCTACATTCGCGTGGCTCTTGTTATCAAATTACAGGAGACGAACACGATCTCAATTTGTATATTTTTCTTGCCCTGTTTTGTCTTTAAGCATTTGATGTACGAACTGATATTTTTTTATATTTCAGATAAGAAGGGTAAAATTGACGGTGATAAGAAGCGAGAACCTGCCACTCTAGACGCGGTCGTGGACAGCAAAGGCTCAGGCGCAGCAATACAGATATCAACGGGCTGTGTTATAGCAATAAGTTTGATAACGAGTTTATTGCTGCCAAAACTGTGAACTGTGCCTTCTTCGTGTTTGATTCGTTATACGACATTTTCTTGTACATGTACATAATGAGTAATAATCGGACGTGTAAATACCTCAAAGACTTTTTTGCCATCGCAACTTTTATGCCATCGAGACCAAATCCCACATATAAGGTTTCACTGTGACAGCCTTAGCATGTAAATTAAGCTTAGATTATAGACCTCGCCATTTCAGAAGGCATTCTTATTTTCTTCGGGTTAATTGCACAACTGTGGAATACATGATAATATTTCCATACGCCAGATAGCGCGCCCTACCGGGTTCTTCAAAAACAGAAAATTCAAAATCGCCAGGCCACTTCAGGACACTGTGACTTACTTCATCATCAATTAGGCATCATGGCCCTGCAATACTTGTATCTATTATTAACAGATGTTTGTATAGCTAGATCACGGTTGAATGATGTAATATTATAGCTATTCTAGACGACAGTGCACACGATAGAGCGATTACTTGAATCGGCCGTGCTTCTGCTGATGGACCAGAAAAAGAGGGAAATTGTATTTTACCTGTGGTGGCCAGCAGATAGTTAGCGATTCCGGCTGGCGGTGTGAGTATTCAGCGTTTCGACGCCTCCCGCCATCTTCGATTCTACGAAGTTATTTGTGCGTGCGCACTTCTAGTAGGCAAACCACCCGGGGCAAACCAACGTATGTCATTAATCGGGCTCTACGAATTTGCCCACCAGATATAACATTACTGCGCATGCGCAGCTTGCAAGACATCCAAGGTGGCGGCGGCCGTCGAAACAATGAATGCGCACCTGCCTGTCCAAGAACGACGGGTTCACTATGATTGCAAGGCTCTCTTTACACGATAAAGGAGCACGGTATTGGATCTCAAATGCGTTATTTGACTGCCGACGTAGACTAGGGAGCCACCTAGCGGCAATAAGATGAACTACAAAAATGCGTTACAAAATGTACGTCGTAAATCGGGTCAGTTCGCCGACAACGTAGTTAGCTCCGGGGTTGGAGAGTGGCGCGGTGGCTCCGGCTGTCGAGAAAAACTGGCAATACCGTGGTCCTTACATCCAGACTCTAGTTTTACATAGTCTAGGAACAGTGTACCCCTTCTAAGGACATCTTTGTCTTCCTCTTTAAAACTGATGTGATATTGTAGAAATAAAGGGCTCGGAGCTATTATCAAGATACCAAACTATAATGGCCGAGATTCAACTGATATCAGTTTTCCCAGGCGGAGGAATTGTTCCTGTCATTGTGTAACGTGATCTCGTCACGACTCTCACGATTCGATGACAACCAATCCGGCAACCAATTAGCGTTTCGCATAACAGATTGGGTCGAGTTCTGATGAACCTATCAAAAAAATAATATAGCTGATGATACAGAGGCTATGTTTGGCGTGATCTAGCGGGAAGGTGGAGTCCGGGTTGTCAAGACTCATATAAATTTCCTTTTCCCGAGGCACTCCTGGATGCTGTTCACTATTTCCCAATTAAACGAACCACTTGGCACAGTCGTCCCGAATTTAGACATCGGTACCGACGTATTAAAGGACCATGAAGCTTTTGTACCCCAACGGCGCACATCAAATTCACTGGCAGCCATTTTGGATCGTCATCGCGGGGATTCCTGCTATTCAGGCAGGCTCATTCAGTTTGGTTGAAAGATGGTAGGAATTTATTGGGGAGATGGTATTGAACAGACAAACATGGATTCTTCCTCCAAACGTGAGATTCTCATAATAGCGACCAGAAATATCGCCGCTTAGCGAATCGACCCGATCACCACCTTTGTACATCGCATAAAGAGTGGATACGATAGGAAAATATAACTCACAACATCCACAAACATCTCAAAGCAATGCATAACCACAACACACCTTTGTGTGTCGCGTATAATTTGGTGAACATTCGTTTACATCCATACCGTAACCAGGGAATCTATCGTCATAAAGTTTATTTAGTTGCTGTAACCAGGAAATGGGGACGGATACAAACGACTACCTTCGTAAAGATCAGGCTGTAGACCCTCTAACCATGATTGGTGGACAAAGACCACGTGACTCCGACAATGACAACCCGAGACCTTGACTGTCAACTGAGACAGATGTTCGTTGGGTAGGTTACGTTACAGTTCGACAGACGTGCACAGGTGAGACGCCCTTCTTTAACAAATCACAAGTTAAGAAGAAAAGAATTTTACATTTCATGTGAGTCAATTTTATCGTCAATCTCGTAATGTAATTTTTGTGAAACTATGGTATGTGTGTAGCCATTAGTCAGTGCAGTTAGTCTATGAAAGTGTCAGCCAATCGGTTTGAATTAACCGGCGTTGATCGAAGGCCTGACCATTGCTGGCCGCATGCATGCATCACATCAGAACAGACGTAGGTAGAAAGGACAGTTATAGACGACAGAGTGCTGGCCTCAGATTTCGAACGATGAAAATTCCCAAAATGGCTCCAGTCGAGAATAGAAGACGTCATGATGGACGCAACTCCGAGATGATAGAGTGAGTTCGCAAAGCTCGCGAAATACCAACATTAACGACAACCCCATTAAGAGAGCACCGAACAAAAGGATGTTGGCGTTGGCGTTTCGAGGGCATAGCGAAAACCTGAATAGTCCGACAGTCGAATTATCCGACCAAAGAGTGCAACGTGAGACTAATGAAAGGATCACAGCATCCCGTGATGCGCAAATGGACCAAATTATTTGAACAGCTAAGTGCACCATCACAATAAAGTAACGCGCTGATTTTCACTCTAGCCTGTCTATTTACATGGACTCAACTTTTCGTTTTGGCAACGGTGAGATAAATTTGTCACGGCAAACATCTGGCGATGTCTTCAGCATGGTTCTCAAATAGCTCTCTTTAGATTTGCCACGGTTGGCTATTTCTGCGCGATTCGTATGTTTGTTTTATCCTAATGGCCGGATAGAGCATGATTGAACAGGGATCACGAAACTACTGTTTCTCAAAATTTTCGTAAGTTGGACTCTGTTTTATCCCTGCCTCGGTCAAACGTAGCCTACCAACAGGGCTAAGCTGCGTGGAGCTTTCGTTCTTGCTCTCGGTTCTTGTTCTTGCTTTCGTTCTTATTGTTCCTAATTATTCTTCCTCATGTTCTCGTTCTTGTTCTTGCTTTCGTTCTTGTTCTAGTTATTCTTGCTCATGTCCTTGTTCTTGCTTCGTTCTTGTTCTAGTTATTCTTGCTCATGTTTTTGTTCTTGTATCGTTCTTGTTCTAGTTATTCTTGATTTGTTCTTGCTTTCGTTCTTATTGTTCGAGTAATTCTTGCTCTCGTTTTTCTTCTTGTTCATGCTCAGAGTAGATTACAGCTAAATACGAAAAATTGTTTGCATCAGCATTTAAGCACTCTGGTTCTTTAACAGCAAGTTCACTCCCCATCATTCTTTTATTGCAGTTACGAAATCGACCTCCAAATAAATGAATTCCAGTCAACCCCAAGAGGCACCCGAGGCGGCAGTCAAATCGCCACTAGACATCGTCGAGACTGCCGCACAAATCGTCAACGCCTACGTCATCGTGCCCATCCTGGTCATCGGCGTCTTCGGCAACGTCTGCACCATCTACATTTTCTTGAAGCATAAAAATTGGGAAAGGGCAAGTGTCCATTACTTCTTCGCACTTGGTTTCTCTGATCTTGGATGTCTTCTGATCTATGGATTGGTGGAGTGGATGAGTGAAGGCCTGGAGTACGCCACGGACAGAACATTCTATTACCCACTGATAAACCTTTCGGCTGCATCTTGCAAGACCCTCCGTTACTTATGGAACGTCTGTTCGTTCATCTCGGCTTGGCTAATCGTTTGCATATCCGCGGAGAGATTCATCGCTATACGCTTTCCGCTCCAATGTAGCAAACTTTTGAACACGTTTCGACGAAAAGTTGTCATCTCGTCAGTTATAGTTATAGGCGCCGTTCTCTTTCTACCAATTTCCGTATTCGTTTATGACGTCATGCCGATTTACCCAAACGCAACGGTACAACTGTGTACCATGTATCATGGCGGCTATGCCGTTGTTCTACTTAGCGTATACTTTAAACTTGGAGCGAATTATCCATTGCCAGTCATCACAGTTGTAATATTCAATATCTTTATAATTGTAAGCCTGGTGCGAGCGAGACAGGCCGCAAAAGGTATACGAACAACCGACAAATCAACCACTGAAACAAAAGTTGCAAAATCACTGCTACTCATCTCCGCCGTGTTTTTGGTGACCATGGTTCCTGCAGCAGTTTCATGGCTGACGTATTTTCACATCTACGTCGTACGTGACCCTGGCACCAGGCTAACGCCATACGAACAAATGCACAAACAAATGCTTCTTGAAATCGGCAAACTAGCGAACAGCATGTCCATGATAAATTACTCCGTCAATTTCATCATATACAGTTACAGTTTTGATTTCTATAAAGCAGAACTCAAGCGAATCGTCTGCTGCTGCTGTTGTTGTTGTCGTTGCCGTAAAGGCACGACGTTGACACCGAGTACATCTCTGGAGATATCAACTTTGTCCTACTCATCGAATCAGGGCGTTTAGGCCTACTGTACCCCTGTGGCTCTCGCAGAGGGGCGGATCCTCTGGGTTCATTTCCGTGTGAGTGTG
>NMRB01000005.1:1143683-1173776 GCA_002633025.1 Notospermus geniculatus | reverse complement strand
GTAGTTCATCAGTGCAAGACTTGCCCAAAAGAGAAGGTCTGAAGTCAAAGGATGATATCAAAGACGGAACTGGCCTAGGCCAAAAATAACATGACATGGATAATATCGATTCGAATCATTCAATACGAATGAGGCTTATCATAATGACAACAAATTGATGATACCCGTGCGAATCAGGCAGAAAATGGCAAGATAATGATGATATTAATTCGTATCATTCAATCCAAAACACTCCAACACCTGGATGACTCCAATGCGAAGTGCTAGATTCGCATAAGCATACCTGGTGTTGGCTTGTAGTTGGCACGGCGGAGGCTGACGAAAAAATAGGAATCGGTGTGTGTATCATCTCGCCGGAGAGAAGTTCTTCAGTAATTCTAACGAAGTAGTTACGCAGTGGATTATAATTTGCTAAATATCATTTCACACTAGATTGTATAATCAGAGAATCTGTCGTCAAGTTTATTTCAATGGCGTAAACCCGGGCATGCGGATGGGACCAAACGACTTCCTTCGAAAACAATAAGCTGCAGACCCTCTAACAGGTGATTGGTGGAAAAAGTACAACGTGACACTAAAAACAACCGGAAGACCTTGATGATCAACTGGATAGATGTTTATTGGGCAAGTTACGTTAACATTAGCCAGACGTACATGTACTTAAGCGGGTGATCCACTGTTGCGATTTTGGCTTGAGACGGGGTTGCGATCCCTTACGATCACCTTATAAGGACTTCCGATTGCCATATAAGGTGATCGCAAGGGAACGCAACCTTGTCTCAAGCCAAAATCGCGACAGTGGATCACCCGCTTTAGTTACAAAACCAATGCTCGCTCGCATTCGTGCTCCTGTTTTCGCAGTGGCTTTTCACATTAACTTCTTTCTGTTTCTCTCGCTGTACCTTTCCAGGAATCACCCCCTTCCCTCCTTCCTTCTAATTTCTTGTATCGATAACCGAGTAGATCAGGGTGAGAAACATGCCTATGAATACTGTTAGCTTCAACTGATTCTTTTAGTTAGAATACGTTCACTCCCGCATTCTTTCTTTTGCACAGGCTCTCCGAAATCGTAGATCACATCACATGAAGTAAATGAATGCCAGTCAATACCCGGAGGTCACCGAGGTCAGGGCGGCGGTCAAGTCGCCACTAGACATCGTCGAGACTGCCGCACAAATCGTCAACGCTTACGTCATCGTACCCATCCTGGTCGTCGGCATCTTCGGCAACGTCTGCACCATCTACATTTTCTTGAAGCATAAACATTGGGAAAGGGCGAGTGTTCATTACTTCTTCGCACTTGGTTTCTCTGATCTTGGATGTCTTCTGATCTACGGGTTGGTGGAGTGGATGAGTGAAGGTTTGGAGTACGCCACGGACAGAAGATTCTATTACCCACTGATAAACCTTTCGGCTGCATCTTGCAAGACTCTCCGTTATCTATGGAACGTCTGTTCGTTCGTCTCGGCTTGGCTAATCGTTTGCATATCAGCGGAGAGATTCATCGCTATACGCTTTCCGCTCCAATGTAGCAAACTTTTGAACACGTTTCGACGAAAAGTTGTCATCTCGTCAGTTATATTTATAGGCGCCGTTCTCTTTCTACCAATCTCCGTATTTGTTTATGACGTCATGCCAATTTACCCAAACGCAACGGTACAACTGTGTACCATGTATCATGGCGGCCATGTTGTTGTTCTAGTTAATGTATACTTTAAACTTGGGGCGAACTATACACTGCCTGTCATCATAGTTATATTATTCAATATCTTTGTAGTTGTAAGCCTAGTGCGAGCGAGACGTGCCGCACAAAATATGCGATCAACGGGTAGGTCAACAGCCGAGGCAAAAGTTGCAAAATCGCTGCTACTTATCTCCACCGTGTTTTGGGTAACCATGATCCCCGCAGCGGTTTCATGGTTGACGTATACTTACATCTACACAACACGTGGCCCTGGTACCATTCTGACGCCATACGAGCAAATGCACAAACAAATGCTTCTTGAAATTGGTAAACTAGCGAACAGCATGTCGATGATAAATTACTCCCTCAATTTCATCATATACAGCTACAGTTTTGATTTCTATAGGGATGCACTGCAGAGAATCGTCTGCCATTGCTGTTGTTATTGTCGTTACCGTGTAGGCACCACATCGACATCGACAAAGATTTCAGTTTTGTCCTCATCAAAGAGAACTTTATCACGTGGGGGTGGAGGAAGAGGGAGTAGTTGGTCAGTACATGGCTTACCCATGGAGAAAGTTTGAAGCAAGGAGAAAATTCGTAGCCCGAATTTGGCCCATAACAGCAAGACAAGAATTATACATGAATACGAATCATCCAATACGAATCCGAAGCTTTATAATGGCAAGACACGGACGATATCAATACGAATCAGGAATAGAATGGCAAGACTGCACGGACTGTTCAGTACATCACCCTAACGGCTGATATGACAAAGAAACTTCGATTTTCTGGAAGAGGAAATACCAATTTTTTCATAAAATGGTGTCTTCAAGTGTTCTGAGAACACCGACTGATCCTTTCTCGACGAAAAAGGAGAGGCAAAATTTTGTAATTCACCATGACTGCTAATATGGTAAAGAAAGTACCATTTTCAGGAAGAGAAAATACCAAAGATTTCATAAAATGGTGTCTTCAAGGGTTCTGGGCATACCAACTTATCCTTTCTTGACGAAAAAGGAGGGAGGGGGAAATTCACAGTTTTTGCACACGCTCTTCCCTTATCATTTTCGACACGCAGTGACTTGCTCGAAAACAACAGGACGACAGCAGCAGAGATATTTTAGGGTATCGGCGTGCATTTCATTTTGTTTTTGGTCAGGATGTGCATCGTAATCAGTCGTGTGGAAAAGGCCAGATGTTTTGAGCTAATCAATGATTAAAAGCAGGTTGTAAATCAACATGACTGCTGATATGGTCAAGAAACTACGATTTTCAGGAAAAGGAGTTACCACTGATTTCATAAAATGGTGTCTTCAAGGGTTCGGGGTACAACAACTGATCCTTTCTTGACGAAAAAGGAGAGGCAATATTCGCAATTTTTGCACACGCTGTTGTCATTATCTTTCCGATGGACACGAAAACAACAGGTCGACCGTACAGACATTTAAGGGAATCGGCATGGTTGTTTATAGTCACGATGATGTGCCTCGCAATCAGTCGTCTGGAAAAGGCCTGATATTATGAGGTAATTAAGGATTAAAAGCAGGTTGTAAATAAACATGACGGCTGATATGATAAATAAACTTCAATTTTCAGGAAGAAAAAATACCAATGTTTTCATAAAATGGTGTCTTCAAGGGTTCTGGGTACAACAACTGATCCTTTCTTGACGAAAAAGGAGAGGCAAAATTCACATAAAGGGTTGCACAAGCTCTTCGACTTATTATCATTTTCGATAGGCAATGACGTACGTACCTGAAAACTACAGATCGACTACAGAAACATTTTAGGGTATCAGTGTGCATTTTATTTTGTTTTATGGTCAGGATGATGGGCGTCGCAATCAGGCTTAGAATGGCAAGAGAAGGACGATACCAATACGAATCTTTCAAGACGAATTAGGCTCAGAATGGCAAAATATGCCTTTGTTTTAAATCCTATGATAAAAGTCATTCCATGTCTTGTAATCATTAGCATTGATGTTTTACCACTTCTCAATATTAAACTCAGTGTTGTACATTATGCATTGGCATTTGATACTGTGTAATAACATGGATGATGCCAATACGAATGAACCGACTGGCTACACGAATCAACCGATTGGCTACAACTGAACCTTTTCGCGCACCAATTCAACATATTCAGTCGCCGGACACTGAGTCGTGCAACTACTTACTTACTACTTGCGACCAGTTGCAAAGGCGTCCACACTTCACGCCGTGACGGTGCGTCTTGGTTGCACAACCAATGACCCCCTTAATTGCTTAAACAGAAATCTCCAGAGCTACATCTTTGTAGTTGTAAGCCTAGTGCGAGCGAGACGTGCCGCACAAAATATGCGATCAACGGGTAGGTCAACAGCCGAGACAAAAGTTGCAAAATCGCTGCTACTTATCTCCACCGTGTTTTGGGTAACCATGATCCCCGCAGCGGTTTCATGGTTGACGTATACTTACATCTACACAACACGTGGCCCTGGTACCATTCTGACGCCATACGAGCAAATGCACAAACAAATGCTTCTTGAAATTGGTAAACTAGCGAACAGTATGTCGATGATAAATATTACTCCCTCAATTTTATCATATATAGCTACAGTTTTGATTTCTACAGGGATGCACTACAGAGAATCGTCTGCCATTGATTGTTATTATTGTCGTTACCGTGTAGGGACGACATCGACATCGACAAAGATTTCAGTTTTGTCCTCATCAAAGAGAACTTTATCACGTGGGGGTGGAGGAAGAGGGAGTAGTTGGTCAGCAAATGGCTTACCCCATGGAGAAAGTTTGAAGCAAAGGGATGATATGTAGCCCGAATTTGGCCCATAACAGCAAGACACGAATTATACATGAAAACGAATCATTCAATACGAATCCGGCGCCTTATAATGGCAAGACACGGGCGATATCAATACGAATCAGGATTAGAATGGCAAGACTGCACGGACTGTTCAGTACATCACCAAGACGGCTGTTATGATAAAGAAACTTCGATTTTCTGGAAGAGGAAATACCAATGTTTCCATAAAATGGAGTCTTCAAGGGTTCTGAGAACACCGACTGATCCTTTCTTGGCGAAAAAGGAGAGGCAAAATTTTGTAAATCACCATGACTGCTGATATGGTAAAGAAAGTACCATTTTCAGGAAGAGAAAATACCAATGATTTCATAAAATGGTGTCTTCAAGTGTTCTGGGCATACCAACTTATCCTTTCTTGACGAAAAAGGAGGGGGAAATTCACAGTTTTTGCACACGCTCTTCCCCTCATCATTTTCGACACGCAGTGACTTGCTCGAAAACAACAGGACGACGGTAGAGATATTTTAGGGTATCGGCGTGCATTTCATTTTGTTTTTGGTCAGGATGATGTGCATCGTAATCAGTCGTGTGGAAAAGGCCAGATGTTTTGAGCTAATTAATGATTAAAAGCAGGTTGTAAATCAACATGACTGCTGATATTGTCAAGAAAGTACGATTTTCAGGAAGAGGAATTACCACTGATTTCATAAAATGGTGTCTTCAAGGGTTCGGGGTACAACAACTGACCCTTTCTTGACGAAAAAGGAGAGGCAATATTCGCAATTTTTGCACACGCTGTTGTCATTATCCTTCCGATGGACATGAAAACAACAGGTCTACCGTACAGACATTTAACGGAATCGGCGTGGTTGTTTATAGTCACGACGATGTGCCTCGCAATCAGTCGTCTGGAAAAGGCCTGGTATTATGAGCTAATTAAAGATTAAAAGCAGGTTGTAAATCAACATGACGGCTGATATGATGAAGAAACTTCAATTTTCAGGAAGAAAAAATACCGATGTTTTCATAAAATGGTGTCTTCAAGGGTTCTGGGTACAATAACTGATCCTTTCTTGACGAAAAAGGAGAGGCAAAATTCACAAGGGTTGCACAAACTCTTCGACTTGTCATTTTCGATACGCAATGACGTACGTACCTGAAAATTACAGATCGACTGCAGAAACATTTTAGGGTATCAGTGTGCATTTTATTTCGTTTTATGGTCAGGATGTGCGTCGCAATTAGGCTTTAGAATGGGAAGAGAAGGACGATACCAACATGAATCATTCAATACAAATCAAGCTTCAAGAATGATAAGAAACGGATGATATCAATACGAATCATTCAATGCAAATCTGGCTTAGAATTTGCCATTCGGACGATATCAATACGAATCATGGTGAATGGCAAGATACGGACGGTATCAATACGAATCAGGCTTGGAGTGGCAAGAGAAGGACGATATCAATACGAATTAGGCTCAGAATGGCAAAATATGCCTTTGTTTTAAATCCTATGATAAAAGTCATTCCATGTCTTGTAATAAATTCATTAGCATTGATGTTTTACCACTTCTCAATATTCACTGTACTATCTGTGTTGTACATTATGCATTGGCATTGTGATACTGTGTAATAACATGGATGATACCAATACGAATGAACCGATTGGCTACACGAATCAACCGATTGGCTACAACTGAACCTTTTCGCGCACCAATTCAACATATTCAGTCGCCGGACACTGAGTCGTGCAACTACATGTACTTACTTGCTACTTGCGACCAGTTGCAAAGGCGTCCACACTTCACGACGCGACGGAGTCTTGGTTAAACAACCAGTGACCCCCTTAATTGCTCAAACAGAAATCTCCAGAGCTCTGGCCACAGGCAACCTCTCATCTGTTCGGCGTGTGCGGTTTGCGGCGATGGTAGATCATCATCGCATACCGTGCACTCCTGTCATGCTGCGGTGATCATCATGATAGATGGCAGCCAATTCCGCAAGGATAAAATCGACGAGGTCACTAAACAATATCTTAGTAAGAACTATGTAGGGAAGCGTGATGCTCGGCTGACCATAACATCCCCATGATAAATTACTCGGTCAATTTTTATTCATATACAGCTACAGTCTGAAGTCAAAGGGGTGATTAAATCTGAAATTCCTTCAAGTCAAAAAAATAAGACATGTATAATATCGATTCGAATCATTCAATACGAACCAAGCTTATCATTTTGGCAATACATAGATGATGCAAATGCGGATCAGGCTTATATGGCAGGATTTAAATGAATGATGCCAATATATACGAATCAACGAATCCAAAACACTCCAACACCTGGATGACTCCAATGCGAAGTGCTAGATTCGCATAAGCATACCTGGTGTTGGTTTGCAGTGGCACCGCGGAGGTTGTTGAGTAAAAAAATAGGAATCTGCGCGTGTAACACCTAGCCGGAGGGTAGTAGTTCTAGTTCTAACAAAGGTAGTTACGCAGCGGAGTATAATTTGTTGAATATCAGTTTTCACTAGATTGTATAATCAGAGAATCTCCCGTGAAGTTTATTTCGTTGCTGCCATTAGGACATGCGGATCTGGGGACCAAACGACTTCCTTCGTGAAGAACAAGCTGCAGACCTTCAAACAGGTGATTGGTGGAAAAAGACCACGTGACTCCAAAAACAACAGGAAGACATCGACTATCAACTGGATAGATGTTTATTGGGCATTCAAGTAACGTTAATGTTCATCAGATTACTTCGTTTCAAAACCAATGCTTGGTCGCATTCGTGTTCTTGTTCTTGTTCTCGCGGTACTTTTTCTGCTTCTCGTTTTTCTTCCTCTCTCGTTGTCCCTTTCTGGGCATCGCTCCCTTCCCCGCTTCCTCTTAATATCTAATAACCATTACAGAGTATATCAGCTGGTAAGAAACGTGAGTATGAATACTGTTAGCTTCAACGTTGCACTGATACTTTTAGAATGCGTTCACTTCCCAGCGTTCTTTCTTTTGCAGCTCCAGGTCGCAGATCACCTCACACGAAGTAAATGAATGCCAGTCAATATCCGGAGGCCACCGAGGTCAAGGTGGTGGTAAAGTCGCTATTAGACATCGTCGAGACAGCCGCACAAATCGTCAACGCTTACGTCATCGTGCCCATCCTGGTCGTCGGCGTCTTCGGCAACGTCTGCACCATCTACATTTTCTTGAAGCTTAAAAATTGGGAAAGGGCGAGTGTTCATTACTTCTTCGCACTTGGTTTCTCTGATCTTGGATGTCTTCTGATCTACGGGTTGGTGGAGTGGATGAGTGAAGGTTTGGAGTACGCCACGGGCAGAACATTCTATTACCCACTGATAAACCTTTCGGCTGCATCTTGCAAGACCCTCCGTTATCTATGGAACGTCTGTTCGTTCGTCTCGGCTTGGCTAATCGTTTGCATATCAGCTGAGAGATTCATCGCTATACGCTTTCCGCTCCAATGTAGCAAACTTTTGAACACGTTTCGACGAAAAGTTATCATCTCGTCAGTTATATTTATAGGCGCCGTTCTCTTTCTACCAATCTCCGTATTTGTTTATGACGTCATGCCAATTTACCCAAACGCAACGGTACAACTGTGTACCATGTATCATGGCGGCCATGTTGTTGTTCTAGTGAATGTATACTTTAAACTTGGGGCGAACTATACACTGCCTGTCATCATAGTTATATTATTCAATATCTTTGTAGTTGTAAGCCTAGTGCGAGCGAGACGTGCCGCACAAAATATGCGATCAACGGGTAGGTCAACAGCCGAGACAAAAGTTGCAAAATCGCTGCTACTTATATCCACCGTGTTTTGGGTAACCATGATCCCCGCAGCGGTTTCATGGTTGACGTATACTTACATCTACACAACACGTGGCCCTGGTACCATTCTGACGCCATACGAACAAATGCACAAACAAATGCTTCTTGAAATTGGTAAACTAGCGAACAGCATGTCGATGATAAATTACTCCCTCAATTTTATCATATACAGCTACAGTTTTGATTTCTATAGGGATGCACTACAGAGAATCGTCTGCCATTGTTGTTGTTATTGTCGTTACCGTGTAGGCACCACATCGACATCGACAAAGATTTCAGTTTTGTCCTCATCAAAGAGAACTTTATCACGTGGGGGTGCAGGAAGAGGGAGTAGTTGGTCAGTACATGGCTTAACCCATGGAGAAAGTTTGAAGCAAGGAGACGATACGTAGCACGAATTTGGCCCGTAACAGCAAGACACGAATTATACATGAATACCAATCATCCAATATGAATCCGAAGCTTTATAATGGCAAGACACGATATCAATTCGAATCAGGACTAGAATGGCAAGACTGCACGGAGTTTTCAGTACATCACCCCACGGCTGATATGACAAAGAAACTTCGATTTTCTGGAAGAGGAAATACCAATGTTTTCATAAAATGGTGTCTTCAAGGGTTCTGAGAACACCGACTGATCCTTTCTTGACGAAAAAGGAGAGGCAAAATTTTGTAAATCACCATGACTGCTGATATGGTAAAGAAAGAACCGTTTTCAGGAAGAGAAAATACCAATGATTTCATAAAATGGTGTCTTCAAGGGTTCTGGGCATACCAACTTATCCTTGACGAAAAAGGAGGGGGAAATTCACAGTTTTTGCGCACGCTCTTCCCTTATTGTTTTCGACACGCAGTGACTTGCTCGAAAACAACAGGACGACGGTAGAGATATTTTAGGGTATCGTCGTGCATTTCATTTTGTTTTTTGGTCAGGATGATGTGCATCGTAATCAGTCGCGTGGAAAAGGCCAGATGTTTTGAGCTAATTAATGATTAAAAGCAGGTTGTAAATCAACATGACTGCTGATATGGTAAAGAAACTACAATTTTCAGGAAGAGAAATTACCACTGATTTCATAATATGGTGTCTTCAAGGGTTCGGGATATAGCAACTGATCCTTTCTTGACGAAAAAGGAGAGGCAATATTCGCAATTTTTGCACACGCTGTTGTCATTATGTTTCCGATGGACACGAAAACAACAGGTCGACCGTACAGACATTTAAGGGAATCAGCGTGGTTGTTTATGGTCGCGATGATCTGCCTCGCAAAAGGCCTGGTATTTTGAGGTACATGTAATTAAAGATTAAAAACAGGTTGTAAATCAACATGACGGCGGATAAGAAACTTCAATTTTCAGGAAGAAAAAATACCAATGTTTTCATAAAATGGTGTCTTCAAGGGTTCTGGGTACAACGACTGATCCTTTCTTGACGAAAAAGGAGAGCAAAATTCACAGGGGTTGCACACTCTTCGACTTATTATTTTCGATAGGCAATGACATACGTACCTGAAAACTACAGATCGACTGCAGAAACATTTTAGGGTATCAGTGTGCATTTTATTTTGTTTTATGGTCAGGATGGTGTGCGTCGCAATCAGGCTTAGAATGGCAAGAGAAGGACGATACCAATACGAATCATTCAATACAAATCAAGCTTCAAGAATGATAAGAAACGGATGATATCAATACGAATCAGTCAATGCAAATTTGGCTTAGAATGGCAAGACTCGGACGATATCAATACGAATCATTCAATACGAATCAGGCTTGGAGTGGCAAGAGAAGGACGATATCAATACGAATTAGGCTCAGAATGGCAAAATATGCTTTTGTTTTAAATCCTATGATAAAAGTCATTCCATGTCTTGTAATAAATTCATTAGCATTGATGTTTTACCACTTCTTAATATTCACTGTTCTCTGTGTTGTACATTATGCATTGGCATTTGATACTGTGTAATAACATGGATGATGCCAATACGAATCAACCAATTGGCTACAACTGAACCTTTTCGCGCATCATGTTCAGTTCAGTCGTCGGAAACTGAGTCGTGGAACTACCGGTACTTGCGACCAGTTGCAAAGGCGTCCACACTTCACGACGTGACGGAGAGTCTTGGTTACACAACCAATGACCCCATTAATTGCTTAAACAGAAATCTCTAGAGATATGGCCATGGGCAACTTCTCATTTGTTCGGCGTGTGCGGTTTGCGGCGATGGTGGATCATCATCGCATACCGTGCACTCCTGTCATGCTGCGGTGATCATCATGATAGATGGCAGCCAATTCCGCAAGGATAAAATCGACGAGGTCACTAAGTAAGACCTATGTAGGGAAGCGTGATGCTCGGCTGACCATAACATCCCCATGATATATATGTATTACTTAGGGTCAATTTTATCATATACAGCTACAGTTTTGATTTATAAAGCAGAACTCAAAGTGAATCGTCTACTGCTGTTGGTGTTGTCATTGTTGCCGTAAAGGCACGACGTTGACACCGAGTACATCCCTAGCGATATCAACTTTGTCCTACTCATCGAAGAACACTTGATCAAAGCGTTTAGGCCTACTGTACTGCTGTGGCTCTTGCATAGGGGCTTATAACGGCAAGAAATGAATGATATCAATATTCGTATCATGCAATCCAAAACACTCCAAGACCTGCATGGATGATTGAAATGCAAAGCACTAGATTCGCATAAGCATGGTATTGGCTTGCAGTTGGTAAAAAAAGAAAGAAATCGGCACGTGTACCACCTACTAGCCGGAGGAAACTTCGCTAGTTCTAACAAGGTATAGTGACGCAGTGGAGTATAATTTGTTGAATATCAGTTTACACAAGATTTAATAATAAGGGAATCTCCCGTGAAGTTTATTTCGTTGCTGCCATCAGGACATGCGGATCTGGGGACCAAACGACCTCCTTAGTAAACAACAAGCTGCAGACCTTCTAACAGGTGATTGGTGGAAAAAGTCCACGTGATTCCAAAAACAACAGGAAGACCTCAACTGGATAGATGTTTATTGGGCAAGGAACATTTAGTACTACAGTATACTTCGTTTCAAAACCACTGCTTGGTCGCATTCGTGTTCTTGTTCTCGCTGTTGTTTTTCTCCTTCTCCTTTTTCTTGCTCTCTCGTTGTCCCTTTCTAGGAATCGCTCACCTCCCTCCATCCTTATAATTTCTTGTAACGTTAACCGAGTAGATCAGGGTCAGAAACGTGAGTATGAATAGTTAGCTTTATTATTAAGCACTGATTCTTTTAGAATACGTTCACTCCCCCATTCTTTCTTTTGCAGCTCCAAAATCGTAGATCACCTCACATGAATTAAATGAATGCCAGTCAATGGCTGATATTCATAAAAGCCAGCAAATGCGTTTCCTTCAAGTTTTGTAGTGCATTTAGACCTCGCTGGGTAAATCTTAAGTAAAAGCATTTGCTAACATTTATGAATACTAGCCATTATCCGGAGGCCACCAACGTCAACGCGGCAGTAAAGTCGCTATTAGACATCGTCGAGACTGCCGCACAAATCGTCAATGCTTACGTCATCGTGCCCATCCTGGTCATTGGCGTCTTCGGCAACGTCTGCACCATCTACATTTTCATGAAGCATAAAAATTGGGAAAGGGCAAGTGTCCATTACTTCTTCGCACTTGGTTTCTCTGATCTTGGATGTCTTCTGATCTATGGATTGGTCGAGTGGATGAGTGAAGGTTTGGTGTACGTCACGGACAGAACATTCTATTACCCACTGATAAACCTTTCGGCTGCGCCTTGCAAGACCCTCCGTTATTTATGGAACGTCTGTTCGGTTATCTCGGCTTGGCTAATCGTTTGCATATCAGCGGAGAGATTCATCGCTATACGCTTTCCGCTCCAATGTAGTAAACGTTTGAACACGTTTCGACGAAAAGTGATCATCTCGTCAGTCATAGTTATAGGCGCAGTTGTCTTTCTACCAATCTCCGTATTTGTTTATGACGTCATGCCGATTTACCCAAACGCAACGGTACTACTGTGTACCATGTATCATGGCGGCCATGTTGTTGTTTTAGTTAATGCATACTTTAAACTCGGGGCGAACTATACACTGCCTGTCATCATAGTTATATTTTTCAATATCTTTATAATTGTAAGCCTAGTGCGAGCGAGACGGGCCGCACAAAATTTGCGATCAACGGGTAGGTCAACAGCAGAGACAAAAGTTGCAAAGTCGCTGCTACTTATCTCCGCCGTGTTTTTGGTAACCATGATCCCCGCAGCGGTTTCATGGCTGACGTATACTTACATCTACAAAACACGTGGCCCTGGTGCCATTCTGACGCCATACGAGCAGCTGCACAAACAAATGCTTCTTGAAATTGGTCAACTAGCGAACAATATGTCAATGATAAATTACTCCCTCAATTTTATCATATACAGCTACAGTTTTGATTTCTATAGGGATGCACTACAGAGAATCGTCTGCCATTGTTGTTATTATTGTCGTTACCGTGTAGGGACGACATCGACAAAGATTTCAGCTTTGTCCTCATCAAAGAGAACGTTATCACGTGGAGATGGGGAGAGAGGGAGTAGTTGAGAACACCGACTGATCCTTTTTCGACGAAGAGGCAAAATTTTATAAATCACCATGACTGCTCATATGGCAAAGAAAGTACCATTTACAGGAAGAGGAAATACCAATGATTTCATGAAATGGTGCCTTCAAGGCTTCTGGGCATACCAATTTATCCTTTCTTGACGAAAAAGGAGGGGGAAATTCAGTTTTTACACACGCTCTTCCTCTTATCGTTTCCGACACGCAGTGACTTGCTCGAAAAGAACAGGATGACGGTAGAGATATTTCAGGGTATCGGCTTGAATTTCATTTTGTTTTTTTTTGGACAGGGATGATAGTGTGCATCGTAATCAGTCGTGTGGAAAAGGCCAGATGTTTTGAGGCAATTAGTGATAAAAAGCAGCTTGTAAATCAACACGACTGCTGATATGGTAAAGAAACTACGATTTTCACGAAGAGGCATTACCACCGATTTCATAAAATGGGGTCTTCAAGGGTTCGGGGTACACCAACTGATCCTTTCTTGACGAAAAAGGAGAGGCAATATTCGCAATTTTTGCACACGCTCTTGTCATTATGTTTCCGATGGACACGAAAACAACAGGTCGACCGTACACAGGCATTTTAGGGTATCAGCGTGGTTGTTTACGGTCAGGATGACGTGGTTCGCAATCAGTCTCTGGAAAAGGTCTGATATTATGAGCTAATTAAGGATTAAAAGCAGGTTGTAAATCAACATGACGGCTGATATGAAGAAGAAAGTTCAATTTTCAGGAAGAAAAAATACCGATGTTTTCATAAAATGGTGTCTTCAAGGGTTCTGGGTACAACAACTGATCCTTTCCTGACAAAAAAGGAGAGGCAAAATTCACAAGGGTTGCACCCCGGGGTTGCACAAGCTCTTCGACTTATTATCATTTTCGATAGGCAATGACGTACTACCTGAAAACTACAGATCGACTGCAGAAACATTTTAGGGTATCAGTGTACATTTTATTTTGTTTTATGGTCAGGATGTGCGTCGCAATCAGGCTTTAGAATGGGAAGAGAAGGACGATACCAACACGAATCATTCAATACAAATCAAGCTTCAAGAATGATAAGAAACGGATGATATCAATACGAAACATTCAATGCAAATCTGGCTTAGAATTTGCCATTCGGACGATACCAATACGAATCATGGTGAATGGCAAGATACGGACGGTATCAATACGAATCATTCAATATGAATCTGGCTTGGAGTGGCAAGAGAAGGACGATATCAATACGAATCTTTCAAAACGAATTAGGCTCAGAATGGCAAAATATGCCTTTGTTTTAAATCCTATGATAAAAGTCATTCCATGTCTTGTAATAAATTCATTAGCATTGATGTTTTACCACTTCTCAATATTCATTGTACTATCTGTGTTGTACATTATGCATTGGCATTGTGATACTGTGTAATAACATGGATGATACCAATACGAATGAACCGATTGGCTACACGAATCAACCGATTGGCTACAACTGAACCTTTTCGCGCACCAATTCAACATATTCAGTCGCCGGACACTGAGTCGTGCAACTACATGTACTTACTTGCTACTTGCGACCAGTTGCAAAGGCGTCCACACTTCACGACGCGACGGAGTCTTGGTTAAACAACCAGTGACCCCCTTAATTGCTCAAACAGAAATCTCCAGAGCTCTGGCCACAGGCAACCTCTCATCTGTTCGGCGTGTGCGGTTTGCGGCGATGGTAGATCATCATCGCATACCGTGCACTCCTGTCATGCTGCGGTGATCATCATGATAGATGGCAGCCAATTCCGCAAGGATAAAATCGACGAGGTCACTAAACAATATCTTAGTAAGAACTATGTAGGGAAGCGTGATGCTCGGCTGACCATAACATCCCCATGATAAATTACTCGGTCAATTTTTATTCATATACAGCTACAGTCTGAAGTCAAAGGGGTGATTAAATCTGAAATTCCTTCAAGTCAAAAAAATAAGACATGTATAATATCGATTCGAATCATTCAATACGAACCAAGCTTATCATTTTGGCAATACATAGATGATGCAAATGCGGATCAGGCTTATATGGCAGGATTTAAATGAATGATGCCAATATATACGAATCAACGAATCCAAAACACTCCAACACCTGGATGACTCCAATGCGAAGTGCTAGATTCGCATAAGCATACCTGGTGTTGGTTTGCAGTGGCACCGCGGAGGTTGTTGAGTAAAAAAATAGGAATCTGCGCGTGTAACACCTAGCCGGAGGGTAGTAGTTCTAGTTCTAACAAAGGTAGTTACGCAGCGGAGTATAATTTGTTGAATATCAGTTTTCACTAGATTGTATAATCAGAGAATCTCCCGTGAAGTTTATTTCGTTGCTGCCATTAGGACATGCGGATCTGGGGACCAAACGACTTCCTTCGTGAAGAACAAGCTGCAGACCTTCAAACAGGTGATTGGTGGAAAAAGACCACGTGACTCCAAAAACAACAGGAAGACATCGACTATCAACTGGATAGATGTTTATTGGGCATTCAAGTAACGTTAATGTTCATCAGATTACTTCGTTTCAAAACCAATGCTTGGTCGCATTCGTGTTCTTGTTCTTGTTCTCGCGGTACTTTTTCTGCTTCTCGTTTTTCTTCCTCTCTCGTTGTCCCTTTCTGGGCATCGCTCCCTTCCCCGCTTCCTCTTAATATCTAATAACCATTACAGAGTATATCAGCTGGTAAGAAACGTGAGTATGAATACTGTTAGCTTCAACGTTGCACTGATACTTTTAGAATGCGTTCACTTCCCAGCGTTCTTTCTTTTGCAGCTCCAGGTCGCAGATCACCTCACACGAAGTAAATGAATGCCAGTCAATATCCGGAGGCCACCGAGGTCAAGGTGGTGGTAAAGTCGCTATTAGACATCGTCGAGACAGCCGCACAAATCGTCAACGCTTACGTCATCGTGCCCATCCTGGTCGTCGGCGTCTTCGGCAACGTCTGCACCATCTACATTTTCTTGAAGCTTAAAAATTGGGAAAGGGCGAGTGTTCATTACTTCTTCGCACTTGGTTTCTCCGATCTTGGATGTCTTCTGATCTATGGATTGGTCGAGTGGACGAGTGAAGGTTTGGCGTACGCCACGGACAGAACATTCTATTACCCACTGATAAACCTTTCGGCTGCATCTTGCAAGACTCTCCGTTATCTATGGAACGTCTGTTCGTTCATCTCGGCTTGGCTAATCGTTTGCATATCCGCGGAGAGATTCATCGCTATACGCTTTCCGCTCCAATGTAGCAAACTTTTGAACACGTTTCGACGAAAAGTTGTCATCTCGTCAGTTATATTTACAGGCGCTGCTGTCTTTTTACCAACGTCCGCGTTTGTTTATGACGTCATGCCAATTTACCCAGGCGCAACGGTACTGCTGTGTACCATGTACCATGGCGGCCATTTTGTTGTTCTACTTAATGTATACCTTAAACTTGCCGCGAACTATACGCTGCCTGTCATCATAGTTATAATATTCAATATCTTTATAATTGTTAGCCTAGTGCGAGCGAGGCGGGCCGCACAAAATATGCGATCAACGGGTAAGTCAACAGCCGAGACAAAAGTTGCAAAATCGCTGCTACTTATCTCCACCGTGTTTTTGGTAACCATGATCCCCGCAGCGGTTTCATGGCTGACGTATACTTACATCTACCTATCACGTGACCCTGGTACCATTTTAACGCCATACGAACAAACGCACAAACAAATGCTTCTTGAAATTGGTAAACTAGCGAACAGCATGTCGATGATAAATTACTCCCTCAATTTTATCATATACAGCTACAGTTTTGATTTCTACAGGGATGCACTGCAGAGAATCGTCTGCCATTGTTGTTGTTATTGTCGTTACCGTGTGAGCACCACGTCGACATCGAAGACATCCTTGGAGATTTCAGCTTTGTCCTCATCCAAGAGAACTTGATCACTTGTTAGTATTTGTGGGGGTGGAGGGAGAGGGGATAATCAGACCATGGTTTACCCAAGGAGAAAGGTTGAAGCAAAAGGGATGACATGTAGGCCGAACTTGGCCCATATATAATAATAGCAAGACAGGAATATATATGAATACGAATCCGGGGCTTAGTAGAATGGCACGACACCGACGACATCAATAGGAATCATTCAATACGAATTAGGCTTCAAGAATGGCAAGAAACGTACGATATCAATACGAATCATTGATTCAATGCAAATCTGGCTTAGAATGGCAAGATATGGACGATATCAATACGAGTACAGTGCAGGTACGAATACGAATAGGCTTGGAATGGCAAAATAATTCGAATCAACCAATCCAAAACATCCCAACACCTGGATGACGCCAATGCGAAGGCACTTTAAATTCGCATTAGCATACCTGGTGTTGGCATGGTATGAGAAAGCAATATATGGGCTGGCCAGTTTGAATAAAGCTCCGACCACACTATGTATGACCCAATCGGGTACGTCGTTCGACTGGGAGTGCCCGTTGATGCAGCTGCTTGCAACCAGTTGCAAATGTGTCCACACTTCACGACGCGACGGAGAGTCTTGGTTACACAACCAATGACCCTTTCAACTCCTTAAACAGAAATCTCTAGAGATATGGCCATAGGCAACTTCTCATTTGTTCGGCGTGTGCGGTTTGCGGCGATGGTGGATCATCATCGCATTACCATGCACTCCTGTCATGCTGCGGTGATCATCATCGATGATAGCTGGCAGCCAATGGGACGGATAATACCTATGATAGAGGGAAGCACATAGTAATCATGTCCTATACAATGGATGCCTTACTTTTGTGTGGGAAATTGATCAGGACCTGAATGTCCCTTTCAATTCAACAGTTTTAACCACTACTGACAGCTGTTGAGACAGTGAGTTAAGGTCCTCATTCCGCAAGGAAAAAAATTGACGAAGTCATTAAACAACGTAATAACTGCATGATGCTCGGCTGACCAATGGCAAGCAGATTTTAGGACCGCATGGCCGTTCAGCCCATCAGTTCGTTTAGTGGAACATCCAGCCTCACAGGATTCGGGTGGATGGCTTGGAGGAATAAAGCACTCACCTGCATATTGCTCAGTGACCTCTTAGAAACGAAGTTACGTTATATTCACTGCTGCGCCATACATGTATGACGTCCTCTCAAATTATAGAGACGTTAAGAAACTTAGCGTGTACGTCTGTCTATATGTACACTCGAGTATTTTACTTGTACTGTACAAGTGCACGCACCATGCAGGATTTCACGAGAGTGGCGTATGGGATTCGACCAGACGGTCGCAGCGTGGCGGCAACATTAATGAATACTAGGATGGTAAATTATTGAGCCTTATCATATCATTCTTCATTCATAGGATGTAATCAATGGTCAAAACGTTTCGATTGTACATATACTAGGTACGGTAGGTACATTACACGCACACTATCTCATTAGAAAAAATCACCAATGTTCTCCGTCGTAACTTCTTAATGATTTGTCAATGAGAAGAAGTACCCAGAAGCCACTCAAGAGACATTGCGAGATTCTAGATGGCGCCACAAGCAATTAATAACAATCAAGCTATTATTCCAACAGTGCTGCCACCTGTAATGTCGCGATAACATTAGGGGTACCATACAGTAATTCTGAACCTACCGCTTGTCGAGTCTGTCGGATCCCAGCTCCACACTAGACTACAAAAAAGTGAAAGCGTGCTTTGACCTTCAGGAAGCGGGTTTAGAGTATGTTGAATTTGTTTTTGTCCGATTTTGATCATCATCGATGATCAAAACCTTATACATGTGTTTCCATCATGTGGCAAACACCGGCTGTCATAAATTCGAACGACCTGCGTTTCCGACACCATCTCTACATGGATCCGGTAAGGCTTAGCGAACAGGTGTGTCAAATGGGATGGGATAGTCACAACGGACATTCCAGACGCGGTGAGCATTCCTTTTGTCAATTGCGGTAACGGTAAGTACTATAATATATTGTTCTGAAGACAAGATTTTAGAAATAAGGAGAGACCGTCACCAGTGCTACATTATCCCGGTACATTATATGGAGTATTCGTTGATAAACGACATATTCCGACATACCCGCCGGCATTTCGCAAAGCCCCTCACCACCTACCGTCAACGCCAACGACAATCCCCATTTCCATCGTTCGACTCCACGAGACAACACTGAACAAAGTGTAGACCTTCGTGTCGGAGTTTCGGGGGATTGCGAAAACTCTACTGCCACTATACGTGTCCGCTGTAAGCTACCAAGTCGGAATAAGCCAGTCCAGCACTAAAGATAGTTACTCCCTACTCAACCAATCTTGGTGACGTTTTCAAAGATTGACTGTTGTTCAGCTAATTGGCTTTTTCTTGCAGTGGTCCTTTTTGGTGCAAGTTCACATGAGTAGTAACCCATTTACAATGTTGTGGGAATTATTGCGACGATGCTACAAGACCAAGAGATCTGATGAGACAGCATCATGGCTGTCGAAGGATGTGGTAGTTGGCCTCCTTGAAAGTCTTTTCCTGTGCTTGATATATTTGGGAGAGGTAAGACGGAATTGTTTGTTACTTGTGTTACGAGCATTTGTCTGCAAAATCTTTAAATCAGACATCTAGGTCCAAGATACTGTTACTTAGTACAGTGTATTTAAAAGGTGAACAGGACTGTAAATATTAGTCCATGCATGTAGTACATCGTCACTGGCTGCTTCTTTCATTTTTTCAGTCATTTTGCATGATCAGCATTGGTCCGTTGTTGCCACAACTTGAAGAAATCACACGATCGGACACAAGTCAAGTGGCGTGGCTATTCGTGCTCCGTTCCAGCGGTTACGTGATCGGTACATTAACGAGTTCCTGTCGACCAATGATACATATAAAAGACCGGCACCTGATTCCCGCCTGTGGATTTCTCCTTGCCTCGCTCTTCTTTATAATACCATGGTCAAGGTATCTTGGCGTCCTCCTACTCAATGGCTTCCTTCAAGGATTTGCAATGGGCAACACTGAAATAAGTACGTCAGCCGGGGATAACTCAGGCAGCTTCCTGCTTCTTCGTCTTCCACGTATTTTTGGAAGGCTGTTGTGCCGTTGTCAATGGGGACGATAGCCGACTTTTTCGATAGGTGTCACTAGTGGTTAAAACTATTGAAATGAAACTGACATCCCGGTCCTGATAAGTTCCCACACTACAAAGGCATCCATTGTATTAGGACCGGGTTTCAGTGTGCTACCCTCTGTCGAGCTAGGATTCCCATTCCTAAGCCCACTTTTACACCACTGTCCAGTGCAAGAACGTGGGAACCAATCAGAACACCTGTTACTCACTAAGGAGTAGAATGATTGGCTAATGGGAAAGGCTATTGTCAGGGTTAGCCTTATATCTAGTCTCGTGCCACCAGACTCTGCAATTTTCAATTTTAGAGTCTGGTCCGGATGGTACCTTTTGCTTGTAAAAACCATCATGGCGGACAATCTACCGCCGATGACGTAGAACACAATCTGCACAATCAATGCAAAAAGCGTTCAGCGTGCGAGTAAAACTGCAGTATTTGTAACCCTTGCTGTTAGGCCTACTGCACTTTTTATAGCATAATTCCCTCCCCAATCGAAAAAATATAAATATACTTGCCTGAAATTCCAATGAAAGACACTGTAAACTGACTTGACAACACAAATTGAGGCGATTCACCTCACTAATTTTCACGCTTCAAGTTCTCTGGGCACCGCCATATTCCCCCTGCAGCCTACGTCACCAAATTTTGAAACTAGCCAATCAGCGAAGCTGACCTCATTTCAAATCATCCTAACGAGGTCACTAGGTCGCTACAATGAGAATTGCGTTCCGTGCCAGACCCTCGGTCTGACGACCTCGGAGTATGACCGAGGGGCTGGTTGCGCGAGACTACCTTATATCTTAACACAGAGGAAACACGTCCACGATTTGGCACTCGAAACGCCTCTCCAGACCACAGCACGCAAGGCAACGTTTCTTCCTCCCTGAGCGGATGTTTTGAAGAGCGCATTGCTTCTTGCGCACAACTTGATATATTGCTCCATTGACTTTTATTGTTCATCGCTCGTAGGAAGCAAGACGAGTTGCTTTTCACCCAACATTACATGTGGTGAGATGTTTGTATTGCTTCGGGTTCCTTGATCATTGACTCAGTTCTAGCTGATTTCTCTTTCTCTCTCTCTTAAAATGAACTCCGTGCTTTTTGCAGGGTCGATCATGATCTTGAAACACCACTGGGAATGGAAGAATTGCCTCACTGTCGCCACTCAAGTATTCACTACTTTTTGGCACGCCGGGGGTGTGCTGGCGCCGCTGTGTGCTGCTCCCTTTCTTCCGAAAACGACGCAGTTTTCAAGGCAGAGATATCTGACGGATAATACGTCGGCAATACCGAACATGTCTCTGCCATGGGTTGACCAACTCGGAGGTGACGTCAACGGGGATTTTACATCGGGAGCTTGGAATTCTATCAACTCTCTCTGCAGTCTCGTGGCAGGCTATGTCTTCGTTCTCTCCTTTACATACATGGTGTTCTGCAGTTGTGTTGGGGAGACGCCATTGGTCGAACGACAGCCAATCGCGGGCACCGACACAGAAAGCACAAGAGAAACCTCGAGATGGTATAAGTTTTTTATGATGTCCATAGCAATGTCGATTCTCTTTCTTCACCTGGGAATAATGACTGCATTTGGCGGCGGCTACTTGGTCACATTTGTTGTGCGAGTCTTCAAAATAAGCCAATCGGAAGCAGCCATAGTTGACAGCCTCTATTGGATTTGTCTTGTAAGTTTTGGCTTTTTAGTGGCGGCAACTTTCATGAAATTCTTGCCCACGAACATTATACTTGTGAGCAATTCTCTTCTGTTTCTAAGTTCCATAGCCCCATTCATTGTTAGCACTGCAAAACAAAACCTACTCATTTTGAAAATAGCCACTGGCATCCTAGCCCTGGCTGGGTGTAGCACATTATCAGTTACATACTCATGGCTCAGCGAACGGGTGCCAATGACACAGAAAGAAATTAGTGTATTGTGGATAAGCATGCCACTTGGAGAAATGGTCGTACCACCGTTGCTGGCAGCTCTACTTCATCGAGATCCCATCCTTCTACCATTCGGAATCACCGCGGTAGCAACTGCTATTTTTCTTGCAGTGGTAGCTGGAAATTTGCTGAGTTATTCATACAGGCGTCACGAAAAATAGTAGGCCTATCGAATTAATGTAGCAGATGCTGCCAAGGCCCGAGATTGTTTACGCTCGGGAATGATGTTACGCTCGGAATGAATAGGCTTAAAGGCCTGTTTCCAGTGCAGCGGATTTCGCTGCGGTTTGCGGCGCCTGAGCGGTTTTCAGAGGGTTTTGGAAAATCCTTCGATGGTTTAACAATACATGGCGTGTTAATTATCCCAATGCGTGTGAAAACCGCTCCGGCGCCGCAAACGTCAGGGGAATCCGTTTTAGTTGAAACGGGCAGGCCCGTCGTTTCCACTGCAGCGGATTTCGCCGTGGCTTGCCGCGAGAGGTGCGGTTTTCACAGGGTTTTGCTTTTGGATAAGCAGTTTCCACAAAATTCCATCATAGTTTAGAAGTCCCTGGCTCGCATGCCATTAGCCAACAAGTGGAATAAAGATTCTGCCGGATGAGACTGACTTTTCGGTTAAACCTAGCGTCCACTAGGGCACGGACAAGACGCGGAACGCAAATTTAGCAATTCCGCATTCATTCCGCAACCTCTCCGCATATTCTTGAAAGATTCCGTTCACTGTCTTTATCATTCCTAAGCAGTTCCCGACATTTCCGCACGTTCGGGAGAGGGCGAAATTTCCGCATCCAAATTTTGATCGACACCAAAATTTCGACGCAGAAATGAACTTCCCGACACCTTCGGCAACTTGTCTGCATTGTCGTGCGGACATCGTCAGGACATCCCGCCTTTCTGTAACACTTCTGCAAACGCTCCTGAAAGCTTCCGTGGTGCGGGCAGCTTCGCGAAGGCAAGCAGAAGCCACGCGGACTGTTTTAGGAAAGCGCGGAGCCGATGCAGATCAGAATAAGCGAGTGCGCGAAGCCGTCAAGACATTTGCGGACAAGACACGGAAAGGTTAACAGGTTGCGGCGTGGAGGAGTTTATGGCCGGTGTAACGTTTTTCAGTGTGGCCGTTTGTCCTAACTCCATGACGGCTAGCAGACATATGAGAAAAATCCAAATTCGGCGCAGAATTTATATCCTTGAATTATTTCCTCATATTGTCCGCATATCTACCCGATTGTCCTAGTCCATGATTTTACTACTCCTGGTGTGATCCCAGATGTGTCCGCGCTGTCCTGCTACGATCAGCAGCATTTCGCGCCCTTCACGATTGCTTCCTGGGACACTCCCAGGTATGTCTGCAGAGATTCGTAGTAATGTCCCAGGAAACGATGATTCGCACACTTTTTTTCGCGACTGACGCGGAAAGGATGCCGAAATGGCATAACTTGCTTCCGCAACCCTTCCTAATCTTGTCGGCGCTCTAGTGGACGCCACCCATTAGCAGACGAATAACAAGACAGCAGATATGCACGGAAATCATTAAATTCTTTATAAATGCACGGCATTAACGGTTTTCAAGAGACATAAATAGGCTGGTACTTACAATATTATATATAGTCACCTTTAAACAATCACAGCAAGAGGCTACTGAACGAAATGTGCAGGCCGTTCATTTTCCAACTTAAAGGAGCCCGGTACTGCCACTTTTTCTCGACAGCCGGCGCCACCATTGCCTAACTTCGTTGTCGGCGAATGGACCCGATGTACTAAGTACATTTTGTAATGTTTTTTAGTTCGTATTGCTGCCGCTAGGTGGCTCCCTCCACGTCGCAGTCAAAATCAATCTGAACGTCAGAGAACGATTCGTGCCAACATCGTATTAGGTTACGATGGCCGCCCGAATGTAGCCGAGTACCTCCGAAGATGACGTCGATTGAGTTGAGTTATTTTTTACCCTTAACAGCTTAATGTGACCAAAACCAAGAAGACGACCTAGCCAAAATTAGGCACCTATGGTACATCTATGTAGGTTTTAACTTCGATCCCGTTCAAATAATGACAAAGGCTAAAGCTGCCACCATCGACCAATTTATGGCCTTCCTGGCTTTGTAATTAGTTTATAATCATAAGTTATTTTAAGTTAATTTTACTCTGCATTACATTACAATGAGGTAGTTTTCAATTTGACAACATTGAACAATCGCCATAAGTTGTTCCTAGAAGTTCTAATATTTGACGTAGTGAAAAAACACTTTATCATTTTTTGTGCAGGCTGTCTCAGATTATCTTGGATGGGAATGGGTTATGACACATGCCATTGTGCATGTCTGAAATCAAGGACAAGTCAATCACTTCAAGCCCGCAGCCTACAATTGTCGCGTGGCAAATTTTCTTGCTCATTTACTAAGTATGATTGTGCTGGCCAGCAACGGCAAGGAGCAAGTGAAATTTTCCTATGGCAAGACATGCAGAGAATCAAACAATTTGATATTTTGGCTTCGCCAATTGCTTTTCTTCAACAGAGTTGTCCAGACGAGTTGCCACGTCCATGACGAAGCAGCAACGTCCCACAAAAATTGCTGGCAAGTGAAATTTGTTGCAGTGGCAAGATTTGCCATGTGTTCTATGGCTATTGACAAGACCACTTTTAGTTGTGAACCTTTGAGCATGAATTTAAGTTGCCGGAGAAGTTTTACTGTCCAACGAAGGATTCAGTGGCAACCATGACCACTCGAATGTATTAACCAGGCCACTGTAACTCAGACTTGCACTTCTAGGACAACTTTCCTTTCATTCCCACTTTAGATAAGAACCGTCAAGAATAAATCTGAGAAGCCCGTTGAAGCAAGTCAGCCTTACTCCACACCTACAAAATCATTACTGGTAGTGAACTCATTTTCAAACCAATTACAAATGTAGTTTAATTTTACAGACTAGTAAAATCTGCTATTACAGAGGGTTACGGAGGTGATGTGCTCACAGCAGAGTGCACTGGTGAATACACCTATGTACATGTAGGCCTAAATCCTCAAAGCCACAAAAGACTAGAGATATTGACCGGTGGTATTTGGGATCAAATGAATCAGCAAGACATACATAGTCGCCTCTGTTTCATATTTTAGGCATCAAAACTATTCAGAGACTATCAACTTTCGAGGAAAACTAAATTAGAAACAGTAAATGCAACTCAAAGCATGCACCTAAATGACAAAGTATGTCATATTCAAAATGAACAAACAAAGTTATTTACTAAAGAAAAATTCATTGGTTATCATTTAAGCAAGTGAAAGTGGCTTAAAACCAAGAGATTTTGTGTCGTTCTTAAATGGTTTGCATGCAGTTATGAAACAACCAAAAATATAAAAACATAGCCAAGTAATTGATTAAAACATTTCTAAAACAAGGTAAATACAACCCAAATATTGCATAATTTGTTCCAATTTTGAACTTTACAATTGAAAGGTATCTTACCTGACGTTGTATACACTCCATGATTAAAGAAATATATCCATTTAACTACAATTTACAATAAAACAGTGATTTACAGGCAATTTACAGCATAAAAAGACGTCAGTGCACATCCCGAACTGGCCACTGACAACTGCAAGAATAGGTTACTATACTGGACAATATGTATTGGGTCGTTATTACAGGAAATTCAATGTCGGAAACTTTTCATTCAAGAATTACAATACACAATTCATACATGGATAGCTCATTAGGGAAATATCAGATCTACATGTAGTCCTCAATGGAGATGACTTGCGCTCCTTGTGTGCCTTCCTCAAGCTTTCTGACAAACTGCCTACGGTTGATACTGGCACATTCGCTCCTCTATCCGAGACATTGGAGCGTTTCTTTCCTAATGTCGTTGCATTTCATAATAAACATCACAACAAGCACATCATTCTCGTAAAGTCATCAGTCAACTTTAACAATTATAAACTTACCTCTTTGGAGAAAAAGCTCCAAAAAACGTCTTCGCCACAGGCATATTGTCTGGAGCACATTACAGTATAGATGAGCTAAAAACTCTCTATCAAGAAGATCCTTGGGACTGGCGAATGCTACTGTCCTTAATTGAGAAGCGCCAGGAGTCAATACAGTGGTAGAAATGAATGGAAATTGCCATTTCATGGCTAATCTTGGTGTCCATATAGAGAGTGGTGTCCTCATGACAGGAGCATCCACTAAGCTCCAGACATCACCAAAGTGCTCCAAAGCATGTCTGGAGCATGTCCTTTTGGCAACACAAGACCTCACTCTGGATCTGGAGTCACTGTTATCAACTGCAAGAAACATTTCCTTTCTTCTTCCATGCTGTATCCCCAAGGCAACAAATTAAGTAGGTCGTGTTCTGAATTGTTCTTGAGAACACACTGCAGATCTTGTTAATTGCTTTTCAGAACACACTGCAGAGCTTCAGGTAGAGCATTGATGGAGCATTTCTGGAGCATGTCCTTTTGGCAAGACAAGATCTCAGTCCAGAGTCATTGTTATCACTCATAAGAAAAACTTCACTTCCTTCTTCCATGCTGTATCCCCCAAGACAATAAATGAAGTAGGATGTGTTCTGAATTGTTCTTGAGAACACACTGCAGATCTTGTTAATTGCTTTTGAGAACACACTGCAGATCTTCAGGTAGAGCACCGATGGAGCATTTCTGGAGCATGTCCTTTTGGCAACACAAGATCTCAGTCCAGAGTCATTGTTATCACTCATAAGAAAAACTTCACTTTCTTCTTCCACGCTGTATCCCTCAAGACAATAAATTAAGTAGGTTGTGTTCTGAATTGTTCTTCAGAACACACCGCAGATCTTGTTAATTGCTTTTGAGAACACACTGCAGATCTTCAGGTAGAGCATTGATGATGCTCTGAAGATGAAGCTGCAACTGTTCAACTTTGTCTTCTGTGACTGGAACTTGGTTATTGATGGCAGATGTCTGAAACACACAAGATGAAAACAATGGCGAGAGACAGAACACATCGTCGTCAGACTGCAAACAATGTGACCAAACGTTTGTTTTCTGAGGTTTTCACGTAGGTCAAGGATTTTTGCAAGAATTCAATCCCTTCGTTACTGTCTGAGATAAACTTCTTTTTTCTCAAAGAATGAGCAAGCACACGCAAACAGTCACCACTGAAAATCCGTAACTGATCAGGGTCACGCTGGTGATTCAAACCTAAAAATCTTTTTTTTGTACACGATTTTACTCATGCATAACTAATCGTTTTGACAATTTTTGCAGTTGTTTAGGCAAATAGAAGGGGTGACAGCTTATTTTGTAATCACCCGTCACCCCTTCCATTTACCAGATGAACTGCGAATACGACAAGCACCATTAGTTATGCATCAACGACTTCGCGTACGAATGAAATAATTTTGTGTTTGAATCACCAGCGTGAGGGTCTCAAACATGAAAACTCATCTGCAATTTGATTCGTTCCCTGTCCTTAGTGTGTTATCTATGCTGACAGGAGATGGCACTAGTCAACTTTCAAATCTGAATGTCTAACAGGTTTTCGGGATAGGAACCAGACCCATGTTTTCCAAAGCTGAAAAACTCGGCAACAGGAATAAACCATGAAAACTTGATTTTCTTACCAGCTTTTCTCGTAGTCGAAGGATAAGATCCACAACTTCCACTTCCTGTTTTCCCTTTATCCATTCCATCAAATCCTGAAAAAAAAACACATTTGTGAAAGCACGGTAAAGTTATCAAACAGATGGCCATCTTCAATTTTATATAACCACCATTTCTCATAACCTGATATGATTTTCGTGAGAAACCAAATCTACTCAGGCTGTATCCAGCTGAAGATGGCACTGTGAGCTACTTGCTCAACCGGATGACATTTTGAGACAAAATGGCCAATGTAGAATAACATACAGCATCACAAAGGGCTTCTATATGGAGTGCCTGCAGCTTCTGGTTCACTTCTTTTTGTCGTATCTGATACCAGCCAGCAAAATTCACCGTCTTGAAAAATTTCCTGAAAAAGGAACAGCATAGGATTGCACCAATGACTCAGATTTTTGATTTGGTGTAACCATAGAATTAGAGCAGATATCTTCTAACTTCCAGTACTTAGATAAATGTGATTGATGATCAATGTACCCACTTGTACAATCCTATCCAATCTCCTTTGATTCCAGATGTCAGCTGAGGTCCTGCTTGTTCTAAACTTTTCAAAAATTCTTCTGTGTCGAATGGCTTCATCTGCGGTGGGCCTTTATGAGGTGAGATGTTCCGCTGTAGTGGCATTAAACTGGCCATATACCGTTCCTGAAACAAACGTTAAATTGATAGACGGACATGTGTGACACAAGACTTACGGCCCATTTCCGCTTCAGTGGAGTCCGTCGCTGTTTGTAGCGAGTGGAGTGGTTTTCACAGGCATTGGGGTCATCAACACACCATGTATTATTAAACCATTGAAGGATTATCCAAAACCTTGCAAAAACCGCACTGCTCTCCACAAACCACGGCGGAATCCACTGCAGTGGAAACGGGCCTTTACGTCAACTCTTTCACAATGACGATTTGCATGCAGTCCAATTGAAGTCAAGCACTGACAATCTAGGTCAAGTCCAAACTTACCAGTGGTATCATAAAACTCTGTGTCAACTCAAGTAAGTACCGCCGCATCATTGCATTCTGGACTTCTACTGGTCTCTTTGTCTGAATTCCCTGAAAAGTACAGATGGGTCGATCAGATGAGACCAAAGCCATGGTCCCTTGTAACCGAGTTACCGGTAGTGTTTATGCCAGAGCAAGTAAAAGACTCCACACAGGTGGATTGTAGCCTGTAGTGGACTCCATACCTTCAGCAAAACTTAACAGGATAAGAAGCTGTGTACATAAGTAAGTAATGAGTTGAGTTGATGGTGTACATTAAATTACCTTGGCAAGTCTTTTCAGTATTGTTTTATCTTTGCTGAGAAATGGTTTGTATCTTGTGTACACACCTGGAAGAGAAGATGAAACTCAAGATGTACTGTTAAAATTTAAGGCAAACGCATTGATTGTCTTCAGGTTAGAGTAATGAATTTCTCGTCAAAAACCTGGGAGATCATCTTGAATTTGGGAATTTAACATGTGGGGGGAGTTGCCTGCTTTGGCCTCAGCATAAAGAAATGTGACCCATCACCACGAAATGAGTCTTAAGTTGCTCAGAATATGAACCAGGGTGAACCAAAATAACCACCAGGATAAAAAGGAAGAAACAAAATCACTCAAGTTTCACAAAAGTCAGACAACAGGCCAAGGTCTTCTGAAATTGACAAATATTTGGTTTCACCCTGCCGTCCTCGGAGCGACTTACGGCTCAATTTGTGGCGACGGGTCACAAATCGTTCAGCAATGCCCTGCACACAATAGTGTGACAGATAACGGTCTTGTAAATACATGTACATTTCTTTGTGGTCGTTTCATCCGCAGAGGAAATGTAGTACAGTTGAAATGCACCGAGTAGAAGAGGTGAAGTTTAGAGAAGAAAACAGGCCATTTCAGGAAATGACTGGTATGTTACAGATATCTGACGAAAACCAATCAAAAAAGGAAATGAACTGAAAAAAGTTAGTGAACCATCAGGATTAGAAAAAGGTTGTCGCCAGTAAGCTGATAGTTGCAAAATTCAACAGACAAAGCAGGGTCGAGGGTCCTTTGAAAATTATAGGTATCTGCAACTTCAGCAGTCACATTTATTTTGGGAAAGGCCTTCATATTTTACACAGGAATCACAGAACAAATGCTTCCGGCAGCGGAGTGGAACTTCGTGGACATTCATCAGGCTGACACGTGCCATACTTAATTTACAGGTGACCTGAACACAGAGGTCAAAATAACAGTAGATAAGTCAGCTCTCTGTAATGCACCGGGCAATGAGATGTCTGGACCCCCCCTTCAGACATCCAACACTTCCTCGACACTTGAAGGGAAACTGCTCGCCCATGACTTGACACCAGTTCACCCAGAACCACCAGCACTTTCGCCAGGAATTTGACGGTGGAGGAAATTTCGGCAGCTCAGAACTCGACGCCAATGCGGTGTCGAATCAGGGGGGTCCAGACATCTCACTGACCGGTG
>NMRB01000005.1:1120408-1132299 GCA_002633025.1 Notospermus geniculatus | reverse complement strand
CTTTGGCATCAGACTCATGGGAAATTTGGAAACCAGCATGATTGACACAGTCTGTCATAATACATGTAATAATAGGCCCCTTTCAAAAGTCGGCCATTTCGGCACTGAGGGTAAAAACAAACAGGAAAATGCATTAAGTTTTGCCATAAATTGCAGAAATAACTGTCATACCTGTAAACGCTTGAAATTCAGCAGAAATGTGTGCGTTTCTCTGACAGTGACAGCCAATTAGGCCTATTCAATTCTGGCAAAACATTTCATGATTTTCTCATTTGTCTTTACCCTCAGCGCCGATGGTCGACTTTCGAAAGGGGCCTATTTTAGCACTTGTCCCGTTGCCCGGGGCAAGTGAATTTTGATACGGACAAGCTAATTCCTCCAAGGGACAAGTAGGCCTAAAACTCCATAAGTGGTTGTCCTGTGTTGTGGACTACATGTAAGTTAGTAGGCCTAGGCCTAGGCCTAAAAAAGAATCATCATTTTTCCATTGAAATGAAAAACCATTTGCTGGCAACTCAAAAAGCAACATGCATGACATGGGCAACCAATTGCAAAAGAGCACTTTCCCGGTGGACAACTGGACGGAAGAGCTAAAAATCGATCACTGCATACATGACCATGTACATTTCCCTGTACAGTCATTGGTGTCGTGTGGTGTGCTGTGCACACGCAAATCAACATGATCAATGCACGTCGACGTCGGTCGTCGTCGGCTCAAATGTCAAAAGTCTTTGTGTGAATAAAGAACAAATTTTACCTCCATCGCTTGCCCCAGTTCTAAATCGAATGTTACGACACATGCACAGTGGAGCCAGCTTGAAAATCGATCCCATGGTAGGATGGTTTCGGTATTATTTAAGTTGACAGAAAGCCCTGATTCCAGTAATTTTATATCGTCTTCGTCAGTGGTCGCCATTTTTACTGCGATCACTTCATTTTTTGCATTATGCCGATAAACCCTGCCAGACCATTTCCAGGCGAACCGAGGATGGTGTCTTTGCGGCACTGACAACGCGTTCATCGACCTTGGACTAAAAGTCTCAATTTGTAGTGTTGGCATGATAATGTAGATGAATAAAGTGTTTGATAGTGTAATATTCGTCCCTATATCCTTGGAGGAATTATTATAATCATACGTTGTTTTCGATCTAGGCCTAGGCCTAGGCCTATTTAGAACCACGCGAGTCAGTTTCCAAGTGTTCAAAGGGCGACAGATTTTCCATTCATGGTAACTGAAAATTTAAATTTATCTTTATTCTTAATTTTTAGCATTATTCAGTGCAACAACCCCGGGGCAACAACGGCAAGCAGTTAGTGTATTTTGGCAATTCAGGGAACAGTCATTAAGGTATCTTATCAAATCAGCAGTATGGCTGAGGTAATTAAAATGTTCCCGAAGCCATCGTCGAGACTCGTTAATCTTACGACGGCTTCGGGAACATAGCTCCAGGTCCGTGCACACCAAAAACGCGAGTTGGACGCCGCGGTTTCCGCCCACGTACAGAGGGCACCACCTCCCGCGTGAAACGCTGCGGGAGGCGCGCATCTTTCGCGTGGCTGAACCATGTGTAAGTAGATAGCCGCACCCTCTGAGCATGCGCAGTGAGAAAAACCGCCGCGGCATGCGCACTGGATAACTACAAAAGTAAGGCTAGGGATACACTGAACGCGATTTACCCATCGCGCGCGATTTTCGCACGAATCTCTTTTGTTTCGGAGTCATTGCGGCATGAAATAACAAAGAAACAACGCGCGCGATGGGTAACTCGCGTTCAGTGTATCCCTAGCCTTAAGCTGCATTTAGCTGACACGCGGAATGCGGTATAGGGACGCGGAAACCCTGGCGGAAAGATATGTTGTATGCGAAAATGCATTGCATTTTCCGCTTCCGCGTTCCGCAATCCGCATTCCGCGTGTCAGCTAAATGCAGCTTTATTTCGGTCGGGTGGCGACATGGCGGCGAGCGCGCGTCATTTTTTGCCGCGCGTCTTTGGTGAAAATCCATTGTTGAACCTATTTTCGAGGCGGTGAACGCGCGTCGTTTTTCGCCGTCGCGGCCCGCGGCGCGGTTTTGGTGTGAACGGGCCTTAAGTGCGGCTAGGATTTCGAGGAGAACCGACCGGCACTGAAGCGCGCGCGATGGATTCCAACACCTAGCTAGCAAGGTACATTTTACTGACGATCCGAACAAACAAGTTCCAAACCTGCATGACTGTACGGCAGTTTTGCTGTTGGTCGAACTCTAGTCTTGATTTTACACTTCCCGGCGAATATCTGAGTTTACAGGGTCAGCTAAGAAAGGAAAAGGCATGGCTGCTCTGGTGGCAAGTGGTCTCTCCGTCATCTTAGAAACCATTGGGTAAGTGGCTGTGAATTTCTTCCCCTCACCTCTACTCCGACGCTTCTTTCATTCACACCGTGTCGATTCTTTGTGTATCTCGCTAGTCGCGCAGAGCATGCAGGTAATAATAGGCCTATGGCCGACTTCACCAAGGGCATTCAAGGTTGATTGAACTGTATCGTTTCAACAGGCTCAGACTCTGTTTTAAGGCTGTGTATTATAATTAGCTCTAATTTCGCTGAAAGTCCTTGGTCAATTTTGTCCAAAGTCGGCCTGGAGTCTATCATCGTTTTATGTTTAATTGTTCTAATCACGATGCTTTAGTAGGCGTATAGGCTATTATAAGCCTATCAAATTAAAGGGACCCTCCAGGCAGCCTCCATTTTGATGTGCTTATCACATTGTTCCACTGGCATGAGAATCTAACTCTGACATGTATTGTATTAAGTAAAATACCGGTACACTAAACACCAACATTTCCGCCCAAATCCGTAGGTTGCCAGTTGCGAGCGCCACCTGTGACGAATTGACCGCACTGATATGAGCGTAAGAGCGAGTCGCCTATAGGGTCTCTTTGATAGTGTGAGACAGACATGATTGCTTTGTTCGGGGAACATCGATGAATGCAAGCCAGCAACGCTATTAGCATAAAAATCAAAAAGAAACTCATATCCTATAGCTCTAGGACTGATTTGTTCACTTCTACAACGTGTCAGATCTCACCGTCACGGTTGGAAGAACTGATCATGAGAAAAATATGGAATACATTTTTCATACCTGCCCGCGTAGACTCTCAACTAGGCCTACTATACGGCGGCAAGCGACCACTGTTCTCAACAATCATACCCGTGTTTGAAAATATCACACCTTTCCTCAACATTGCTTCTCATGCATTTTGAGACGTCCCCCTCAGGTACTGGCGTATCACACCAACGAAGTTACCAGCTGATTTACTTGGCGGTTTTCCATGTTTTTGTCGACCTTGGGTGTCCAGTGAGCTCGCGGAGACGTTCCCACACAAACATGCAGCAAAGTCGTCAATCCCACATATCATTTTGCCAAAGTTTTTTTTTTGGGGGGGGGGCGGAGGGGGATGAATCTTAATCAACTCTTTTGGGTCATGTTGTGACATCTTTACTGTCGGTTGTCTTTGGACAAATACTTTGATTTTCTCCAATGTCAGCAAGATGGGATGTTGAAACATTCACCAATAGTTTTTTTTCTTGCTTTACAGATTGGTAGATAAGGGTAGTAACGCCGCACCAGCAACCACAGCCAGACAAGAGCGACTCGCCATATGTATCTGTGGTGGCGGCAATGGCGCCCATATTCTTGCAGGTCTCGCCGCCTCACGTCCTGGCGTGGAGTCGCGAGTTCTGACACTCTTCAGCGACGAGGCCGAGCGGTGGACAAAGGCGATGAAAACCAGGGGCAGGTTCAATATACACATCAAAGGCGGAGGTATCAAAGGTGAAGATGTCGAGGTCAACGTCCCTCCATTTAAAGTGTCCAAAAACCCTCGGGATGTTGTCCCCGGAGCGCAGACCATTGTCCTTTGCGTCCCGGCCTTCGCCCACAAGCAGTATTTCGAAGCAATTACAGCTTACGTCGGAAAACAAAGCACCATCATAGGCCTACCTGGAGCCAATGGTTTCGAGTTTCAGTTGCGTGGGATCTTGAAGGAGAAATCCGACTTGTGTACCGTCATGGTTTTTGAGTCTCTTCCGTGGGCATGTAGGATTAAGATTTTCGGCACGTCGGTGGAGTTACTTGCAGCAAAAGACGTCATGGATGGAGCCATCCACAGGCCCCGCAAACCATCGGCTTTTCATCACAATCACCTGGCTTCTTTTCAATACATGCTCGGCGATCACCCGCAGTTGAAAATCAAGGGACATCTCCTCGGCATCACCTTAACAGCCCCGAACTCTGTCCTACACCCCATCATCATGTACGGACAGTGGTCCAATTGGGATGGCAAAGCAATGGACGCCCCGCCGCTGTTTTACACGGGCGTCACTCAAGCAACTGGTGAACTTATGAGTAGCGTTAGTGATGAGGTTGTGGCGGTTGCGAAATCCATCACGAAACAAGCTCCGGGAGTCAATCTCAACAATGTGAAACACATCTACGATTGGTTGAACGTCACGTATGATGAAATCGGAGACCGGTCCACACTGACGACCACCCTGAGGACGAATAAGGGCTATCAGGGACTCACACACCCCTGCATCAAAACGGGTTCGTAAAAACCTATTTTTATAATCTGCATCTACCAGGAGCCAATGCGCATTGTCTCTCGCGCGAGAGACAGAGGTGCACGTTTCGTCAAAAATGTCGATGGTCCGGGTTTGGTGATCAACAAATTTCCGAGAACAGCAATTCATTGTCGACTAAGCACTTAAAGTCCCTCTAGTCCGAAAGTGGGCGGGGCTGACCAAACCTGTGTTGCCACATATTGTCAACTTTTGGTACTAACAAATCAGATTTAAAATCGCGTTTCACAACTTTTTGTTTGCTTTTGAGCGTAAAATCATAAATCTATTTCAGCGACAAGAATATTAGCACGATAGATATTAAAAATAGATAACATTAATGTTTTTTGTTATTTTGTTTTGTTTTGGTATACACCGTGCTGCCACCTGTCCGAAGGAGAATAACTATTATGATCAACCATGTAAATAAACAAACCGTAATGTTTACATTTCGGACTAGAGGACCTTTAAGGGTGAGATGAACTTGAACATTGATGGCAGCTAGGCATTTCAGGAATGAAAAGATGTCAATGAATTCCATGTAATAAATTGGCAAGTGCGTGTCTACTCTATATTTCAGATGACGGCAAATACATGCCAAATTTCAAATTCCGCTACTTGACGGAAGACATCACATTTGGCCTCGCGGTAGTGAAGGGAATAGCCGATATTGCCGGTGTACAAACCCCCAGCATCGACAGGGTAGTTTACTGGGCACAGAAGACCCTCGGAAAAGAGTACGTAGTGGATGGTAGACTTGCTGGAAAGGACCTGGGGGAGACGCGAGCGCCGCAGGCGTTCAGTTTGACCACCCTGGACGCGATACTGAAAGAGGACGTTCACTCTCGTAAGGAAATACGGAGGTTTTCAGTTTTCGGGAGTGCTTCGACCTTGGACTTAACCGCACTCTTGAAAGTCCACGAGAGAGCGTAAGCGATTATCTGATACGTGCCCGTTTTTCAACTAGTACGGCCTTATTTAATGGGCCTATGGATTCATTGTTGAAGTTAATTTAAGAAAAAAAGAAAACTATTCCCGTTAAGAATAGAATAGAATCAGGAACTTAAAGGTGTGGACAAGTTAACTGTTAATTTAATTGGAATATTCAATTAATTAATTTTCAGGCCAACGATATTTTAGTAAAATACATGTGTATTACTTTATTATTAGTAGAAAGAATATCCGGACTCAAACTCACTTCCATGAAAATTAATAGATAAATCCTCACCAAACAGATATACCTTTAGGGATCCCCTCGGATATTTCAACTGATTTAAAGAAGGCTCCTTTCGTGCCTTTTCGTCGTATAAAGTGGAACACTGTTCCGTCCAGTGCGTTAAATCTGTAGTTGTCAGGATTTTTATCAATAGCGATGCGCGGAGGAAGGATTCGTATTTCATCAAATGGACTCCTTCTAGGTGAAGATTTTATTAGAGGATGCAAGGGATTTGGATTTTCTCGAAAACAAATAGCTCTAGGACCTGGAAAACCAAAAAAGCATGGGAGACACACAGCCAACAAATGAATAAAGTCGATGGTTATTTTATCTTGGTGATAATAATATTTTTTTATTTTGTGTATACCTGGCCGGTATTCTCTCTGAGGACCAAACGTGGCTAAATACACGGCATCCCTGCTGCCCATATAAATAGCAATTACGTCATGGCAAACATGAACGTAAATAGCGTCGGCGATAGACAGAGCTTTACGACTGGCCAGCAAAGTCGTTTCAGACATCTTTATAATATTATAAATTGTGGCTTTAACAATACCATGTACACGGCAGTAAATGACGAATGTCGAATCAAACCAAAAAGACAATTGAGATCGGGGGATTTTAGAGCATAGGTTTTCGTCGGGTATGACAAGGCTTCCTCGAAAGGTACCATTCCGTACATCGTACAGGTGATAAACGAACAATTCGTCCCCTTTCTTAACAATTTGGACAAAATATTTCCCATGACACGTATATAAAACCATTCCTCTCACAACCGGAACGGTGTATCTGTTGGTAACTTTGAATATTCTGTTTGCCATATGGTAAAGTGACAGCCTAAAAGCTGGGGTCGTATCGGCCGTTCGAACTGCACCAAGATATCCAGTTATGTGGTCGAAAAACCAAAATCCGAGCCCCAAAAGACTCAGTGGAGGCATAAAAGGTACTCGAATTTTTAATCGGTACTGAATTAGATTAAATTCCTACAATAAAAAACATTGTTTAAGTATTGGGATACTCGTGATGTAAAAAAATTGAAATCGAAAAAAGTGGTGGATGTATAGTGCTCTCCAGCACTGAGCACACGGAAAGGGAACATTATCAACGAGCAGGTTCTAATACATCAATTCCGCGAATTACCGATCTTAAACCAAGCAGCCGATTGGCAACAAACAATAAGGACCTGGATTTTATTATTGTCATTAAGTCATTAGGTTGTTGACGTTGAATCAAATAATTAAGATAAAACTTGTTAAGTGAGACAGGTAATCGAACTGTTAGATGAGAGAGCCTGACCTGACTTTTTTCATTAAAACAGTTGATTATTTCCATCAGACTGATTTTTGCGAATGTAAACATATTAAAATGGTAAATATAGGTTCTGGTCGAATAATCATTTCCTAAAATACGAAAGGCACCAGGGATTTTAATGGTGCTCGTGGACTGCAACCTGGCACCTGAGTTTGATAAATGTAAGGTGAATACCATTGCCACACGCTTTCTGTGATCACAAATCAAAACGGATATATCGAGGGCGAGGAAAAATACTCTGATGTTGGAGAGGTCAGACAATTGCGCCGCTTTTGCCGTGGCATTTTGTAATAAGTGGAAAACGAAGCCATTTTTCACAGATTCTGAGATGAAACTGTAAGCTATCATTAATAACGCACCCTGTACGGAACAAACGGCAGAGATACCTTCCATATTATCCTGAATCGTCCAGATTGTAACCGCCAGTTCACCGCTGCCATTCCATTCCAAACATTCTTTTCTGCTGGTTTTTAAGTCTATTTTACCAACATATTTGCCACTTCTAAAATCATATACACTCAACAAAGGCCTCATATTTGATTTTCGCTTTTGTCTAGTTCCCTCACTAACCTCGTAGATTATCGTGTAATTTAGCCTGAATGCAGGTTGAAGTTTCGGATGTGAGTGCGACACTGATTTGTAATATGTTACATTGTATCTTAGCCGACAACATGCACCCTTTGCATCGACAAAATAGGAAATCTGTCGACGCCATGGCGGATCGGGTGACATCAATAATATAACTAAAGATTGTGTTTGGTGGAACATTATTTTCATCTGATATGGATCGTCTATGGGGGGAATAAACCGTAGCTTCTTGTGGATACGGTATTCTCCAAATTTAATCTAGATGGTTTAACAAACACTTTATTCCTTGTCAGCAGAAATAATCATTTTATCGTCAAAGCGATCAACTTTATCATAACCATAGTTTCACATCTAACACGTCTGGCCATCACCAGCACCTTGACAATGGTGATGTCCACTGCAAAAGTATAATTATTTTACCTTGTTCCAGCAGCCGATTTGTTCAAGCTAAGGCACGTGGACGGCAAAAAGTAAATTCGGCCCTACCGCATCGACTTTGGGCGTCCATGTGCGCTTAGCTTAAGTTGAGCAAAGAATATGGCAACGAAATACCCACCATTTTTTGATACATCCGGGCTCCCTTGTATTCAAATGCCTCCTCTTTCTCCATACACGTTCCTTTCTTTTTATTTAGTTGACAAACAAATACTCTGTCATTATTATGGAAAATGTTTATTGTTGAACAGTCTTCACGCAAACACCTGGCGGCACAGATCAGGACTGAGCGTGTTCCTTCCTGCACGGAATCTGGTTTTAGAAGGCTCCAATTTAATACGATGTTTTTGAAGTACTCTGCGACGATTCTGCCTCGGATATTTGAGCCCATCATGTCCACAGTCCTCCTCCCACTTCAGTCCACGGCATGCTTTTATTTGCAAAACAGTCGACTGCCCACCGGATATCGCCGACCAGTCAACGTGTCTGGTGAAGAAAAAATTAATAGTTGAACGCGAATCCTGCATGATTAATTTTGTCACTGGTGTTCAGCTATCATGACGTCTATCGCAGGCCGTGGTGGACACAATTGATAAATAATGTCCACATTAATTCCGATTTTATGTCCACATTACATCCTAAATCAACCAATCGCGGCCGAGTTTTTAAAGTGGATATAAAGTATTTAATGTCCACACTATAATTCCTATTTTATATCCATATCCGAATTCATGTCCGCACTAAATCAACCAATCGCAGCTGAGTTTTTAGTGTGGATATAAATATAAATATAGATATAATGTCCATATAAATTCCTATTTTAAATTCCTATTTTATGTCCCATAATAAATCGGGAGTTTATGTGCACATAAAATCGATTTTAGGACGGAAGCGATGGAATTGTGGTCGGAAGTGATCGGGAACACTTACTTCCGTCCAAAAGTCCTTGTCCGTGATTGGTGGATTTTATGTGGACATAAATTCCTGATTTAATATGGCCATAAAATAGGAATATATATGGACATTAAATACTGAGTGTGATTTTATATCCACATTAAAAATGTAGCTGCGATTGATTGCTTTAGTGTGGACATAAATTCGTGCTTTAATGTGCACATAAAATACGTGGACATTAAAGCAAATCGCTCGCGGTGTTTGTTTTGATTCAGTTGGGGTGCCATAACAGTTGGTCCTCAATATATAAAGCGTCATTTTGAGAAAAAGGCGAAAGAAGGATTTTAATTTAATGGGAAATGCGTTAGACAGCCAAACTGGCATTCTGCAATCTGCCGCTTCGAAATCAAAGTGAATAGTACAAAAAATGTACATTTTGACAGACTGATTATGAAAATGTCATTAATCCATTTTAACAAATTTTTAATGAAACCTCGTCCCCAGGTGCACGTTCGCATATTTGCACAGGTTTTGCATATGACTGGACCACGGCTTTGCCTGGAGGCTAGATTGACTCTCTATGGGAGGTACCAATAAAAATCAAACCAAACCCCGAACCATTTGCTTAAATATGAATTGTGTCCAAACACGTGTCATAGAATGTAATGCCCCCGATATCAGATGCCCGCTTCTTTTGTTCAGGGGACATCTGGTAACAGAAGTTATGTTTGTCAGTGCCCGGTTGACGCTTATTCCGTCAGAATCTATTGTTGTGGGGCATCTCATATCGGGGGGCATGACATTCTACAACACCTGCCTGCGAACGATGCTCATGTGCGCGTGCGGCTGTTTCCATTTCAGTTGACCCTCACCGGGCGATGTCGCGCACTGTCGTCCGTCGTCGCCCGATATCGCTCGACGACGGTCGCTGACGGGAAAGTGACGTCACTCGGCGATTGAAGTCAGTTCAGTGATGACCGACGCCATGTGAAAACCTCTATACATGTATAACTATGCATTAGTGAACATTTCCGACTCCGAGTACCTAAAATTCAGATTTTTTTCATACATGTACTTGAGATCATTTTAATACCACTCAAGCGAGTTCGACAGCCGGTGCCACCGGCGATGATTGATTATTCTCCAATACCGTAGTTTCTAAATGGGCGATTGATGATTGATTGATTGACTGGGTTATTCATAAATTGGTTCCCAATCTCACCGGTAGGACTAAATATGGGCTTGCTGAGATCGGAAACGGCTCTCGTCAATAATTATGCGATCGGCCGCAAGAGCAGCCGGTGAAAATCATGTTGATTGGCTGAAAAGACATCGGCTGCTCTGTTATTGAATGGCGCGACCAATCAGGTGTTAGGTTTGTGAAAGACCCTAGGAACGAGATTTACTCTTACATGGCGCGAAGTTGATAAGCGGTAGTTCAACAACAGCATATCGCGGGTATGTTCAGCGCAGGATAACACAAGGGAAGGAATATAAAGTCTCCCAGATTTCCACTGAATTCTCATCATGTCAACCAAAAACTTGTCAGTCGGAAAAGAAAGGGACGTGATTTACGCCAAAGGAAGTGGGGGAATCAAAATGAACACGATTACACACAAACACTTATAGCAGTTCTGGCCTCCCAGAACTGGAATATTATCTGTACAAAAGTACCGACAGTAGTAGTAGGTCTCGAGCCGTGTCATTTCAATCGCCCGTGCTCCCCCTAATCTTGAGAAGAGGAAGCAAGATCCCTTCGCAGTCTCCTGCCAGAGCATGAATGGAACTCAACATGTTACGTATACATGTATTCAACCACGTTTAGCAAGTAGTGTCACTGGCAAGCTAATTTCTTTTTCAGGAAACTAATGAATAGCGTTCATCATTCATTGTCAATTGTACAACAATGGCTTTCCTTCCTTTGTGTGCTACTTTTTGATTCATATACGTATATAATGGATCTCGTTTGGATTACACTGATCGTAAATTGACAAATACACTGTAGATTGTTTAATACTTTTTGCAGAAAAACGTGTTTAGTACAATGTATTTTACAGTTACGAAATTAACTTACCATGGATACATGGCGCTCATCCCTCCTTATAAACAATGCCACGCATGCAAGGGGACCGAGTCATTTTCTACTGCAGTCCAACCCAAGACTGACAGAAAATAAAATGAAAATAAACAACCTGTATTAAAAACATTATACATGTATATTTATTCTTCGTTCCCCGCTTGAACTTCAGAGAGTACTTCCTTGCATTAACAAGCTTTGTCAAACACATGTATCTATATGTCTGATGTTGAACATGTTGTCGAGTGTTCACGTATTACCATTGATATAAAAGTGGTCTCTGTGTCTGCTGCCCACGAGGCTTAATTTATTTAGGCGCATGCGCGGGAATGATTCAAATTTGATGCCTCCACCCCTGGTTTCACTCCGTAGCGAAATTTACAACTGTCTGTCATAACCGGGCACCTGTCCACCCTGACGTCCGATCTACAACATGCCGTTCCTCATGTTTAGACTTTCGTCACCTATTTTCTGAACATAAACTGTTAATCAACATTTCTGAGTAGAGGTTGTTAATTTCTCCCTCCACGTGGTAACGGCGACTAGTCATGGATACTGGCACGCCCTCTGGAATCAACAAACCGTCATCCGTCATTTCGCGGATCTGAAACGAACAACAGTATGTCGATTGAGAATGCACTCTGCCGAATTACATGTACAGCCTTCTAAATCAGACTTCCCGCACAGTAATCACGTATACTGTTGGATAAGTATACTTTAACCTTTCAGGTTTTATTCCTCCAAGCTTTAACTCAACCAGTTGCAGCTGCGACT
>NMRB01000005.1:1082730-1105278 GCA_002633025.1 Notospermus geniculatus | reverse complement strand
AGTACAACCGTGACTTACCACGGTCGTATTAACATGAGTTGACGTATATTTCCCATTAGAACTGGAGCAATAAAAGTGAAGTTGGCTGATGTTATAACTATATTGCCAAAGGGTACTTAGCCTAGTTGAGTCCGGAGTTGAGTTTATTGCATGATCCTGTCCACTTTCTATATAATCGTGTATACTGTGATGATAGAGTTACCACAAGTGGTGGATCGACTGTAATTTTGATAGTATTAATACATGTATATACAAATATACTATATCTTAGTGAATACAGATGTAGATGAAAAGAAATTCTCAAAATACACCAGTCGACCATATGAAAGGGAAGAATGTCACCGAGGAAACATGCCCGAGATAACGTACATGTACATGTACATGTACATTACGTGTACACCCGGGGTCACTTCAGAAAGTCTCTAATGATTGATTTCCAAGGTGGTAATACTAGTGTCCCACTGGCGAATTTTGGCCTGCGACAAGGGACGAATGAAAAAATCGTAGCTCTTCGTAGACTATCGTCTATGTTCGCAGTGATTCTCTGGCTCCATGATTCTATGAGAAACACATTAATGCTAAATATCTCAGCTTGTCGAGGGAATGTCGCTGACTTCAGATTCGTCTCTTGTCGTGGGAAAAAGTCGCCAGTGGGACACTAGTATAAGATCAATAGTCGAAATCCAATCTCGTCACATCGCTCTAATTTGTCGATTTTGTTATCGTTGACCAAAATTGAATAAGACTAACATGATACTTTTGGCCCTTTGCCTCTAAGGGAATGTTCCCTTGAACCGCATACATTTGCAATGCAAAAAAAATAACGATAAGGTTTAGTGTAAGTCGAGAGTTCAAGAAATCCCTCCGTTATATAACGCTATAACGCTATCTCTTCGTCAGGAGGAGATTATCTAGAATTCAATATTGCGAATTCAATATTGAAATTTGACTTCAATATTGAATCATACATTCCAATATTGAACTGCGAATTCAATATTGAAATCCGACTTCAATATTGAATATTGAAGCCATGTTTATAAGAAATTGAAATAATATGCGTTAAAGTTATATTCTTAAATATAATTGAAATCTTTGTTGAGATACTGAAGAGGGAGAAACACTGTACATGTAATTCATTTTTTGGTAACATTCGTTAGTGTAAATTTGATGGTTTTTATAAGTTGAAAATATCCGATTTCGATACTGAAGATCCGATTTCAATATTGAAGTCAACAGTTCAATATTGAAATCGGGGTTGAATTTTGAATGAGCCTTCTGGGCTTTCGTAGTAGGAGGTGCCCTGGTTGATTGGTTTACAAACAATCAAATGCAGGCAAAACCCTGAGTAGTTAGTAGTTTCAGTCGTCAGTCAATTCATTCACTCTGCAACTGACGTGGCAACATTTCCTGACATCACCCACCGGATTAAACTGATTTAAACTCAATTACTGGGTTTATTTGAAGTGATGATGATGTAAACCGAAGGATGATCCTGATTGGATTGATCTTTCTCGTTTCGTGATGTTGCCGCTTTGTCAGCCAATTAATAGCTTTGAAACAGACATTATAAATCAGCCTGTTCATTTCATCACGATCATGTCTTTTGGTAAGAAGCACCAAGAGGTGTAACTGCATGGTTACACTGGAAACCTTGGGCTACACTGGAAACCTTGGGCTAGAATGACAAATTTTGTCCTCCATAAAGCTGCCGCACACTGGAGCTATCTGCTGAGCGAAACTCAGTCGAGACCGTTTGCTCAGCAGACAGCTCGCGTGTGCGCGTAATTTCGGTGAGTTTTTTGCCTCGCGAGGTAGAAAGCTCGCGTATTTTTCGGTGAGCTATCTGCTGAGCAAACGGTCTCGACTGACTTTTGCTCAGCAGATAGCTCCAGTGTGCGGCAGGCTTAAATACACTAGTATATTTTCGCCAAGTCATCCTGTCTGTTGCGCTGCATATCTGAACTAAGGAGGCAGAAAGTAGGCGCCATCACTTCCATGGCATAGAATTTTAGGTAAATAAGAGAAAAGCAGGGAGAATGAGAGATCGGGAGAATTTCAATCTCCATCCCACGTACTCAGTCTGGTTCATACGAGCACCTTCAGATATCCTGCACTGATGGAAAAACGATCGTCCTACAATTTCAAACAACCTTGCAAACGCTTTTGTCTACACAAACCTCTCGTATACATCAACCAGAAATTTCTAACGAAGTCCATTAGGACGTTTTTTCAATCGACTAAAGGAGACTTGACTCTTGAAATGACGTGAAATTTCCAAGTCAACAACTACAAATAAAAGCAGTGAAAAACTTCTGGTGAAGATCTTTTGAAATATGCTTCAGTTGACATTAATGGAGTTTATTTTCAAGAATTCGATTTCTCCTTTGTGAAATCGTCTTCTGTTTGTGAAATCATATTCTGTTTTAATGACGACAGTGTTGAGTTATCAAAGGAGTTTTCCACGAGAAATAACGTCACGCCTCATTACCGATGATTGCATCTGATCTTTCTCCGATGTTTCAATGTACAACGGGAGACTTTACTGCCGTTAGAGGCCACCACCAGTTAGCGGTCCTAGATCCTAGGTCGACCAATTTGTCTTCTAAAATTGCTTCCTTGACGTGGTCTGCAACGTCGTTTTGCACGTCAACATGAATCGTCTGCTACACGGGCGCAACCATATGATCTCCGCGCATGCTTAGTAGCAAAAAGACGAAAAGCAAATGGTGTTCGTTCAGCGCACAGGAGGGGAAACCAGCGAGCCCGCGAAAATTTTAAAACATGTAGAAATTTGGCTTTCTGGCAGGAACGGCCAAAATCCGCTGGAAAATCGTCCGCACACTCCGTCCGGATTTTGCGCCGACTATGATCAATTTCACTGCGTGTGCACATTCACGTCGTGGAAACCTGCGATCAGTTTCATGCGCTTGACGGTCCGCAAGGGCCCTAAGGGCTGATTCATACTCGCTTGCGGACCGTCACCAAGGCGCGCTTCCCTCCGTGTGCGGCGGGTTTTAATTGCAGTAAAGTCTACCATTGTGAATGTGTTCCTTCGATGCTGGTGAATCGTCTGTCGTATTGATACACCTTTTAGCACTCACCGACCGTAGTTCTTAGGGAACAGGTCATTATTTCTTAAGACACACATCCTGAACCAATCTCTCCTTAATCCAGCCACAACCTCATTTGTCGATTAATCTCTCTAACTTGCCCAGTATGACATGCAACCATAGATAATACTGTCACCCTATTGATTTTTTTTCATAACACGCGGTTCCATCGTGTAACTAAAAGCCAAGTGTATTAAAGACAGAATAAGAAGCGGATCTTATAGTGACTGACACTTTTTCGTGTGGCTTCAGAGTAAATGGGCGAATTGAGAAATCCGCCTAGCGCGTACAAGCCTATTGGGAAATCCCGTGTTCTACGTCATAGCTTTTTGTTGTACATTATAACGTTCTGTTCTACGTCATAGAACTTTGTTCTACGTCATAGCTTTTTGTTCAACGCCGCCTTTGCACAGGTCAAAGTGAATGGAAATGGACAATTTCAGTTGGGTAATAAACGCTGGGGTCTTTAAAGAGAGGTCTCCACCTTCTGAAATACCAGCCAAGGGGGATTCTACCGCGACAATAGTCAATCCATTATCGGCCAAAAAACCAACGAACCCGCAGGCGTTTGATAATTTCTTGTAGCCAAGTAAATGTAAGGAAACCCCCATTAACGAGAGATGTCCTTTTTAAGGATATATCAGTGACATTTTAAAATACAGGTTTGAGCATTTGCTAGTGGCAGGCAAATATCCTCAGAGAATCAATGGGTATGTTTTAAGGTACATCTTGACTCACCTCGGCCAGCCTCCATCTCAGTGCAGTGTTATAAGCTCCTTTCTGCAGCCGATCTTGTTGGATCTCGCTGGGGCCGTAATCCAACGAGAAACTGGGAGATGTTAGAACGTTGAGGACGATGACACAGGCTGTCATTGTTACCAGTGCGGTGAACACGCACCTTTGTAGGGTAACCTGGCGAGGGGCAAGTGGACCGAACATCATAGTTTGGCATCCTCACCTGCAAAGAGAAAATGAATACTCTTGTGGTGCGATGAGGAGTGGGACGCGGCGGGAGTCGGGGGAAACCAGCGGACCGAATTCACGGAGAGGTTGCTCAGCAAAATAGGACAGTTGTTTCACGAATGACATAAACTGAGGTTATGAACCTAAATAAATTTCATACAATCATCTATTAATCCGGTCAAAGTCCTGACGTCACGGACTCTTGTTAATGACGTATTTGGGGCTTTAATCTAAATTTTTCCATCCGCCATTTTCCAATGACCATCCGTCACTTTCAAATACGATAGACTAAAAGTGGAAAAAAGTGGTACCCTGCGCGGGATTCGAACCCACAATCGTGTTGGCAGGGCGGTCAGAATATGGCGGACGGTCCTTTAATTACTTAATCGATGGCGTGGCCGTTTTTTTACAACTCATCGGCGTCTTCTCTCGATCCCCAGATCCAAGGTTCCTGCAGTCCAGCTTCCAGCTTTGTCATTTTCGAGTGGCAACGTCTGTGTTGAAGCCTCCAACGGCCGCGATGCCTCCGCGGAACATTGAATAGATGCGGGTCAAACCTGATCGTAGGCTAGTACAGGTAAGGTGATGGCATAACCTTATTCCACCTTCATAGATTCCCGACAGAGGAGCTTGACGACGCTGTCATTTTAAATCCATATCTTTGAAGTGAGAGAGCATTCCTTGTTTGACAGAATCGTCTTTCAAATGAAAACAAATTGCCCAGGGAACGTTTGATAGGAAACTGAACGGTTGCAGCATTTAGTCATTTGGGTTTTTTTTTCTGTAAGATAAATTGTCGGAAACGTCTGATATTCGGTCTGTCGTTTATAATAAAATGGCGAAGTTGTGTTCATCATTTTATGCTCAGAGCTGCAGAGTATCATCCGATGAGGTAATTACGGTCCTCAATGCTCGCTCCCTCGGTCACTAATGTGCGGCGATGAAGGGAACGAGGGCTATCAGAACCTCAGAATTTATTCTCAGGATGGGCAGTGCAGGAAAATGTTAAGACGACAGAATCTCGCTTAGCGAACGCCTGTCATCAAAAAGCTTCAGGATTTTCGATCCCAGAGGTCCCACCTTAATCACCTGGGATTCCTTACCATACTTAAGTCAAAGTGTGGTACTTATCTTTTGTGTTAAACAAAGGATAAGTGCACTTAAACTTAAATAGTTTTATGAGTATGGCCTCTGAATTACAGCCTTAGATATGACTCTCACGACCATGACGAAAGGAACTCTCTGAACACTTATCAAAGGCAGGGTGCCCTTAATAGACGAAATTCACCGCGATCGGTGTTGAACATGTTGAATTAGGCTTAATTAGCATGGAATAAACTGCACCGAAGGACACAACTCTGCATACAAGTACGTAGATCTACGGCATCATGTACACCATAATGTATTTGTTAAACCTCGGTAGAAAAAAAAAACCTAAACATTTCCAAATCCGTTCTGCAGCTAAAATGATTGACGAGGCTCTTTTTCCATAGCGCTAAATCTATGAGAATTTATCGGTCCCGACTGCTTATCAAAACTAGATGAAATGGCATGTTTCCATGTGGCAAACAAGCGACCATTCATACGAGTTCATATGTGTTTACGTTCAGCTGAAGGTCCCGTTTTTCTCGGCTAGGTTCAATGAACGTAGGGGCGGTCTCCATTTTACAGTGTTTTTGATATTTTCATGAAAAACAAAGATTGGTCATTTCCTGGCGCGAAGTGGGACCTCGTTGCATGTCAAAGTCCAGAATCACCAGGATGCGCACTCTCCGCCGGCTAAACAGCGAATGAGCATGCGCATTTGCACTTCGGCTGTTCGGAGAGTGCCTTTCCTACCGGACCAACAGAATATGCCTATCCCAGCGCCCGCGACTTCCAAGGCAATGATCTCAAAAAGTTCAACAGGATAGCAAGGAAAGCCTCCGGTTTCCTTCTGCATTGCAATATAATTGTAAACAGTACAATGTCATGAACACATGTATGTTTAAATTGTTTAAATGTCTATGAGGCAGTCAAAGACAGTAGGCCTAAAGATCGTCACCAACGGAGAATTCTGAGAAGACCCCTTGTACTTGGGAGAGGTATTAACCCGTATAATCTCATGCAGAATCTCGAGATATATGACATACTAAAGTACTAATGTATTCATTAAAAGTCGGGTTCGCCCGTTGTGCAGGAGGAACCGAGGTCAGAATCACACCTGAATGAGCGAGAAATATTTTGAGTCTGTCCATTAAAGTTCCTCTCTGTAGACCGATGAAGGTACCGGTATACACTTCTAAATACATGTACGAGTTTCACATCCAATAAATGACAACATATCCAAAGAAGAAAGCACAAAAATTGACACACAAAGTGATAAATATCAAGAAGTCAACTTGCAGAAACTTGCGAATTTTCGACCCCAACCGGGGTCTTCCTCAGGCACTTTTCACTTGGAGAGACCAGAAAAGACTGAGCTGAATACATGTACATACATTTGAGATTCAGCTGTCTTTTCTGGTCTCTCCAAGTCAAAGTGCCTGAGGAAGACCCCGCTTGGGGTCGAAAATTCGCGTAGTGTAGCTAAAACTAACATGTGCATCATTTGCTTGTTTTAATTCGAATTCCTCCTTGGACAAACCATGCTCACAAGCTAGTCAACCTGCGCAACATTGCTTGTTTTATTGATGGCAAGAAATGCACCAAGGGAAATTAAATTTGCCTTGGTGGTTGGTTTGCTGTAACGTCCCCACGGACTCAAGCACCTTGAGTGCCAATGTCCGTCACCACACTGTCTTAGGATTGAAGTGAGAATGAATTCCCCGTTGCAGGCACTAATGTGATTTCATCCTTCCCCCTTCAAGCAAATAAGTTGCTAGTTGATGAGCACCTTGAGTGCCGGGGTCCTGATGGCCATACGTTCTGTGGACGGAAAGCACTAGCGAGGGTAGGGATCAAGCTTTGGTGCCTTGTACCTTGTGCCTTTGCAAGGGCAAGTAAAAGACCCCATCCAAGTGAGGGACATGAGTAGCTTGAGATGGCCTCTTCCATACTTACCAGGGCCAGTAATGCTATGACTTCGGCCCTGATGGAAATGTCTAATATTATATACTTTCAGTATAAGAATGATTGTTGCCTGACCATTGAGTTATTAGATACGGAGACAGAGAACTCTGAGGAGCCGGTCGAGGTTGAGAGATTGTCGGAATATGTGGAGAAATATATCGCAAATGATGAAACGATACCTTCAGAACTCAAGGATCAGTTGTCCAGGAAACCGATCTTCTTACCGAGGTAGGTGTCAATGGAATTTCAGCGTCTGTTGTGGATAATACAGAAACGATTTGAGCTTTTTCTAAAGGAGACTTGACCCAGAGTCAAGTCACTGCTATGTCCAAACGAGTGAGCACATGGCCCATGGACCATTTCATCTAGCATTAGTCCTCGCATTTCAAACAACTTTTGTTGTCTTTTCAGAAATATCCGTCAGTGGCGCCAACGTAATAAACTCAGTCAACAAATGAAAGAAGGTACACCAGCGCCAGCACCAGTTGCTGCGACCGGTGACGGCGAGGCGCCGAAGCCGCCAGTCTAGGAGGAATTGCAGGTTCTCGATCGTACGGAATGCATGTTCAACGTTTCGTTCAAGATGGTGTACGCGGTGAACAGCGAAAGTTTCTTGTATAAGAGGATGGCATTAACATGAGCTCATCTAGTGAGTGTAGAGTGTTTCTGTGTTCGAAAAAAATGACGAAGTTTTGACTAACTCTTCAGGTGATTTGTCTGTCAGTCGCAGGCCTTTCCTTTTGAGGCACGCTAAAATGTACATGTGCCTCGCAAACAATAGAATGTATAGGATGTATAGACTGTAGAAAATGGACATCCATTTATGAAAACTGTGACTGATGTAATGGAAGCCATCATGCTGTAATGGCGATGAAGATCAAATACAAGTAGGCCTATTGTTGTAATCCGTCTCTTGTCCCTTTCTTCTTTGTGAAATGACAGCACATACCCAATAGTAGTAATTACTGTGCAACGACTGACGGTTTCACCGCTTCATGAAAAAATCTCCCCTGTCTGTCACAACCTCTAGTGAACCATGTAGCCAAAAGTCTTTTGAAACAAGAAAAGGACATCGGAGCGATGTCTATGGTTTCCGATGATAAGTTTACTACTCTAGAGCTAGTTATCTGTGACCTTGACCTTGAGAAGTATTGCGTAACTGGAACAGGGATCCTTGATTAAACAAATAGGGGATGGTTAATGCAGGCTTCTAATTAGTTTTCCCCTGAAATTCTGAGTAGATTTGCACTTTAGAACTGTTTGACCTTGACCTTGACCTCTGACCTTTAAGGTCATTGTGTAATCTGAAAGCTCATCCTTGATAACCTGGGTGTAGATGAAGGTTTTAGGCTTCCACCATCACCAGGTTCTGTCTCATGTTATTTGTGATGGTTGGCTGTGACCTTGACCTCTGACCTTGAGAAGTATTGCATAACTGGGACAGGATCCCTGATTAAACCTATCGGGGATGGTAAATTCAGGCTTCTAATTCATTTTTTCCTGAAATTCCGAGGAGATTTGCACTTAAGAACTGTTTGACCTTGACCTTGACCTCTGACCTTCAAGGTCATTGCGTAATCTGAAAGCTCATCCTTGATAACCTAGGTGTAGGTGAAGGTTTTAGGTCTCTACCATCACCAGATTCTGACTTATGTCATGTTATCAAATTTGAATATCAAATCTCATCACGATATCAGCAAATATCATGCGACCGAGCAGGTGCAAACTGAAAATTTCAGTTGCAATAACATCCGTGGATGAGCAATGATGTTGTGATACCAGTTTCAAGTCACTTACTGTGGCAGATCTCCCGATATGTCAAAATATCAAATTTGATATATCAATATCATTATGATGCTGACACTGGAGAATAAATTTGTTGATGCCAGTATCTTGCCAAGGGCCATAAACATAGGGAAGGAACTTGTTGCTAGTGCTCTACCTGGCGTCGGAGACAAGTTATTCAAGAAACAAAAGTGTGACAGACAAAATCTCAACTTTTGATATGTCAATTTCACCATGAACCAGGTATCGGAGACTGGAAATTTTCATTCCATCTTGTAGCTCAGGTCATGAAACCTGGGGGTAGGTCACATTTCCAGGTCTGTAGCTCTTGCAGGAACAAAGTTACAGGTGTGACAGACTGAACAGACAGACAGACAGACAGACAGACAGACAGACACACACAGACAGACAGACAGACAGACAGACAGACAGACACCACGACCAAACACTATATGGTTTCCGATCTTGAGATCGGAAACCATAATAAACAACGAAGGATCGCATGTCTCCTTTTCCTTATAACTTCTCGTTCATATATGTTACATATCAGATTTCGACGTATTGAAGGTGTCTTGCATCCGTCAACATCGATTTTAGAAAAAAAAAGACATTTTGAAGTCGACACGAAGTCTGGGAATGATGCTGTCATGTTATCTACTAATACTAGTATGGCGTGGTAGATGGCGCTGCATGTTTTCATTGGCTAGAATACAGCGCCATCTTTCCTCAATCAATGACTGAAAACTCTTGGTCATATACACGTAGTTAAAATCAAGAGTATAGGGAGGTTTCGCAAATCTGACGAAAAACGAACTACGAAATACGAAATTCAACTTCATTTCCAGGACCTATGTATTTCTGGAGGTGGGTGGTACCACAAATGTCCCTGCTGCCAGTGCGTCTTTAGCATATCATGTGAGACCGACTGAGTTTATATATGGTGCATTTTGAATTTTTAAATTTCCACTTCGTTTAATTATACACCATAACTCTATCGGTCTAGCGTCATACACTTTAAGACGCCCTTGCAGCATGCGGTATTTGTGGCACCAACCATCTCTTGAAATACATTACATCATGGAAATGAAGTCCAATTTCGTATTTCGTACTTCGTGTTTCGTCAGATTTGCGAAACCTCACTACTGTATTCTAACTGAATACACGAACGAACGTAGGCCTATGTCTGTAGGGTACAGAGGTGGAAACCAATGAAGGCAAAGAAGTATCCGGTATACAAAACCCAGCGACAACTGACGAGTACGAGGCGCAGTGAACAGAGACGGTCAATAAAGGATCCTGAGAAGTTTTGTAAACTGGACGAGCTGCGGAAAATGATACTAGCTGACAAAGCGAGTTCCTGAGCGTTTGTTTCGTATATCTCAGACGGTAGTTTTGTAAGGGGATAAACAAAAGGACCATGCAGCTTTTTGTAATCTGAGGGTATATATGACGGTCTCTTTCCTCAAATGTTCAAAGGGATGATCTCCGCGACACAAAATGTGCAGAAACACCTGGAACTACTCGAGCTGCGTTGCACTTTCCTCTTCCGATGTCTGTGGCAATTTGGTTAAAGGAGCCCGTTATTGCCACTTTTTCTCGTCAGCCGGCGCCACCTTCGCCGTGCGCGCCACTCTCCTACCCCAGGGACTACGCTGTCGGTGAATGGACCCGATGTACTACGTACATTTTGTAATTTTTTTGTAGTTCGTCTTGCTGCTGCTAGGTGGCTCCCTCTACGTCGGCAGTCAAAATACCGGTAAGAGATCGCATACCGAGCTCCTTTAAAACTACATCTACCAAATCCTGCGATGTTACCGGAACACTGTCATATACATGTAGCTATTCATTGGAAAGCCTTCACTCGGAGCTTCCCAACGAATAAAGCCTTTGCGATGGTGCATTGGTCACAAAAAATGGTGTTTTGACCATGTCGATTTCAAGGAATTTTTCGGTAGAATGCACATAAAAAATGACCAACAATTCGAACATTTCAAGCTTTTGAACATATCATTTTGCCAAAAAATGACTTCGGCAACAAAAGGGCTAACGGTAAAAAATAACATTTACATGTAGCCTACATGTACTTCTTCACGACGATGTTCCCACTGATCGCAAATAGAGATACTGCCTGTTACCATTGGATGGTAGATTTGCCTCGTATATTGCAAATTCTTTCATGTTTTTATAACCACGATCACTTTCTTGTAACTCGCCCACTTCCCGCTGTGGGAGAAATTAAATATCTACGACGGTTTAGCCACCGGGCAAGCAGCTCTGCTGAGGAGATAATTAACGACCAAACCGCGATGGATTTAGGAAAAAATTCGATGCAGCAAGGATTCCCGTCTTCGTAACAAAGACAAACTGACTAATATCTTTAGTTTTGTTGTTTGAAATCCCAGGCATCCCGGCTGTACAAAGTGGTATGAAAGATTTGTGGCTCCAGCACCCTAGCTTTTCTATCAAAAAATAACGACTGGAACAGTTATGTCTCGTTCTCGTAAGTTGAGCGCTCGAGTTAGTTAAGTCGAGTGCTCGAATTGGAAAAAAATATCGATGTTCTTTCCCAGCCACCGTACTCTATGTAGAGAGTGACTTGTGATATTTTATTCGTAAGTCGACGGATACGAAATTTTTCACTTTTCATGCTACGAATGCGTGCGTGGGCGAGAGCTGAACCTCTGAAGGCGGACGCCCCAGTCTCCCGAGAGATGACATCGTTGGGAGACTGAATGACCAATGTAAGATCTGCCGCTGCCTTTGCCGCTTGGTGTTCCCCGCATCGTTGGGGAAACTCTTGAAAACAGATTGACACATGTGTGTTGCAGCTTGTTTCCCGGCTGCCTTCCAACTTCCTTCTACTATAATTTTGACGTAAAACAATGAAAATGACATCCTTGGCCTCGCCTGCCAATACATCTGTCTGGATATTCGACAAAATATTAGACAGTTACCAACACGAGGTGCAGAATGTTGGAAAATGTATGTTGGCTTGGTTTATTAGTTACTGTTAGCCTATACAGGNTTGAGCGCTCGAGTTAGTTAAGTCGAGTGCTCGAATTGGAAAAAAATATCGATGTTCTTTCCCAGCCACCGTACTCTATGTAGAGAGCGACTTGTGATATTTTATTCGTAAGTCGACGAATACGAAATTTTTCACTTTTCATGCTTCGAATGCGTACGTGGGCGAGAGCTGAACCTCTGAAGGCGGACGCCCCAGTATCCCGAGAGATGACATCGGTGGGGGACTAATGACCAATGTAAGATCTGCCGCTGCCTTTGCCGCTTGGTGTTCCCCGCAACGTTGGGGAAACACTTGAAAAGAGATTGACACATGTGTGTTGCAGCTTGTTTCCCGGCTGCCTTCCAACTTCCTTCTACTATAATTTTGACGTAAAACAATAAAAATGACATCCTTGGCCTCGCCTGCCAATACATCTGTCTGGATATTCGACAAAATATTAGACAGTTACCAACACGAGGTGCAGAATGGTGGAAACTGTATGTTGGCTTGGTGTATTAGTTACTGTTAGCCTATACAGGTAGTGTAATTAGAATAATTGAAACTATCTGTACCATCTGCGATGGATCATACTTACGAAAAAAGTACAGGAGTATTCTAAATGACTGCAAGGTTCGTGTCTATCGATGGAGAGAAAATTGGATGGATTTTTTTATATCGAAGGAATGTAAACCTATACAAATACCAAATTTCTCAAGGTTGTACACTACAACTGTTTCCGTCGAGGTTTCCAAGCCCATTGTTCGTGCTCCTTCTTGCCGACACTACAGCGCTGGACAGATACTGCACGAAAAAAGACTTGTGGAAGCCAAGGGCAGGAAGCCGCCGGCTGTAATGGGAAACTGGCTCATCGCGTTCATTTCAGCTTTCTTATACAATACAACAAAATCAAAAACCCACAGGAATGACAACATCGTCACGAATGTTTAGAGACAACAATGGAATCTTTTACTCCAATATATCGTTCTTTCTCGCGATAATCAACGATACCTCGAGGTCCCTCCAACCCAAATGACATTTCCCACCCTCGGACACGTGACCATTAACGGACAATAAATCTGTAACAGACCAGAGAAATATCGTTTTCCCGCTAATATGGACCTGTTATATGGCCAACCACCATAAATTGCGGGAAATTACTTTCATAGACGAAGTATGCAATGCGCCAGGGACGATGATAGTTACAATTACACATATGATAAAGTCGATTTTCCTGAGAATTCAACGAAATTGACATAACGTAGATATATCTGCACTCGGTCCTGTACTAGAGAACCCGGTACAGTTAGATAGGGACGGCCTGAGCGGTAATATCTCCGTTTAGCGTTAGTTAATGGGACGGAAATGCGGAAGAAATTCAATTTTGAACAGGTGAAACTTTTTTGTTGTCTCGATGAACTCATCAGGGTGGTTAGTCCTGGATTGTGTGAGATTTGCGTCTTGGTCGCAGAGCGTGGCAGTCGCCTCAGCAGACGACCGGTCCGGCGGACGTAGTCAAGTCCGGACCTGTGGAGGAGGTTGAGAGCGTGGCGAAAGTCATGCGCGGTCTGAGGGCAGTATAGAGTATGCATATCAAGATAAGGTTCAGGAAAATTGTCATAACTCTGAAGTTCTCTTCAATTCAGTACAATATTCTGTCTTCTTGCATACATTTCAAGATGGCGCCCAGCCATGTAAACGGTGAATCCATGACTCGAACAGTGCTGCCATCTTTAAGCGGGACCTCACTCCTGGTACTTTACAGTAATAATCAAAATTTGATCAAGTACACGGATGAAAATTCGTTGAAGTTCTCTCGCTTCGCAAAGTTCGTCTATGAAAAAATTATAACAATTCCCAGAACTGGCGCTGTTGGTAAATAAATTGCACGCGGCGAAGTTTATCAACAAAAATGGATTATAAGGAAGATTTTATTACCAGCTTGATCAAAGTACAACACTCCCACAGTGATCATAAACGAACGTCGCGGAATCGGATGAAATATTTACACTTGCTGGAACAGGTGATGGATACGAGGCCCCGAGGACAGGTACCCCGCAGCTAAACCTAGGCGCTCGTTGAGCCTACATAACAACGTCGACGTTGGACTGCATCTGACGATGTAAAAAATTCAGGACGAAGTGAGGTAAGTATGAAAAAGTACATTACAGGTGGGAAAGCGAAGTAATTATCCATTTGCCACCCCGCCCCCACACGCACACAGACACTATCGACAAACTTAGGGGCAGGATTACGTAAAGCGCGTATCAGTAAATTCACCGATCAGGCATGTCTGGGCGCTTTGACAAGGAATTTCAAAATGGTTTGCCGTCACCATAGCCAACTTGATGAACATTATACCAGATATTGAAAGCAACAAACGTCTTAATCAGCTCGTTACTACGAGATCCTTGATAATGAATTGTGTTTATATCGTGTTATTTAAGGAAAGCGCCTTTTCCATCGGCTCGTTTTGATTCAATAAGCGCCAGTTTTGATCAATTTTAAGGCACCAAATTGCGGGGCAATCCGTCCTGACGATGCCTTATCAAGATGCATTCTGATTGATTCTGGAGAGTTAGATCGTTTGGGCCAGCTGCCAACACAGACGCAATTTTAGCCAACTACTAGTATTTGTCGTAACCGATACGAGGTTATTTTCCCACCACACTACATGTGTTACAATAAAGAGTTTTCGTATAAAAAGCCCCCCGAAACGCCAACGCGAACGTCTGTCCTTTTGTTTGGTGCTCTCTTCGTGGCATCGAACAATTGGTTTGGCGTTCACGTTGGCGTTTTCGGGGGCTTTGCGAAAACTCCTTGAGTCGCGTAGCGCTTCGGAGATGCATGCAATTCTCACGCTCGCTTTTAATCCGCGGTTATCGTCGCTTCAGCGATCTATCGGTTGCCATCGCACGCAGCTGCTCGCTTGTCGAAGGCAAAACCATCAGTCACTAACTTCAGAAGTTTCCTAAGGCCACACTTTTTATATTTATTGGATTACGGATTTTTCAGGCCGAAACCTATGTAGGAGGGGAGGGAATAAAAATAAAAATAAAATACAAAAATCTTCGACTTTTTAATTTTTTCACTAGTGTTACGTGCTATGCGTCACAGAAATTCAAGGGGGAGGGAATAAAAAAAGTGAAATGTGGTAAAAAAGAAATAAAACCTTTTATTGATGCAACAGTAGAACAAGAGATAGGGCCTACATAGGGGCCTGTATCCTGAAAATACATACGTTGCACCTAGTGGTCGGCGGGAAAAAAACAAGAACATAAAATAGACCATCGGGAATTTTATTTTTTTTCAACATTTTCAAAAAACCTGGGAGGGGGATCCGTAATCCAATAAATAAAAAAAGTGTGGCCTAACTGAACACACAGGACAATATTGACTATGGAGACGCATCAAGTAGGATTCCAGAATCAAACAAATTGACAAGCAGTTATGACAGAGAACTGTCGTTAGGAAGCTATCGAACTGATGTTTATCCAGGCCACCAACAGAATATAATAGTGCAGTGTATCTCTTTTGAATCAATGGTAAGCGTCAAGCCAATTTTCTTTAGTTTGTATCAATTTGCTGGCGAATGCATGTACGTACATGTATGTGTACATGTAGTGTATGTGCAGGTCATGACGTGCTGCCATCCGCCGTGTTTGTCGCACTCACAGGGCGAGTACCTTCAACCCACATTTACCTAGCTTATACCTAAACACCTCGACTCGATGCCCTTGTGTCCATAAGATCAAAGCATTATCGATCACTGTCTATTCTACCGAAAAATTACATGAAATCGACATGGTCAAAACACCATTTTTGTGACCAATGCCCCATCACCACCACCTCCATCCCGCCACCACACGCACCCGCCACCAAATCCAGGCAACACATAGCCTACTCTCATCGTCAAGCAAAAGCGACCCGTACGATCTCAACGCACAGTGAACGAACTTACCTCAACTCGTCTCGAAGAAGTCCATCCATCAGTTTTACTAATGTGTAACTACTCCCTCTGATCAGCAGCAATCCTCCTTGTCTCAGCAGCTCGTTTCCCCACGCAGTGTGCTATGATATCAAAACTCCCCACGAGCGATAAGGAACGTTCTCGTCGCGCGATCAAACTGCCCGTGGTAACGTCGGTGCCTGGTGTCCGTCCAACATTCAAGGCTTAAAATCAGTATCGATCCGCTAAAACTGATCGGTCGGCAGCATAACAAGAATTTTAAGAGCAACATCCATATAGATACTTCAACGATAATATGAGTTATTGGAGATGACAGAGTCTCCAGTTATCCGTGGTTGCCGATGCTGCTGTGGCAAGAGGATTTCGGAGGCCGACATCCGAAGTTCACGCACCGAAGGTGTCCATGCACCAAACTGACTTGAACTTCAGATTTTTTGCGTCCGTTCAAGCAAAGTCCGATACGAACTCCTCCACTGAGTGGCGATGTCTCACAAAACGGGGGAATGCAATCCCCGTTGATCTCCCTTCTTACTCCCTGAACTCAGTCACTGAATCAGTAATGATACGTATCTCATCAAGAAAACGGCCCCGTGAACATCTGTTATCCGGTTATTGGAATACTCTCGCCGTGTCACGCGGCTTCCGTTGTCGTTGGCGTAGCTGCACGAGACTTGAGACGGATACTACACGGCAGGATCGATGGAGTTTGGATTTGCCGTCTTTAGTCAAGATGAGACGGTTGGATGTTGTCTTATCTGTCTGTGGTATGACAATGAAAGAAGATCGTTTAGCAATGACNTGGCATTGTGTTTCACAGGTCGGCGCTAGGCGGCGGTATGCAAGCACCAACCTGTGTCCGCACGAGCCGCATCACGCCGAATTCGGCGTGTTTCTAAATACGCAGGCCGGATCACAACCAGAAATGGGTGATCACGTGATCTACTGCGCCACGAAAGTAAACCCTAGGAAAATAGCGATATGAGGCTTATTTCTTGCAGACTTTGCCAATAATTGACGGATTTGTCATTTCTGATGAGAAATTGTCACAGATATGACATTGTTGAGAAGAAAAGGATGCTATTTGGGATTTCACCTCGGCAGCTAACTGTCACTGTCCAGTAACGTAGTGTAAACGTATGTGACGACGCACCAACCAGCTGCCAGTGGCTAACATGACATGTACAGCATATCTCACACAAAATAGGCCTATGTATGTCATAATCATGACGGATAATGTGATACCCACACACGGAGACATCCTAGGTAGGCCTATTTGACGCGATTCTGCGATTTACAAACCCGAAGCGAGGAATTCCCGCCATCTTGAAAATGCAACAAGTAGTCCCAAAATTTCCCATGACGCGTTGCGCGCGCGGTGACAGGTCAGTGCGAAGTAGGAGCGCTACCTGTCGTGACAATGTTGTCGTTGGCGTAGCTGCACGAGACTTGAGATGGATACTACACGGCAGGATCGATGGAGTTTGGATTTGCCGTCTTTAGTCAAGATGAGACGGTTGGATGTTGTCTTATCTGTCTGTGGTATGACAATGAAAGAAGATCGTTTAGCAATGACTTACGCTTCTCTACCGATACATCGCGGATCAGAAAACGATACGGCACACACTGATGAAAAAATTTCCAAAGGTCTCTCCCTGCCACGCCAGACGAACATGTTCCATCATGACATATAGGTTCTTGGTTCCCAGTAGTACCGTCATAATCTCTCTTTCACACCCGGCGTCCGTCCGAGACCCGGTCCCTCTACCCGAGAGGTGACAGGGCCGACGTTTCCTCTGGACTACTTGGACGCCACAGGAACATTATGTAGTATTTTTTTCACGTTCGCACCCGTTGACCGAAGTCCGTGTTGATAATGATATATCCAATAGCGACGTCCCTGGGATGAAGAGTGAGAGCTTCGCTATCCTTGTAAACAGCAGCTCGCCCACGTGGATCGAACAGCAGCTGGTGGTAAAGTCAGGATTAATGAGCTGAGAGGTTGGGGATAGCTCGTCTGGGCAGCCGAGGCAATCCTTGATATATTGTCTTCCAGGCAGGAATAACCCCTTGTGTTTCAGGTTCCGATCGACTGCTCTCTTTTATCCTTGATTTTTTTTTCAAAATAGTTAAGTACCAACTGATTTGGAATGAAAAGGGACAACGTCCAAGGAAACTCTGCAGTGACACCGATTGCAGCGTGTTTAATGTCCGATGAAACTGCCCAATGACACACCGAAGCAAATGTGTTAATGTCCGTCAAAACTGTCCAATGACACCGAATCAAATGTGTTAATGTCCGGCAAAACTGTCCAATGACACCGAATCAAATGTGTTAATGTCCGGCAAAACTGTCCAATGACACCGAATCAAATGTGTTAATGTCCGGCAAAACTGTCCACTGACACTCTGACTGAACCAACGAACCTCTTCATCACTAGAGTCAATGGAACCGTGCAAATAGGGAACCGCCGTTGATTTTTCCGTTAGCTTACATTCTGCTCAAAATATCCTTCCAATGCCCTCTGGTATATACATATTGGTGTCTCATTTTAATCCGCCGATACAGCATCAATTCACGTTGCACTTGGCATTTCGCTATAGCACGGGGAAAGTGGCCTGTCAACTGATAGAGTTGCAGCCACATCATCTGAGGGCCACGAGCAACTCCGGAACTCCATGCAGTATCTCTTCCCTGGTTATATTATGTTATTAAAGAAGTCAAGCATCGAAAACGAAGTCAAACAGAGGTGTATCAGTGTTGGTCGACGATCCTCCCCAAGCACGTCTGCTGTCGTGACTGTCTGGTCGATACCTTCAAGACCTGCTCCCACCACAGCAAAAACTCCAGTGCGATCTCCCAGCAGTGCGGAACATTTTATTGGATCGTAATGTAATTACATTGCCGGTAACAACAGGCCATTGGTTGGAGAACGGTGAACTGGTACCATCCCTCCAGGTATGAAGTGACGTAAAAAGGCACTTAATAATTCATCTGTGGAACTGAATAATTCGCCAGATAGTTCATAAAGTTTTGATATTTGCTTTTTCTATCAATCGCTGCCACTTAGATCTCTCACACTTGATCACTTCACGCGACGAATGACTGCGCGTCGGCGCTTAAACTTGATTTCGGTGCCCCTCCTCTGGTGCATTTTGCCTCAGCCTTGTCTCGGTTTGTTGTGGGATGGCGACTTCGTGCGTCAAGTGAGTGGAGGCCTTTATTGATAAGAAACATCGTTCTTCAAATACTGAACTCGGACTGGATCCTGAGAGTATTTTGATGAGTTTTGGATGATTGAGAAGCCATCCACTTCGTCTAGAACATTATCAGCAGACGATACAAGACTTCGACTGCTCAGTACTGTTAACGGACTGTGGAAACGAATATCGTTGACCAGAACTTTCTGGGCCTGACTGGTTTCAAACTGACTGACCTCTAACTCTATCCTGCTATAAATTTGATGCGCGCATACAATTGCTAAAGCCTAGGTCACAAATCCACCGGGCCCCGTACGATTTTCCCCACCCAGCGGCTTGCAGTGGATTTTAGATTCTGAAACACGGACCTAAGATGAATTATGCCGAAATCGCCTCAATGGATAAGTGGAAAATAGACTGGATCAAACTGGGCACCGTAGAATTTGGTCCAAATGTCTGTTTTTACTCGCCGTACGGGCCCCGGAATGGATATGTGACCTAGGCTTTACTGAGGCGAGTGAAAACTGTGCCTAAAACAACCACAACCTTTCTACGAAAATTTGTAATGTAATCACGCATTTCATGATTTGAACTTCGTCAGGAAAGGTAGGTACAGAACGGGAAAACAAACGATACTTGAAGCAGGTTAACCATTCCAAACACATCAATCAACGCACATCTAGATTTGCAATTCATTTGTTCTCAATTCGTCAATATGTGGAAGGCGATATGAAGGTTCAAATTGGTCTGTGGAAAAAACACGTGAAGTTAGATTATCAGTTTCAAACATCTATCACCAGTTGCCCTATACATGTATTTCGCAGGAATTATTTCGAATGGGCCTGTAAGCACGTTTAGAGTACCCACCGGTAGGTCAGTTTCATTTTCGGCCGTTTTTCTCGACGATTGATAGACCGCCTTACGATGAACACAACTGCTTACGAGAATGACGTCATATTCGGACAACTGATCTTTGTTCAATGCATACATGTATCAGTGCATTCAATGCACCTCTTATGACAGAGGAGTTTGCGTTATGGACAGCTATCTAAATCTCACTATAATGTGCACCCTCAAGTATGATATTCACTTTTGAAGTGCACTACGAACTGAACGTAACTTTTGGCATAAGGACAGTGAATAATTTGGCGATTGTGTTCAAAATTGCTAACTTTAACGTTACATTTCATAAACCTTGATTGGGATTTGATGGTATATCTAGAGCCATTTGGGAGCAATTTATTCAACTATTAACTGACAAATACCAGAACAAGACTATATTAATCAATTGATGAATGTTTCATTGCTTTTTTCTTGCATGTTTAATGACATCATTGTCCAAAGCTATTAATTAATAGTCATGAATTCGTGATGAGCTGAAACGTTATCTATAGAACAAGAAGGATGAGTTGATATGACATGTATGACAGTGACTGGAAATTATGACCTACATCGAATTGGATTGCACGGCAGCCGGGAAAAAGGACGGCGTGCAGGGTCGGATCCAGGATTGACAGAAACGGGGCGTAGCTCGCCGACGGTGGTGAGCACTGAAGGCGCGAAGCCCAAAAGGGGGTCTGGGGGTCCTCCCCCATAAAAAATTGACAGTTTATGTGCTTTTAGACGCATTTTCCTGGCATAGGCCTACCTGAGAGCAAAAAAATCAATTTTTTTATGTGATTAAATTTTTCTTGCTAAATAAATCATTGCTCTGCCAAAAATAGGGGGCGTACCCCCCCCCCCCGGATCCGACCCTGGGCGTGGTGGCGGGCGCATTAATGCGTCCACTGAAACTGTTATGCCAAGTGGTGGTGGGCGCATTCATGCGACCAATTCAAACAATACCCCATTCAAGAATACCGCGCGAATGCTCATACGTGTAGTTCGTAACGCTTAGTACAGGTGGCGCTCGCTGTATTCAATACGAACGTATGAGTTTGTTCCAAAATGGCACTGAACTGACCTCGGGTAACTGACATGGCGGTCAAGATAGAGAACCATGAATGGGTCTGCTGGGCATTGAATTGGAAACGTAATATAATCCCTTTCCATGGTGCAAACTTAGCCGGTTTGATCAATTTCCAAGTTCAAAAAGTGCCATTCGCCTGAGGTATATGGAACAAACTTTAGTTGGCTTGTATAGGCCTAGATATTTTTTCCGAATTTTTATCAAAGAACCATTTTACAGGTGTGAAGGGAAAGAATGTCCTAGGAAAAACTGTCCGGGGAACAAAAGGTCCTATTGTTACATTCTAATCTCTGACAATTGGTTTCTAATAGAAGTGGACACTTTTTACAGGGGGACACTATTTACTGCTACACCTGTAGAAAATGCGTGCATCAGGCCCTGATGTTGGCCTTTTTGTAGGAGGAACCTAGAAGATGACACTAATTTCATCCCAGTGTCCCTGTCGGAATAGGACCAGGGTCGGTGATGAAGTTTTGGAACCTTCCCCCAGGGTCAAGTGTCTCAGGCTTCGCCTACATTCTTTTCGCCCGCAATCAATAATCTCCCTCCAACGTAAGATAAATTCACACTTGTATGACGTCACCGAAGAGCCGACTGAACACCAACCAGAGGGTCGGCAACCGTCTTAAGTCTTCGGTAGAAAGTTTGGAGAGAACATCGCTGTTTGGAGTAGATTGTCTGTTGCTATAAATCTCATTTTCGTGATGATAACTAAGCCAAAACAATGCGACATATTCAGCTTCTAATGGCTATTGCATGTCGGTATGCGTTAGGAATGATGAAAAGGTCTGTCTCAACCCGCAAGAGATAACTCATGAATATTCATGACCAACCAAATCGAATGTTCCCAAATGGAAATTTGACCGAGGTTGGCGTGACCGGTAGTATTAGGGCAAATGACAGCTAAAATGGTGCAAGCCTGTTGACTCCATCATTCGAGTTGGATTTATCAACGTCAATGATAAATTCTCATCAATCAATTTATCTCAGAACCGCGGCTTCAACACGCGTCTGACATCGCCCGGGAAATCTGGGAGTAATTTTAGGAGAGCTTAGGGGTAAGACACCTTCCCTGATGTCCGCAGACGAGAACCAGATTAGCCTTTTCAACAGTCATAAGGTAGATCGGTGTGGCAGGAACACCAGTCCTTATGACGCATAGGTCCGGTTGCCACTATCCTGACGCGTTCAGCCGTACTCTCTAAATTCCGACGAGTGAAATTCACTCATTTGGAGTGAGGCAGGGACCACTCCATGAAGTCACTCCATTAGAGTAAAAGTCGCCACTGTATATATTGGCATTAGAAGCAACAAAACACTGTCTCTCTCAAAATGCAAAAATATTTTTTGGATTCTGAGAGAGAAAATAGGGCTGGAAGTATTTTTGTTGCATCTAATGCCAATACAACAGTGGAGCTTTCACTCTAATGGAGTGACTTCATGGAGTGGTCCCTGGCTCACTCCAAATGAGTGAATTTCACTCTTCAACATTTAGAGAGTA
>NMRB01000005.1:1011275-1081141 GCA_002633025.1 Notospermus geniculatus | reverse complement strand
ACAAGTGCTACCGGTTACTGGAATAAGTGAATATGTTTCTTTTTGGGCCTGTGAATGACTTGGATTATAGCCGACAAATACTTTTTTCGTTGACGGGATTTCAGTGCTGCTGTGGAATTTTCCCATAGATCCTAATCCATAATGCCATAGCTACGCAGGCTGCCGCTAGGCTGCTGTAGGTAGCCTAGCGGTAGCCATTTATTTCGGATGGAGGGATGCATCCCTCTGTTCCGAAACAAACGTTCTTTGATAATTCTTTCAGCTGGCACTCTTCTACATTCCCGATCCACATTTCAGCTGGAGAAGGGGAATCATGTAGGCCTAAACCTGCATCTCCACTCCAGAATTCTCAACTCCTAAGAGTTCGTTTTCCCCCTTGCATCGCTCGCCCAGAAAGCTCTGGATATTTTTTCCGAATTTTTATCAAAGAACCATTTTACAGGTGTGAAGGGAAAGAATGTCCTAGGAAAAACTGTCCGGGGAACAAAAGGTCCTATTGTTACATTCTAATCTCTGACAATAGGAGCTGTCAGCGAGTTGACCACTAGGTGTCACGACGGCCCAATTCAATGCATCTAGCGGACCTAGTCATATCGATCGAGCAGCAATCACGTAGATTTTCCTGTACATTTGTCCGCTAAGACTTTGCTGCCATCTGTTGGCAATATGCGCGGCTGACTGCTCCTATTGGTTTCTATATGCATGCCGCTTAATCCGTCATTCAACAATAGAAGTGGACACTTTTTACAGGGGGACACTATTTACTGCTACACCGGTAGAAAATGCGTGCATCAGGCCCTGATGTTGGCCTTTTTGTAGGAGGAACCTAGAAGATGACACCAATTTCATCCCAGTGTCCCTGTCGGAATAGGACCAGGGTCGGTGATGAAGTTTTGGAACTTTCCCCAGGGTCAAGTAGTGTCTCAGGCTTCGCCCACATTCTTTTCGCCCGCAATCAATAATCTCCCTCCAACGTGAGATAAATTCACACTTGTATGACGTCACCGAAGAGCCGACTGAACACCAACCAGTGGGTCGGCAACCTTCGGAAGTCTTCGGTACAAAGTTTGGAGAGAACATCGCTGTTGGAGTAGATTATCTGTTGCTTAGTATAAATCTCATTTTCGTGATGATAACTAAGCCAAAACAATGCGACATATTCGGCTTCTAATGGCTATTGCATGTCGGTATGCGTTAGGAATGATGAAAAGGTCTGTCTCAACCCGCAAGAGATAACTCATGAATATTCATGACCAACCAAATCGAATGTTCCCAAATGGAAATTTGACCGAGGTTGGCGTGACCGGTGGTATTAGGGCAAATGACAGCTAAAATGGTGCAAGCCTGCTGACTCCATCATTCGAGTTGGATTTATCAACGTCAATGATAAATTCTCATCAATCAATTTATCTCAGAACTGCGGCTTCAACACGCGTCTGACATCGCCCGGGAAATCTGGGAGTAATTTTAGGAGAGCTCAGGGGTAAGACACCTTCCCTGATGTCCGCAGACGAGAACCAGATTAGCTTTTTCAACAGTCATAAGGTAGATCGGTGTGGCAGGAACACCAGTCCTTATGACGCATTGGTCCGGTTGCCACTATCCTGACGCGTTCAGCCGTATCCTTTCACATCCCGAACTTCAACATAATCTGCGGGGGGGATGAAGCTGTTAATTTGTCGGGCACACGTGATTTGCAACATCCTACCGCGAAGATTCGATTCATCGGTTTTTTATATCAAAGAAATGAATCCATACATCACGTCAGCTTAACGTTCAACTTTAGAGTATAATCAGCTCTTGATAAATCCACGATTTCGGATTCCGCCAGGGCCTTCACTGCCAACAGTAATACCCTAATGATGTTACGCATGAACCCGTTCATATGCCGACAACACAATTTCTTCTCCGCCGAGCCACAAATTCGCCTCAGCTGTCACGCCCGCCTGGTGTCCTAATACACCACCTATATCATCATCTCCCGGCTCTCCAACCGAAGCAAGCGACTTCAAAGCCGATATTGCCAGCTCACCATTCATCAAATACACAAATTAATTTTACCGTCGCTCGCCGATTCATCCACTCTGGGCAAAATTATAGCTTTTTCCTGACGCATCTATTTGTGCCTCAAGCACCCTTCCAAGTATCGGGCATTGTATCACCGGAGGGGAGACTGGAATGTTTGCTTTTTTGCGCTACAAGCTTATAAGAGTCAACAAATTCTGTCAATATGTGAGACAGTCTGCACGCGGGATCAGGCAGGACACATCCATACAGGAAACTCTGAGGAGACAAATGACATTAGTTATTGTATCAACTGTTTGTGTTGGGTGATGTTGGGCGTTGGGAGAGATTGTGAATTCTGTATTTGAAAAGTTGGCTAATGGATTTCATTGTTAACCTGTCAACTGCTCTGAAACACGATGAAATGAACAGTTTTTGAAACATCGAAATTGTGTTTTGGGCAAAGTTATTGTAATTTTTTGTGGGAAAGCTAAATGCCGCTGAAAATACTAAACAGAAATATTACCATAAAATCCCTCGAATTAGATAGTCACATCCAGATAGTGCACTATCCTATTCCTACACACGCACGTGCGCTGTGTCGTTTAGTGGTTGCGCGGTACGCGGTAGGCCTACTGAATATCTGCGTGAGACTACCCAAAGCCCATTCGCTGAAATTTACAGTGCCGTATTTTTTTAAGCTGATGAGATGGATGATAAGCCCCTAATAAAATAAGGGGCATAGGATCATTCGCCTAAGGAACAAAGATATATCTAGTCCTGTACAGCAGAAAGCCGCGGCGTGACGACACCACCCAGGTTCTCATTCGGAATTTCCGAAGGCAACTGCTCGGCAATTTCCGTGACAACTCGCATTTCCCCGCCCAGTGGACAGATAAGCAGTTCGCCTCAGGTCGTTCCGAATGCCAGGTTCTAACCCCAGAAAAATACAGGGCAAACCATCAAACAATAAAAAGCCCAGTGATCCCCCTCCCATCCAAGTGCATTTGGATTTACAGCCGAGTGGTTTCAATGTTGACAATGATAATTATTCAGACAGAACAAGATGAAACTATTAGCGATGAAAGTTTGATGCACAAATATTTACCCCCGGCAAGCATAATTGACAGATGGGACCCAGTAGAGTGGATGGAGAGATGCCGAGTGCCTGCTGAGGCGTCAACTTACACAACGTGATCAAAACGTTTGATAGTCCACTGGGTCAATCTCAATCTGACATGTTTGGAAACAAAGCACCTATTTGCCACAACATCAGCGGTGCACCGAGAAAGCCATGTGAAGATTTTGCAGTCTGTATCTAAAGAGGTGATGCCATGTTTGAATTGGAATCCCGGGATTGGAATGTTGTTTTTTTGCAGGATGAATGGATGAATTGGAATCCCGGGATTGGAATGTTGTTTTTTTGCAGGATGAATGGATATAGTTACCTGAAACTTCTACTTCGCCTCAGGAGTAGAATCAAACCGTGTCGTGACACAGTAAAAACCAACACAATGTTTTTCTGACACTGATTCTTTTCGTGCAAATTCTTTTTGTGAAATACATCTACCAAAAACGCATCCAACAGATGATGAGGCGGTTTTTCCACTGGTATCTAAGGTCCCGGTCTAAGGGCGGTTATTTCAGCAAAAAAAGACAAGCATAGCAGAATTTATAAGGAAGGGAATCGTGGATCAAACATGTACCAAGGACATGTCATGGGACATGTGGTGAGTGGTTACGCCTCCAAACCTGTCTCCATGCAGATTCTTGTGTATAAATGACCTTTGCCCGCATCACCAAAACCCTAGACCTGTTCACTTACTGGGGACCCAAGCTAGGCCTCCGAATGATCTCATGCAAACTTACCTGTCATGACGTGAAGTAGGGGCCTACCGGTAGCCTACTGCAGCTGGTCCTCGGAGAATCACAATCGTTGAAATATGTCAGTGAGGTCTCTTCAACATCCAAACGGTCACTGTATGTAGTAGGCCACAGCCAGTACTTTTTAGTCCAATTTAGGTCATAAAAACATTGAAACCAATAGGAGAACAAATCGCATTAGAACTCGTCACATCGGTGGGGTTTGTAGCAGGATAAAACCACACGTCAGACTCCATTTTAAACCTTTTAAAACCACTTAAGGCCTAGCTCATTATTTTTGCTGGAAAACTTATTTTTACGGGTCTTCCACTGATTTCGCACCACTGTGTTCTCTACTGCAGCCCGAATCTACTCAGTGTGTAGGCCTGAGTAGGCCTACGCTGACAACTGTTCCTGCATCTCCGTTCAAACATTCTGTACAACTCTCACTTTTATCAACATCATCATCATTGCCTGCTGTGAAATCTGCAAAGACAAAAATGTTCCCGCCATTTAGATCAAGTCCGAGAGTGAAGAAATCATAGACACATGGTGCTGCCATCTGAGGCATGGGCGGCACCACGACAGCGGTATCCAATCGCCCAACCATGCCAGGGAGACCGAAAGCGAAAGTAGAACGCGCTACGAAACTGAACAGTGACACCAGGAGGACACAACTGCCAGTTTTCCGTCTGGCCGTTAGGTGGCAGCTAAATTACTTCCGGGTTTGGTGAAAAAGTAAACATTGTAAAATGTCATGAAGTTTTTGCTATTATTCCTTGTTTTTTTATTCGAAACACAAATAAATTCGCATTTGAATGATGGTGCGTGTTAGATAAGCCAATGATGTTGTCATCATGATAGTTGTCATGGTCCGATTTTTGTAATTTCATTCAGGATTTTGCAAACTTCAATATAAATCTAGGCCTACCATGTCTACAAGTGCAGCAAGCAATCATCATGCTGTCACATCTACATGCATGTCATCAGCATGGAAATGGCAATGCATGGATGGCAACCTGCGTGGTCGGAGTCCATCAGGACTTCTTACAGGGCCACAGGGGCTTGAATCAAATGGTGAAAGAAAAGGGTTAAAATGTGTTGGGATTTTATTTACCACAGCACAGGCACAGAGCCTCTGTGACAGTCTGTCAGAGGGTGTATCACCCCAAAATAACACCCACTATGTGGGTGTAAAACTTCCACCATTTGATTCAAGCCCCTGTGGACAGGGCAGTGGGAGAACAACATGCAGGCCATGCATTCTCATATCACTCTTAGTCCTTGAATTGATTAGAAAACAAGCACCAATAAGAGGTCTTCGATGATCAATTTAGAACCTTCATCGGTATTTTTCAGACTTTGGGAATGTACAATCCAGACGCTGTGATGCTAAAGGTAGATGACATCAATGCCGCATATGAAGTCACCAAGGAAAGCTCAATATGCCTCAGAACCCCAATGCTTGCTCACGTGCAGAAATTGTTTGAGGTCAATGATGAAGTTGACCTCTATCTAAAGATGGAAAACTTCCAGAAAACAGGTGAGTTAGACCGTTACTGACCCAAATCGCGATTAAACTGGATTCAGATTCAATGCAGTCTATGCCAAGATTGGGAGACGTTGCTGCAGTTTGTAGTTGGATCTTGTAGCCAAAGGTGGCTACAGTGCATTTCCTGTTATGAAAATTGTCTTCTTGTACTGGCAGGTTCATTCAAAGTCCGAGGCCTGGCAAATCAGCTCCACAGCATCCCTGAACAAGTTGGAAGTGAAGAACGCAAGCTGATTACCATGTCAGCTGGGAACTATGGGAAAGCATTTGCATATGCAACCAGTGAACTGTCAATGAAAGCACTTGTTCTAATGCCAGATACTGCTCCTCAGAGCAGAGCCGAGGTCATTCAGGTATGTCAAAGTTTGAGACAACTTGGTCCGAGTGGGCTTTTGGGCCATATGCTCGGGTCGGACTTCAGCCAGACTTTCATTAAAGTCTGACTTTTCTCTATGTCAAGCGTAGAGAAAGTCTTACTTCAGCTATAGTTTAGGCTAAAGTCGGACCAGAGCATGTGGCCTTTTCGGCTGTCAGAGTGTCACAATGGAAACATTGGCGCCTGTCACCTCCCAGGTTCTGGGTCTAATCTCCAGTCAAAATGATTTACATGACTTATATTGTGGCCTATTTATTCAATGGTTGCTTGATCTTACTTCCTTGGATGATTTTGCTATTCACATCCTTTCTTACAGAGTTACGGTGTCTCTGTTGAGAAACTCAGCACACCTGACCTGCAGCCAACCGTCGATGAGTATGTAAAAGAACGAGGCATGTTCTACCTGCATCCATTCGACGATACTAATCTAATTGCTGGACATGCAAGGTGAGTGGCACAATCTTCGACATCTTCTTACACTTGGTTTCAATTTGGGCAAATAATAATAACAGGTTTCTAAGGTGAAAGACATAGCTTCCTACCGGACTCAAACCCATGGACCCCCGCATTAGGCATCAGTCGCCAGCACTCAGGGCAGCACACCATAACCACTGGGCCAAATCCCCATGGTTTCAATGGGTGTGTGAAAAATCAATGTGACCATGACTCATTCATTCCTTCAACTTATTTTTGCCATGCTTATCATTTTAGCGTTGGCCTAGAAATACTTGAAGATTTACCAGACCCTGATGTTGTCATTGTGTGTTGTGGTGGCGGAGGACTGCTGGCTGGTGTAGCATCGGCGATCAAACTCAGTGGCAAATCTGACTGCCGAATATATGGAGTTGAGCCTGAAGGAGGTAATGAAATGTGAAACTGAAAACTATATCCTTGTACATCAGCAAATTTTTCATTTCAAGTTACAAACAACAGGAACAGGTGAGCCTCGATACCTGATTGAAAAACTTCGTATCTGACATCCTCCAACCCTCCCTTCATTAAATTCATTGTTTCTCTTCCCTTTACAGCACCGACCATGCACGAAAGTTTTAAAGAAGGGCACCCTGTCTCAATACCAACAGTGAAGTCAATAGCTGCTGGACTGGCACCACCTTTTGCAGGTATGCAGAGTGGTATTTCCCTCCACGACTTTCGTCAACAATCCACAAATAGTGCACACTGTGTTCAAAGCTGCTGATTGTACTTTGTGGCAGAACTGTTCTCATTCATTGCTGCATGCATGCAACATGTCAGGTTTGCAAAAATGTTTGGGCCGACAGTATCATATCATATTCAAGTCCTGGGTGAGTCTGTGGACTCTTTTATCACGCCACAAACGTAGGACAACTTTTGCAATAAATGTTGTATCTGATGTTTCAGGATCAAATGCTTTCCGCCACTGCCAAGCTTTCGTAGACGGCGTCATCCTAGTCTCTGACGAAGAATTACTTGACAATGTGCACACGTTGTTCAGTCATGGCTTGGTCGTCGAGCCCTCCGGTGCGGCCGCATTCGCTGCACTACGATCGGGAAAAATTCCTGATGTCGCTGGCAAGAAGGTCGTCGTCGTTCTCACGGGCGGGAATGTTACGGAGAAGGAATTATCACATTTGTGTGGCGGTCTAGGAAAACCTGGCGGATGTCGCTGAATGATCAACAAGGGCTGTCAGATTGCCTGTGTATTGATCTACTAGGCCTGGCTACTGTTTACCCTCACGTAGTACATGTCAGCTATTGAAATGTGTGGGTTCACCAAGACCATTGACACTTTCCTTAAATGCGACATCCGATGGGTTTTCGCACACCACCTCACATTTGTTAGCGAAGAGGATGGAGGCAAGGGAAAAGACGTACATCTTTCAGTTCTAGCAACCTGGCAGTGCCACAGCGGTTCAAAGTAAACCCTCCTCTGCGAAATCCACTGGCAATGTTGAGAGGAAGTCATCAGCCAAGAGTGTTACTTCAGTCAGGTCAAAAGCTGGTCAGAAGGTGACAATGCAAAATGCTGACACGCCAGAGAGGCTGACAAGGAATGGGTCATCTAGCAGTGCCGCTTCCAAGCCTGAAGCTTAGAGACGGGTTGTGCCAGCTGACCAAGTTCAAGACAGGAACAATAAATGCTGTCCGGTGCATCGGTTTTCACAACAATCATACTTCATTTGATTGAAATCTTATCATTTCTCAAAGGTCAAATTTCTATTTATGGATGAAATGAAGGCTCTCTTAGATGTATCATTAATATAATGCACAAGTTATATAAATTTACAGTTAACTTTTCATTAGTTTTCATCTTTATTTTGTGCCAATGGCTTTGTGCTTGTTAGGCTAAAATTGAGTGTTAATAGGATTCGAATCTGGCAGCTCATGACTGCTAGCCAGAGATCTGGGTCCATATTCATAAACATACTAAAGTCTTAGTGTGATACTTATCTTTTGTGTTGAACAAAAGATAACGGTAAATATAAGTTTCACACTTAGACTTAAGTAGTTTTATGAATATGGACCCGAAGCCACAAGACCTCCGCTCCAATTTTTAGGTCCACAGATGCCAAATTTCCATGTAAATGCCTTGACAATAAACAGGTACGAAGTTACTGGAAATACTGTACATGTGAATTGCAAATATTGCATGGTGGGCACCTGACAGCCATACTTGCAATTACCCGGTACCCAGTAGATCAGGCTGGAAAGGGGGCACTTACATGTAGATACACCAACACAAACAAAAGTCAGAAACACACAAGAAACACTTCATTCTTTGAAAGTCATGTTTTGAGAATATACATGAGGTCAAAAATATACTGTGCCTGTACAATCAGCTTAAAGCTTTAGAGCTGTGACTCAAATGTGCTGGCGTCATTTGCTCATCAAGTACACAGCAAATGACTAAATCAACAATACATAATATCTGATAACATAATATCTGGTAACAGTGATACAAAAATATCTGAGGCAATCCAGGGAACACTTTATACACACATCTCCAAGGAATGAACATTAAACTGGTAAAAACTTGTCATGAAACAGAACAACAGTTGACTATGTGGTTGGCTTTCTTATGAGAACATGGCTTTTCGACAGCCGAGGTTTTCTCCACAAACACAAACACACCATTTCCTTCTACATACAATACCTTTATTTTCTGCCAAATCCACTTGTATTAGGCTCCAGTTCCATAGAGTTCATGTTTACACTTTTCTCGCGTTACACTTCACGTTTTCCTTTCGTTCCTCGGAGAAAGCATGTCACATGACAGGTAATGTGTGTCTCGTTGTGCGCTGAATCGAGGAACGAAAGGAAAGCGTGAAGCGTGGCGCGTGAAAAGTGTAAACGTGAACTCTATGGAACTGGAGCCTTAGGCACGGATCCAGAGGGGGGCACCCCGGGTGCTCACCTCCCCTTTCGGCTAACAAATCTGTAAAATTGACTGAAATTCTGAAATTTGGAGCATGTCATTGAAATTCATCGCAGATTTCAATGTTTCTAGCCCAGGGCGCCCCTCTCCCAAAATCCTGGATCCGCCCCTGTGTATGCGTTTCCTGGATCGCATTATATTTGTCGAAATTTCCACATCAATAATTACAGAACAGTTCATGTACTATACAACATGCTATTAACAGAGTGTAAAAACCTGTGACATAGATTTGTGTAAACTAGACTGAGAACACAAGACTGAGAATGAGATCTTAAATGTTGTTGGCAGTATCAAGTACCGGTACTTTGAAATTAATTATTCAAATGCATCTGGAATTGATGATACGGTAACTCTCAAGATGTCCTGGACTGCAAAAATGGACATCTCTTTTGATAGATTACCGGTACCACAAATCATCTCTAAATGAACAGGGGCCAGTTGCACAAAACTCACGATAGCGCTAACTTGGTGTTAGCGCTAACTTTATGTTAAGTGACGTAAAAATCCTTTGTCTTTTTACATCATTTAACATAAAGTTAGCGCTAACACCAAGTTAGCGCTAACATGAGTTTTGTGCAACCCAGCCCTGGATTGACCAGCTAATAACTGATTTCCTCAAGACCTCAAAATTTCAGATCTCCAGCCAAAACAAACTTCTTAGCCTCAAACTTTTTAACACCCTAACAACTTTTTCCACTACTATTACACAAGAATAAAATGGCACTTTAGGCCTAAGATTAGTCATGTTTTCCTTTCCTAAAGGACTGCGACAGATCAGTTTTGATTACAGTTGATCACCGGTTGGCACATTTTTTTGTCCTTTCTATTGGCGAACTTGTCAACTATCATATAAATGTATGTTGTAGTTCCTACCTACAGGACACGATTGCCAAATCCCGTGCTTGCAAAGCCACCGCACCTCTTTATGTCCGATCTGAGCTCCTCCATTCTGGATGTACCTGATTCTGCAAGGCTGATACGTCCTCAGGAACTTCTAAAAACAAAAATGAACATGAATCACAATTCACGACCAAACTATTTGACCTGAAAACATGGCTTAAATCCACTACTATAGACAACATTGATATTGAGAAACTAGGTTGGAGTTTCTCACACTTCGTAAATTCCACCCAAGAAATCTTACCAGTAGTGAAGTTCAACCTCAACTCTTCCAAGGCGTTTGCGAGTTCCTCAACATCGGTGTCAAGTGGCGAGAATTCATGGCCAACGTAAGCACCTTCTTCTCGGCAGTAGTCAATAAGTCTGTGAAAAAAGTCAAAGTCTCACAAATCTCTTCTGAATCAAAGGCCAAATCCCCCTCTTTGCCCTTTTGACAATACTGAACTACACGTGAAAAGCAGGAATGAAGGAGAAACCCGCAGAAAACCAGTGCTCACAGAGATTTGCCATTTTTTTACTAAAACCGCACTTGCAACCTCACAGGTTGGCTGGTTACTTGCAAAAAGGATTCTATGTGCCAATCACTGAGTCTGAAGTCTATTTCATCAATAAAAAGGGTCTACTGCATTTCTTACTTGTTCCAGCAGTCTTCTGGGTCAATCTGAAGAATCTCTGGATTCCCAACCACTATCATCAACGACTTGGCACGGGTGGTGGCAACATTGTATTTCTGAAACAAGGTATCAGATAATGAAGTCATGGACTCATTCAGCCTCGAAATTATGTGCAGGTACTGGGTTGACATACTAGGACATTTAAAGCACAGCATGACCACAGTTACAAGGAAACTTAGAAGGAAAGTTACCTTTTTATTGGCCAGGAATCCAAGTTTGAACTTTGCGTCTTCGGTCAGATACTGGGGACTGCTCCTCACTGCGGATAGGATGATGACCTTTCTTTCTTGACCTTGGAACTCCTCCACAGATCCAACTTTAATCTTGGTATAATGCTTCCTCTCCAACGCTTTCCTTATTTTCACAACCTATCAATCCAAATTCAAAAGACATCCTACATTTGCTCAATTGAATCACACTCCTGCCCTCTATGGTAGCAGGAAATTGGCGTACTTCCAGTAAAGTTCATGATCGAGGAGTGTGGACGATTAAAAGAAATGCTTTATTTTGAACCAATCAGTACACATTAGTTTAAAGTAGGGCTGATACTCCAAATGACCACCTTCCCACTGATCTTGAGTACAGACACCTGTTTTCAACATAGGACAGAATTGCCCTCCCATCATGCTCGAGCACTCCAAAGGGTGAGTTAAGAAAACGACAACTAAAATGGCAATAATTCCATGAGTTTGTAACATTCACAATCACATACCTGTTGCCTATAAGGAGTGATGATCCCTATGTCTGTTTCCTTCAACTTCATGATGCCCCGAGCAGTCAGCAGTTTCACAACATAGTCATTAACGACGGAGACCTCCTCTGGGTTAAAGAACGATGGACTTCTGCCCTCACGCGCCTCCTGACCAACAACACCGTGGAAAATGATCGGGAAATCCTTCTTCGGCAACTCCTGCCATCGACAGAGGGCCTCCCGCTCCATCTGATCGGCGCAGACCCTGAGTTCACCGTCATAGAAGAGGCGGTTCGGCAACGCCAAAATGGCAGGGTGAGATCGGTAATTATCGACTAATTTTGTGATAAGGCGTGGGTCATAGTGAGGTTGTTCGTCGGGTCTGCGCTGGAATGGTTGACTTGTTTCCATCAGTCTCTCAAGCAGTGAGATATCTGGAAAAATATCATACATGTAAGTGTTTGATTAACTAGTGCGATAATGAAATTGGTGGGGCTGCTGGCACCCTCTCACTTCAAATGAACACGACTCAACAAGGTCATTGTCTCATCCAATAGGCAAGTGACCTTCACGATGTAGGCCTGCCAGGCTCGGACCAATTCTTTCCTATGTGCACCAGACCTAATCAGCTGCAGTGGGACTAAAGTTCCGTCCCAAATCGGTCACTTTTCTGACCAACACCTGTAAACCTACAAGGTATTTGCCTGCAAACAAGGCATCTTTCACTTACCGAGCCCAAATTGTTTCGCGTATGGGGACCTTACGATTGGGCCAAGCTGTTTAGGATCTCCCGCCAACACCAGTTGTCCACCATTTTTGCCGATCTTCTTGGTACCCTCCAATATCCCAGCAACACCGATAATCGCTTCACACTCAAACGCGTGACCAGCTTCATCGAGAAACACATGGGTGAAGTGATTTGGTGGGAAGTTTGCACTGGCAAGCCTGTAAAAACAGCGGCAGCTATATATCTCGTTTGACGAAACATACACTTCTGATCAAATCCAAAATCATGAACGGCATGGACCTTTCTTGCCAGAGCTACTGCCAGAAAATTTGAAACTTTTTGAATGCCATTTTCAAACTTAATACTGACCTTCCAGCAGTCACCATGGTCGTCACAACGACTTTCGCCTTACAAATCTCATCCTTCGGTGGAAAGAAGAAGTCCTTGTCCATCTTGCAGTAGTTTGAGACATCCTTCAAGGTTAAAAAAGACAGAATTTATATTGTTGAAACCCTACATCTCATAATTTGATTTTTGTCACCCAATATTCATTCCAACAAAACCACTCATCATCAATCAGGGCCAGGCCAACAACACACCCCTCGACCATGTACATGTATTGGGCACAGGTATTCGGCAACCATATGTCACAGCACCCCCTTTACAAATAAATACTCACCTTTATATCCTCCGGTACATCCTTCCAATTTCTCGATGCAGCATGCATGCGCAAAATCTCCTTCTTCGGCACATGTTTGGCTACTCTTTGCGTGATCAAATCAGCAGCACTGTTTGATGGGGCACAAGCTAGGACATGTGCATTAGGGATGCAACGTATGACCTGCATGCAGAGGAAATCGGTTCACTTACATGTAAATGCACCCTGTAAGTCCTTAGCCAAGATACACAACTTTCCAAATGAATTGAATGAAAATCCTAGTGTGGTGCTCAACAATGAAACAAATTTTTCATCCCTACAGAATATGGTAGTTGGCCCACCGTATCCTTGATTTTATGAGTTCTGCACCAGTAAAAATTTGTGAATGATACTTTACCTGTTTGATGGCCTCCACAACAGTGACAGTTTTTCCCGTGCCAGGAGGGCCAAAGATCAGATATGGTGCAGGACGAGATGAACCAGCTACAATATGGCGGACAGCCAAGGCCTGTTCCTTGTTTTTCTCAATGTTCCTGTCATAGAAGCTGAAAAACATCAAATCAATAGCCGAATTATATCAAAACTGATCGAAATTTTTCATGAGCTACCAAACAGAGCATCCAGTATGACAGTATGACAAGGCCGGAAATGCAGAGATACATGTATTGTGTTAATGTTGGGTGCACATTTGGTCAATGTTAGGCACATATTGGAATCAATGTTGGGTACATATTGGATTGATGTTGGTATAGAGGCTATGCACTGACGTCATCAAATGACGTCGTCAATGGGTATGACGCCACGTGTTGGATGGAAAATGGACGGAGCACGTGGTCAGATGCACTGCGTCAGCATGTCACAACGTTCCATCCAACATGGCGTCATCTCACTGATGACGTCACGTGCATAGCCTCTATACTGGATTAATGTTGGAGGCATATATTGGGTTAATGTTGGTTACATAATATTATAATTGGGTTAATATTCAATACATATTGGTTAATACTACATGTACTACTCTGCTACACATACCTCAATCGTTTCTCAGGGTCCTGGATCACGTCCCACTTACACACAGTCTCAGGTTTTGGAAAGAGGAGATTTTTCAGGTCTTCCTCTACAGCTAACTCAGATGACCTGTGCTGTAGCTTTAGTGGAAGACGGTTGAAGGTGAAGCGAACATTGAACTTCATGTTGTCAATAAACTTCGTAATTAGCCTGCGATGGACAAAAAGACATCCATAGATAAAAAATGACGGCGGGAAATACGCCACAACACCCAAGAGTCACCACTCATTCAAGCCCTTTTCTGAGAACCCCTACTTCTGCCACAGCAAAGGTCAAAGGGAAAGAAACATTTAAAATAAACCAGATCCACAACATTGGTATTGATTGAAAAGTGCTCAGCAAGATCTTTCCAGTAATGCCAGTGGTTTTTAAAACTGGTGGAATTGAAGATGAAGAGCATATTATCTCACATTTTCAAAATACCTAATCCAAAAGGGGTTAACTACAAACTTACTTGTTACTAAAGGCCAGCATTACACTGTTCAATTGAACAACATGCACATATCCCCTGTACTCAATATTCTCTGGTTTTCCATCGCTGCCAACAATTCGTACAAGAATATCATCTCCACGAAGGACGGACGGTCGATTTTCCGCTAGGCCGGGAACCTAAAACAAGACACAGAGAAAAATGCCAAGTCGTACAATGTAGGCAGGTCTGAAAACTGCAACTAAAATGAGAATAGAATCCATGGCATCGAAAACATGAGTCTGAGAGTGTCAATTTTGACTCACAAACCTCCTACCAAATGGTACACAGGGCATCTATTAAGAAGAAATCTAACCTGAAGTTCCAGTAGTTTACCATCCCTCGTCATCGTTACGCCAGTCATATCATATGTCCGGATATCAACCTCCATCTGCATTTCTTCAAGGTGAAGTAGGGCGGACAAACGGGTATGGTAATCTTCGAAATTGCCATAAGACGGTCTTTGTGTCAGCAGAGCCCTAGCAACAGACCAAACAACGATGGTGAAGCTCCAGAGGAGTTTTCTCGTGCGAGTTTGGTCTCAATGGAAAAGAGCTTAGGCTGTGACCAATGATGCAGAAAACCACTCTCACCCCAGAACATGAACAATATCATGTGACCCAAGTCCAGGTAAGTTGGGTTAAAACTTTTGTAAACAACAGTCTGCATGTTAGGTATTGCAAAATCTAACCTGATTTTGTTTGCCTCTTCCAGGACTTTCTTATCCTTAAACTTCTGTGGTAGGCCGTGGTTAACAGCAGCACGGAACTCTTTTGGAATGGTGTAATTCTTCAGCTTCACCTTCCTCTCCAGGTTATCCGTTCGATCACTGGAACAGAACAGGATTCATTACATATCTTAAAATATACTCAGTCAAGCAATCATGTTTTGAAACCCGACCTGTTGGAGTTGCACAGTGGGAACATCGTGTGAGGTTCCAGGGGCGGAACCAGGATTCTGGTAAAGAGGGGCACAGAAGGCCACAGGCAGCCCAATGAAGGCGAGCGCCGAAGCCGGGAAGCCACGGTGGGGTCTGGCCTTCTAGATTTTGAAATCTAGAAGGCCATTGGTGCAATTTCCCAGCATCTGAGGGACAAATTACAAGGCAATTCTGTGGCAGTTTCTAACTTTGGTCTCCGAAAAATAGGGGGCATGGGCCAGGTGTGCCCCCTGGATCCGCACCTGGGTTCTGGGTAGGATCTCAGTCAGATGCTCTTCATATTTTGGAGACAGCAGCTCACTTTGAGGTAAAAACAATTGAAACTGACAAAATACTCACGTTTTTGGACGTTCTCCGTCCACGATCTCAACATTTAGTGGAATGAAACTGACACGGAGGGGAGGGGTGTACTTCTCCTTCGGATCGCTGGCGAGTACCACATCATTGACACCTCTCGTACGGATATCACGAAGAATGTGAATATCCCCACTGCCATTCCGCATGAGACGTAACACCAACGTCGTGTTGTAACGTCCGACTCTTCTCAGGTTTGCTTTCACACTGAAGGTGAATTTCTCACCTGAAATAAAAATGAATTTCTATTTCCCATTTCATATTGAAATAAAAATGAAGATTGTCACTCAAAATAACTCTGTCCATACCTGAGCACCAGATACAGATTTTCTGGCTCAGTGCAATGTTCAGTGATGGCCAGCAGCAGGGGTGAAAGTACAGTGCTGGAGAAAACCTTCGCGTACAGTACCTAGGTTAGACTGGGAATCAAATCAGCAGCCTCCGAGATAACAGGGGCTGATATTTCCACTGTACCACTCTGGCTCACGCATCTTTTATGCCACAGATTACTGTCAGCAGGACAGATATTGTTCGTGATCTTAGAGTGTTGTCGTTATGTAGAGAGAGGTACGAACCTGATGGAATCGTACATGGCCTCGTAGGTAACGGTTTTGTTGTTGCAGCAATTTTGTAGAACGGCCTGTCCTTCAGAAATGCCAAGCTGAAAAGCTGTACATCGGATGCTGCTGTGTTACGAATGGTAAAGGAGAGGGTTGTTTTCTTGCTTTTATCTATGTTGAGCGAGAGAGCTACAACACCCGGTTCAGATTGCTCTGCTGCACTGTCACACTTCACTTCTACCCCACATTTGTCTTTCAGCAAGGATTTCCTAGACATTGTCAGAAAAAAGAGACACTGAGTGAACATTAAAAAATGATTCATGTACCGGTACAGGCTCAGAAGTTATTACCGGTAAAGCGGCGTGGTGTAGTGGTTAGCGAGACAGACTTCTGATCAGAGGGTCCCGGGTTCGATTCCCAGTGCTGACCAAGAAAAACACGCTCACTTGTGACCTTGAGCAAGTCACTTTGCTTCACTTGCTTCACCCCACCCAGGTGTAAAAGGGGTACCTGGCTGGTAGTGATGGTCTATGTGAATGTTAGTCCAAGAGCACTGAAATCAGCTGCCGGGACTGTAATACTCCCCGGTGAGTGGAGAAAGTTAATTGGAATGAACAGACCTATAGCTGGGTAATAATGTAAAACGCATTGAGCAGGTCAACTGGAAATGCGCTATATAAGAACTAACATTATTATTATTATTTTATTATTACATGTATTATTAAATCTTCAAGTGATATGGGCTTTTTTCCACTAAAGAGCTTAAAAGAACACATTACATGCACTAAACAATCCACTCTCAGTTTCCAAGCTCACCAAAATTGACAAGGAGGCTATTGGAAGTGTGATAGCTCAGCTATTTTTCCAATGAAGGTGCCAAATTGCCACCTTCATTGGAAGATTAGCTGAGCTGTCAGACATTGAGCTACGGTAAGATTTCCAACACCTTAAAGAAGCCTGAACACTCACCTATTCTTGTTCAGCTGCGCCAATATCTTGGTCCTGAGGTGCCTTTTCCCATTCGCATGTTGCCTCACATTATGCAGGGAATTGAGTACAAGACTGCATACCCGACATCTGTACCAACTCCCACCATGAGGTTCAATCCCTGCTGGTAATTCTTCTGATGGTTGATCAGCCTCTGGTCCTCTGTTGAACGCAATGTTTTGATCAACTGCCAGCCTGGAAGGCACTCGCACCGGCATGATTTAATCGGATATGTTCCACAGCAGCAAGTATGGTGACAAAAATTACAACAGTACACAGGTGAATCAAAGCTGGAATAAAACAATGATATACGTGTAATTGTTACACATCCATTGAATATCTCGGTTTTTTTGCACTTTTGGTGTTTGTTGACCAAGATGAAGGCTCCCATTGGGTGTCTTATGCCCAGTTGTTCAGGTGTTGCTCACATGAGCCTGGCTTATTCCTCAAACTCGAGTTCACGTAAGTCGCGCTTATGTCTGGTCATAAGAACAGCTCAATCAATTCCGAGTTTATTGCACAACCTTAATTAAACTTGGGATTACCGAAGCCTGGCGTATTACCCTCCTTCCCAATGCTTTCGTATACAATTTGCTTGATGTGTGCCCGGTTGCTCAGGTGTGGCTTACATGTACCGGTGCGTGAGCTGATCCATGTCTCTTGCCATCTTTCAACTCTGGGCATACAATGAGCAGGCCTACCATTGTAAGTCGCGCTTATATAACCACCTCACTGCCAGGTTTATAATAAGAAAGGCAGAAGCTTGGCTTGTGTTTGAAGCCCAACCTGTGCAATGCGTTGTGAAATATAACTCTGGCTTAAGCCACGCTGATGTCGGGATCGCCCCAACTCTGGCTTAAGCCAAGGCTGAACAACCGGGCAACAGAATCAAATACCAGCGGTCTCAGAAAATTACCACTTTGACAATATCATATGAGCTAATTGAAACCAAGTGTCTTCTTCAAGAAGAACTGTAAAGTGACTTACCCAATTGTAAAGCAGAAGACTAGTACTGTAGGCAGAATTCTTTACAGCAATGTCTCCAAATGGAGGAATACTTTGGAGTCTGATTGCAGTCCAAGTCAACCTTAAAATACAAAATGAGAAAACCACATCCAACACATCAATTTATATGAAATGACGTGGAGGCCAATTTGCCAATCAATAAAACTAGATTCTGCGAATCTTCCACCCACGATGGGAATTCCCCAGCCAGGTTAGTTTTGGTATTGTGCAACAAGCTAGTCCTGATAAGAGCAATGATATTTGCACAACAATCAATCGTGGACTTCACCCACCACGATGACAATGTCACCATCATTATCATTCCTTAATGTTCCGTTTTTCGACTATTTATTCAATTTGGGACATATGAAACTTTGCTGGGGGCAAAAAATCGACGAAACTGAACCACGTCGGTAAATACTGCAGTGCCAGTTTTGTCAGGTCTGACATGATGATGGGAGTAGAAAATACAACATCTATCTTGTTTTTTTCTGGACCACCCTGTACAGGCTGACCACATGGCATGGAATGGATGGATGATGGATGGATGACTTTGAATTGATGATGATGATGCCTGCTGTGCTGCTGCTGTAGCAACTCATCCACAATCAATCAAGTGTCATTCATTGCTGAATGTCTTGAGCTACCTAACCACATTTTAGCGAAATGGGGGTACAATAATGTTGACCAGCAACAAGTGTTAAAATGGGAAAAACATCCACCTCCTCAGTTTCCACTCTTCCCACTTCAGATTGCTCTGCTGCACTGTCACACTTCACTTCTACCCCACATTTGTCTTTCAGCAAGGATTTCCTAGACATTGTCAGAAAAAAGAGACATTGAGTGAACATTTTAGGTTTTTTAACATGATTCATGTACCGGTACTGGTACAACTACAAGATCAGAAGTTATTACATCTTCAAGTGATATGGGGTTTTTTCCACTAAAGAGCTTAAAAGAACACAATACATGCACTAAACAATCCACTCTCTGTTTCCAAGCTCACCAAAATTGACAAGGAGACTATTGGAAGTGTGATAGCTCAGCTATTTTTCCAATGAAGGTGCCAAATTGCCACCTTCATTGGAAGATTAGCTGAGCTGTCAGACATTGAGCTACGGTAAGATTTCCAACACCTTATCACACCTCAACTAACACTCACTTATTCTTGTTCAGCTGCGCCAATATCTTGGTCCTGAGGTGCCTTTTCCCGTTCGCATGTTCATTCGCAGTATGCAGGGAATTGAGTACAAGACTGCATACCCGACATCTGTACCAAGTCCCACTATGAGGTTCAATCCCTGCTGGTAATTCTTCTGATGGTTGATCAGCCTCTGGTCCTCGGTTGAACGCAATGTTTTGATCAACTGCCAGCCTGGAAGGCACTCGCACCGGCATGATTTAATCGGATATGTTCCACAGCAGCAAGTATGGTGACAAAAATTACCAGTACAACAGTACACAGGTGAATCAAAGCTGGAATAAAACAATGATATACGTGTAATTGTTACACATCCATTGAATATCTCGGGGGTTTTTACACTTTTGGTGTTTGTTGACCAAGATGAAGGCTCCCATTGGGTGTCTTATGCCCGGTTGTTCAGGTGTTGCTCACATGAGCCTGGCTTATTCCTCAAACTCGAGTTCACGTAAGTCGCGCTTTATGTCTGGTCATAAGAACAGCTCAATCAATTCTGAGTTTATTGCACAACCTGAATTAAACTTGGGATTAATGAAGCCTGGCTTATTACCCTCCTTCCCAATGCTTTCCTATACAATTTGCTTGATGTGTGCCCGGTTGCTCAGGTGTGGCTTACATGTACCGGCGCGTGAGCTGATCCATGTCTCTTGCCATCTTTCAACTCTGGGCATACAATGAGCAGGCCTACCATTGTAAGTCGCGCTTATCCACATCACTGCCAGGTTTATAATAAGAAAGGCAGAATCTTGGCTTGTGTTTGAAGCCCAACCTGTGCAATGCGTTGTGAAATATAAGTCTGGCTCAAGCCACGCTGATGTCGGGATCGCCCAACTCTGGCTTAAGCCAAGGCTGAACAACCGCGGGCAATAGAATCAAATACCGGAGGTCTCAGAAAATTACCACAATATCCTGAGCTAATTGAAACCAAGTGCCTTCAAGGAGAACTGTAAAGTGACCTACCCAATTGTAAAGCAGAAGACTAGTACTGTAGGCAGAATTCTTTTCCGCAATGTCTCCAAATGGAGGAATACTTTGGAGTCTGATTGCAGTCCAAGTCAACCTTAAAATACAAAATGAGAAAACCACATCCAACACATCAATTTATATGAAATGACGTGGAGGCCAATTTGCCAATCAATAAAACTAGATTCTGCGAATCTTCCACCCACGATGGGAATTCCCCAGCCAGGTTAGTTTTGGTATTGTGCAACAAGCTGGTCCTGATAAGAGCAATGATATTTGCACAACAATCAATCGTGGACTTCACCCACCACGATGACAATGTCACCATCATTATCATTCCTTAATGTTCCGTTTTTCGACTATTTATTCAATTTGGGACATATGAAACTTTGCTGGGGGCAAAAAATCGACGAAACTGAACCACGTCGGTAAATACTGCAGTGCCAGTTTTGTCAGGTCTGACATGATGATGGGAGTAGAAAATACAACATCTATCTTGTTTTTTCTGGACCACCCTGTACAGGCTGACCACATGGCATGGAATGGATGGATGATGGATGGATGACTTTGAATTGATGATGATGCCTGCTGTGCATGTGCTGCTGCTGCTGTAGCAACTCATCCACAATCAATCAAGTGTCATTCATTGCTGAATGTCTTGAGCTACCTAACCACATTTTAGCGAAATGGGTGTACAATAATGTTGACCAGCAACAAGTGTTAAAATGGGAAAAACATCCACCTCCTCAGTTTCCACTCTTCCCACTGGCTGGCACTGTCAGTGTGTCAGTGTCAGAAGTAGACTGGACGGTGGCGCCGCGGGAGTGGAGCGGCAAAGATTGGAATCAGTCTATGTCCGCCTGTCACTATCACAGGCAGATTGATGAAGGCCTATTACTCTAAAGGAATGTAAGAACACTGTTTACTCAAAAGGTACCAATTTATTACTTTTCATATATTTAACAAAGAGTAGGGGCCTAAATGTGAAATTTTGTTTCGTAGGGCCCAGGTCATGGGCTAGGCCTAGCTCTCAAATTATCCCCAGCTCCCTGTGATGGGTAGTCCCAAAAATCATCTTGCGGATTTCAACAATGGCAGCCTCCACAAAAATGAAAAATGAAATGAAAATTATTCGCTTTTTTCACGATTTTCTGCGTCATCGCCTTTCTTTTCCGGCTTGTCAACGGCACTCGTGTCACTCAAAACGCTAGGCCTGAATTGAAGTTTCCAAAATGAGCACATTTTGTGGGCATATGCAGGAATACTGCAATGTGTCTATCGACAAGTTCGACGGAGAAAATTTGCAGTCCACTGCATTCTTTCTTTCCCATTGCCACCAAGGTAGGTAGCCTCCACCGTTGTCATGTTGTATTGTAGACTAGACTTCACGGAGATTTTATGGTACTACAGTGGGGATTATGCAGTTATGCCCTCTAGGCAGAGGTGTCTGCTAAGAGGTTCTTTCGACTGTGTAGGCCAAGCCCTGACACAGATGAGATGTAGGCCTACCGCATTACTCACAGTCTAGTCACACTCACATCTCTCTGAAATTGCATGCATTTATCCTCATTCATTGTCATTCCATCTTGTTTGAACAGGATGAGGGTGATCAGGACCTGCTGTGCTACTAGTTTTATGAATGGCACATGTGGGCTTAATCATATCGCCAATAATTTGCGATTTCCTTGTATTCCAATTTTCATCATACCTAACCTTCTGCTTCAGATCACATGCAAGGACTGACCTCGACGGCATTCAGCTACCACCTAGATTCAAGGTAATCTACCAACAGAGTCAGAATCTCGGAGCTACAGATAATATACATTAGGCCACTTAAAATTAATAAATTGTTTTACATGGCCGCCCGCCTCAATTTTTTGGTGCCGCCTCGATTTTTTTTATATTTTATATTTTTCAGAAAGTCCATTTTTTTCATCCCAAAAACCGTCATGTAAAACAATTTATTAATTTTAAGTGGCCTTAGAAGCATTTTACCGGTAGCTATACAAGTACATTGTCATAACTGGGTTAACCCAATAAAGCCCATGCTGCCCTAAAACCCATCACCCCATCATCAATTACTGCTGGCAGCACCACAAACCGCCATGTCGCCAGACGCCAATACTGCCATAAACCGCCTTGACTCATTATACGTCTTCTTATTTAGCTTTAATGCAGTGGATTTCAGCTGACCACAATAGGAAGAAGTACATAGCACGACACCATTCTTATACATCATGTTGATAATTAGTCCTCCATTTTTTTGCCAGAAATGTCTTAATTACCCTCAAGTAATTCGATGGTTTGTAGGTTTTTACAGTTGTCATCCCATGTTGTTTGTTGTGTACAAGGTATGCACTGCTTATCTTGATATTTTGTCACCTGCCTTCTGTTCTAGCTCACAATACCATCTGTATGTCTCTGATGTCACAAAGGTCCTGCTCGAATCAGACGAAAGATACACCCACCTCCAGAAACACTTGGTATGTTTTTATAAATCCATGAAATCAACAATTCAGAAGATTACAAACACAAGGGCTGCACTTGGACTTCAAAAATTTCAAACGATTTTGAAACGATATTGATATTCGTTTCAAACGCGTTTGAAACGAAAACAATTTGGAGACGATCCCTAATTAGTCCTCCATTTTTTTGCCAGAAATGTCTTAATTACCCTCAAGTAATTCGATGGTTTGTAGGTTTTTACAGTTGTCATCCCATGTTGTTTGTTGTGTACCGGTACAAGGTATGCACTGCTTATCTTGATATTTTGTCACCTGCCTTCTGTTCTAGCTCACAATACCATCTGTATGTCTCTGATGTCACAAAGGTCCTGCTCGAATCAGACGAAAGATACACCCACCTCCAGAAACACTTGGTAAGTTTTTATAAATCCATGAAATCAACAATTCAGAAGATTACAAACACAAGGGCTGCACCCTAGAATAATGATCAGAGTGGTTTTTAGTGCTTGCTCCCTTTGTCAACCCATGTTTGCGTGCGGTGATGAAGGAAGCGAGTGCTGAGAGCCACTGACTACATCAGGTTGCCGAGGCTGAGCTCCAGGGGCATTGTCAGTCCTGGTCATTGCAACGATGAAATTGTTGTATTACTTCATGAGGTTTCAACATTCATTTCAGGTTGTGTTGCCCATAAATCAACCATCAACGTTGCGAGTTCCCGACAAGGTGACCGGCCAGGTAAGTCTTCCAGCAGGTCAAGGCCTGTTTCACCATATTTATTTTAGAAGTTAACGTAGATAAGGCTTGAATTGCTACCTGTTTATGTAAAATCCTTCATATCTAGGCATTGTTACAGGTATGCATTGTTCTGCTATAATGTTTTGTTTATTGATGTGATTTTGTGCAATTTCAGGATGAGCTGATAACAGTGACGCTAATCCCAGCTGGACATTGCCTAGGCTCTGTCATGTAAGGAAACATTATTTAATTGGGGAAATTCATCTGTTTATGAAATGAGAATCAACGAAAATCACCCATTTCACAAAATCATTACTGTGTGGATGACATGAAGTAAATATGGTGTTTGAAATGAATGACTTCAGAATGTAAGAAGATAAATGACAGTTGCAGAGAGAAATTCTAAGTTTTTCCTTGTTGTGCTTGCCACTGTTACAGATGCTACCTTAAGGAACCACGTGATCAAAACAAAACATATCTCTGTTATTTCTAGGTTCTTATTTGAGGGCAAGGAGGGGACTGTGCTATACACTGGTGACTTCAGGCTGCCTTTAGGCGGACCGTCAAGAATATCGGCACTCTTGTCGGGAGCAAGGTAGTTACATGTTTCATGTACAGTTACAGTGTCACGTCACTAATGCTAGCTAGATTCCATCACTTTCCAATAGTATTTTCCGGGTGCTCTGTGAAAATGATTAAATAATATCAAAAATAGGTATATTTTTGATACCGGTAATATCTTAGTCATCATGTGCCATGCCAGTGTGTAATCTGAAGTTCTAACCTTCCTGCAGCATTTTGATAAAATCTACTCTGAAACTATTGCAGTCCAAAACATCTGAAAAGCCTGTACATCGACACAACATTCTGTGTGCCAAAAGCCCGTCATATCCCCAGCCGCGAGGAGAGTGCTGATGCCATAGTTACGCTCATCGAAGGGTGGATTTACCAAAGTAAATTCCATGTCGTTAAACTGATTACAAAGGCTGCCTACAGCTATGAACAACTGTTTGATGTTGTGTACAAGAAATTTGGAAAAAAGGTAAGAAATTTTTCTGTGTTTGTTGATAAATTATGTTAATGCTGCGACTGGGGATACTGAAATAGGTGCAGAAATCACAGTATTATTGTCTTCCAAATGATCCTAATGCTTTCTTTTTCTTCAGGTGCATGTGACTGAACAAAGACACTCTCAATACCAACTCATTCCTGGTTTGAGCGAATGTACAACTACAGATCCAGCAGAGACGCAGATACATGCCTGCACTAGAGTGGGAAGATTGGTAAATGCATTTAGATTATTTCCAAATACAATGGCGAGAATGCAGTGCAGAAATGTTTTCCACACATTTGTGGATATCATGTGGAAAGTGATGACGTCGTCAAAAATTTGCTTAATCAGTTAGATGCGTTTCTTACTCTGGCTGTATGGTTCTTGATGGAGCATGTTCTCTGGACCACAGGAATGTATTAGTTCTGTCACCTTCCTTTCTCACTTTCAGCATGAAAAGGGTAACTGGGGATCCCTATCCTGCGGTTACACCCCTCCAAATGGCGAGGAACTGAAGCTCATGGTGATTCAGCCATCGACGATGTGGTTTATGCAGTCTGTTGGAATGGCAGACATTGTCAAAGAGTTGGCGTCAAAATACAGGGTCTGCTACTGTTTCCACCCATCTTATAATGAGGTTCAAGAGTTTGTGGGTTTCTTCCGACCGGAGAAGGTCTTTCCGAACGTTAAACCCATCGGTTATTCCATGAAAGAGGTACGTTATCCTCGTTTTCACCAAATATGTGACCCTCCACCACAAACCAGTCGGAAGTCGCACAGAAAATGAACCTAAACAAACTGAGATGACACCAGGAGATAAAGATACAAATAGAATCACTCAGATTTCACAATAGACAGACAATACTGAAATTGACAGATAATACAGTCCCAACCTGCCAACCTCAGAGCGACTTCCGACTGGTTTTGTGCTGGAGAGTCACATATTGTATTTCTTACCCATTTCGCTGTGGTAATCTCAGGAATATCTTTCTCATTGTGTGGAGTCAGTGCATCGCAGTCTGTTGGCCATATGGTACGAACTAATGCAATGGAGTGCAGGCGCAAGGTAGTCCTTATTGGCTCGGCTTATTTAGCCAATCATCTTCGACAGCAACATTTTCACCTCTTAAGCCTAGGTCACAAATCCACCGGGCCCCGTACGACTTTCCCCACCCAGCGGCTTGCCATGGATTTTAGAGACTGAAACATGAATCTAAGGTGAATTATGCCGAATATCGCCTCAATAGATAAGCGGAAATTAGACTGGATCAAACTGGGCACCGTAGAAATTGGCCAAAATGTCTGTTTTTACTTGCGTACGGGCTCCTGAGTGGATATGTGACAGGGGCTTTAGAATAATAATTCCTTTCTGACAGGTTCAAGCAACTCTGGACATGTTCCGCACAAATGGACCTGGAGAAAGTGGTGCAGCTGATGGTGATTTCCCAATGACCCCTGTCAAAAAATCTCTCGGTAAACTAAAGAAACTGAAAAGGAAGAAAATTGAAAGTAAGTTCTGTTCTAGATATAGACTGAGGCTACATTGATACTGATATAATACTGAATCAAATATTGAGATTGCGAGGTCTGCAGGACATTCAGTATGCTGATGCACCAGATTTTGGTGTCTATCTCTGTTTAACACTGGACATATTTCACAATGGTTTTTGCTACGTTTTGCCTTATTTGGGACCATATTTTTCACACTGATATATACTGTCTGAAATATTGCTTGTACAGCATGGAAAATATACCACTCAAAACTCATGGCCCATCGTATTTTAGAAGCCTCCTTAACTCTAAGGTCCACCGTAAGCTTTTGTATTCTGCCATGCTAACAATAGATAAAGGGAAAACCTTAGAGTTAAGGAAGCTGCTAGAATATGGCCCATGAATTCTTTATGGTCCAGGCGCGATATGCACAAAACATCTTAAGTGTGATTTTTTGAGAATTTCCCAAAGAATTTCCTTAAGTAATCATCCTTAACCTGAGTGGTATGCACAAAGCATCTTAAGATGAGAATTTTCTTAAAAATCTCCTTAACTTTAAGGTACCTCATCAAGATTCATAAGTGAAAATGTTGTCCCTATTTCCAGCAAAAAATACAGAAATTGTGTCTCTTTGACCTATTCAAAGATGTAGAACAGCATCATTTCTTCATAGCTCTTATTATTGTTGGTTACACTGAAGATAATGAAGTGAGAGGGTGGTACGGGTACCAATGATAATTCGGGACAGTGAAAATCCTTTTGATTTTGGCTTGGGTGAGGGGATTTCACTTTGATGGAACGGGAATACTCTTCATTTANATCGCTCGAGTCTGTCCTTTCCAAAGTCGACGACTGAACCCGACACTGAATCTTGGCGAAGAGTTGTCAAGTTCTAGCAACGATGTTGTTCTTGAACACGAACAGGGAGAGGATGACAGTGACGTTATTTTGGAAGGAGGAAAACCGGACCATATTGCTATCGCTAGAGATGTTGTTACGTTAGACAGTAGTGTCATACATATTGATGGGAATGTTGTGGACTTGGACAGTACGGGTGTCAGTGCGGATGATGCCATGAACCCGCAAGTTAAAAGTGTAAATACCAACACTTGCGCTGACAGTATACAAGGCAATGAGGTTACAGAAATTGATGAAAATTCTCTTGTGGTGGACATTAATCACAGTCAGGTGTCGCACGATCTCTTCTCCTCAGACTCTAATGAGCATATTCTGCTGTCAGATGCAGAGGCTGCTAATGATTTAGCATCGAGTAAGGGCTCGGGGAAAAATGCTGATGCGGCGACCACCCCTGATGCAGATGTGTTGGATAAAGATATATCTGATGATGATAAACTATTGGACTCTGATCATGATGAGAAATCTGCTGATGTTTGTGTGAATGATGTGTTGTTAGCAGATGTCAATGTCGCTGCAACTTCCAACGAAAACAGGGCCAAATGTGCTGAAATTTCAGGTGAGGTGAGTCCTATGAATGAAAATCCTCTTAATTCAGGTGTCGATCCCATTATGTCGGAAAAAGATTCACAAATGAATGATGCTGAAGTCAGTTGTAAATCAAGTGACCTTGGCCTTGTGGCCGACCTTGACCCCTCGGAAGGCCTTGATGATCATTTGCTGTTTTCTGACCCTGAGGATGGTAAAAACCATGCAGGCCTAAGTGATGCCGATCTTGATCCAAAACTTTTAGATTAGAAGGAGCATGGTTAGGCAGGCCTACACAATGAAAGTAGAAATGAAATATTGCGACCACTTTTTGCAGTTCTAAAACTTGATAAATTTCTCTTGAGTCGTATTTCATAAAATTTGGCATTCACAAGAAGGTATAATGAAAATAAGTGCAGGCACATCTTTTACAAATAACAGATTTCTGAATTTTTGCTAAAACTGGAGTCGTGAAGATGCAGTATTGCTAAAATTTGCTGAAAAAAATGAAATTTTACTTTGCAGAAAAAATATGTGTACGGTACCGGTATACTTTTATCATTTGGAAGGATATCCTCTGAGCACAGGGTTTTTTAAACTGGACTAAGAATCAAATGAAGATGATGTTTTAGGGAACTTTATTAATTCTATTGCCTATTTCGCATTTCGTTTTGAATTATACATTTCTCCATTTAATATTTTTACACTTAGGAAGGTTATTTTGCCAGTTAAATTGAACATTATACCAGTAAACAATGAAGTTATTCAATGATTTTGTCACCACAGCTGACACACATCTATACATCGTTGAATGATATGTATTAGCTGTGAACAATTGAATTTACAGGTGGGTGAATAATGTACAAGTCAGCTGAGCACAAGGCCCATAGGCTTCTTTCTTGTTACCATTTTGGCAGAAAATGTTCACATTTCTTGAAAAATGCGAACACAATTACATGTATGAAGTACAGTTCAACTTCTCCTTTATGGAAATGTTCTCGACTGACATATATGTGACCAAGAATATACCAGTACCCATATGACCAAGAATATATTGGATAATATATTCTTGTGACCCATCACTGCAAAACCAGTACTAAGTCGCTCTGAAGTTGGCAGGTTGAGACCAACGTTTTGTCATTTTCAGTAGGCCTTGGCTTATTGTCTGTCTTTTGTAAAATCTGAGTGATTACATTTCTTCCTTTATCTCCTGGAGTTATTTTGGTTCATCCTGGTTCATATCTTGTGCGACTGAGGAAGAGTTTTGCTGTGATGGGTCAGATATCAGGGTTATATCTAGGCCATTTTAGAGCGGCGGTACGCCGTGCCACGGAAAGGGGGCGCCGCTGGTTAGTAGAAATGTCGGGAATAAAAAGTGCCCTTTTCTAGGTTGAAGTGCCCTTTTCACAAAGTTTGCACCATGCCCTTCTGAAATTTGTTGTGCTATAATGTTTTGTTTACGGTATTGATGTGATTTCGTGCAATTTCAGGATGAGCTGATAACAGTGACGCTAATTCCAGCTGGACATTGCCTAGGCTCTGTCATGTAAGGAAACATTATTTAATTGGAGAAATTGCCAGTTTCCTTCATCTGTTTATGAAATGAGAATCATCAAAAATCACCCGCCCGTTTCACAAAATCATTACTGTGTGGATGACATCCAGTAAATATGGGTTTGAAATGAATGACTTCAGAATGTAAGAAGATAAATGACAGTTGCAGAGAGAAATTCTAAGTTTTTCCTTGTCTAATGTTTTCCTTGTTTTGCTTGCCACTGTTACAGATGCTACCTTAAGGAACCACATGATCAAAACAAAACATATCTCTGTTATTTCTAGGTTCTTATTTGAGGGCAAGGAGGGGACTGTGCTATACACTGGTGACTTCAGGCTACCTTTAGGCGGACCGTCAAGAATATCGGCACTCTTGTCGGGAGCAAGGTAGTTACATGTATAATTACAGTGTCACGTCACTAAATGCTAGCTAGATTCCATCACTTTTCAATTAGTATTTTGTGGGTGCTCTGTGAAAATGATTAAATAATATCAAAAAATTGGTCTATTTTTGATAATATCTTAGTCATTATGTGCCAGTGTGTAATCTGAAGTTCTAACCTTCCTCGCTGCGGCATTTCGATAAGTCTACTCTGAAACTATTGCAGTCCAAAACATCTGAAAAGCCTGTACATCGATACAACATTCTGTGTGCCAAAAGCCCGTCATATCCCCAGCCGTGAGGAGAGTGCTGACGCCATAGTTACGCTCATCGAAGGGTGGATCTACCAAAGTAAATTCCATGTCGTTAAACTGATTACAAAGGCTGCCTACAGCTATGAACAACTGTTTGATGTTGTGTACAAGAAATTTGGGAAAAAGGTAAGAAATTTTTCTGTGTTTGTTGATAAATTATGTTAATCCGAAGGTTTAGAAATCAAACGATAAACATAATTGTTAACGACGAGGTTATTTTTGTACCAAAAATGCAATATAAAATGTGGTGAATGTGTAGTATGAAAAATAACGTTGTCGTAAAGTTTACGTTTGTCGTTTGATTTCTAAACCTCCCTATTGTTGCAACTGACCATACTGAAATAGGTGCAGGCATTATGGTGTTCCAAATGATCCGAATGATGGTCTCTTTTTCTTCAGGTGCATGTGACTGAACAAAGACACTCTCAATACCAACTCATTCCTGGTTTGACTGAATGTACAACTACAGATCCAGCAGCGACGCAGATACATGCCTGCGCTAGAGTGGGAAGATTGGTAAATGCATATAGTTTCAAATGCAATGGCGAGAATGCAGAGGCACAAATATTTTTTGTCACTTCTGTGGGTATCATGTGGAAAGTGTTGACTTCAAAAATTTGCTTCTGACAAAGAATATTCAATTTGGCAGATGCTTCTTACTTTGGTCATATGGTAAACGTGCGAGGTTTGTGAAGGAGTACAGTGGAACCTCTCTATTAAGGACACCTTCGGGACTGGTAGTTGCTGTCCTGAATTGAGAAGTGTCCTGATTACAGAGGTCAAAATGGACAGAAATGACCAGTTTGGGCAGAACATTGGTGTCCTTAATAGAGAGGTGTCCTCCTGGGAGAGGGATCCACTAAGAGAGGTTACACTGTATGTTCTCTGGATCAGTTTTGTCACCTTCCTTTTTCGCTTTCAGCATGAAAAGGGTAACTGGGGATCCCTATCCTGCGGTTATACCCCTCCAAATGGCGAGGAACTGAAGCTCATGGTGATTCAGCCATCGACGATGTGGTTTATGCAGTCTGTTGGAATGGCAGACATTGTCAAAGAGTTGGCATCAAAATACAGGGTCTGCTACTGTTTCCACCCATCTTATAATGAGGTTCAAGAGTTTGTGGGTTTCTTCCGACCGGAGAAGGTCTTTCCGAACGTTAAACCCATCGGTTATTCCATGAAAGAGGTACGTTATCCTCGTTTTCACCAAATATGTGACCTCCACCACAAACCAGTCGGAAGTCGCACAGAAAATGAACCTAAACAAACTGAGATGACACCAGGAGATAAAGATACAAATAGAATCACTCAGATTTCACAATAGACAGACAATACTGAAATTGACAGATAATACAGTCCCAACCTGCCAACCTCAGAGCGACTTCCGACTGGTTTTGTGCTGGAGAGTCACATATTGTATTTCTTACCCATTTCGCTGTGGTAATCTCAGGAATATCTTTCTCATTGTGTGGAGTCAGTGCATCGCAGTCTGTTGGCCATATGGTACGAACTAATGCAATGGAGTGCAGGCGCAAGGTAGTCCTTATTGGCTCGGCTTATTTAGCCAATCATCTTCGACAGCAACATTTTCACCTCTTAAGCCTAGGTCACAAATCCACCGGGCCCCGTACGACTTTCCCCACCCAGCGGCTTGCCATGGATTTTAGAGACTGAAACATGAATCTAAGGTGAATTATGCCGAATATCGCCTCAATAGATAAGCGGAAATTAGACTGGATCAAACTGGGCACCGTAGAAATTGGCCAAAATGTCTGTTTTTACTTGCGTACGGGCTCCTGAGTGGATATGTGACAGGGGCTTTAGAATAATAATTCCTTTCTGACAGGTTCAAGCAACTCTGGACATGTTCCGCACAAATGGACCTGGAGAAAGTGGTGCAGCTGATGGTGATTTCCCAATGACCCCTGTCAAAAAATCTCTCGGTAAACTAAAGAAACTGAAAAGGAAGAAAATTGAAAGTAAGTTCTGTTCTAGATATAGACTGAGGCTACATTGATACTGATATAATACTGAATCAAATATTGAGATTGCGAGGTCTGCAGGACATTCAGTATGCTGATGCACCAGATTTTGGTGTCTATCTCTGTTTAACACTGGACATATTTCACAATGGTTTTTGCTACGTTTTGCCTTATTTGGGACCATATTTTTCACACTGATATATACTGTCTGAAATATTGCTTGTACAGCATGGAAAATATACCACTCAAAACTCATGGCCCATCGTATTTTAGAAGCCTCCTTAACTCTAAGGTCCACCGTAAGCTTTTGTATTCTGCCATGCTAACAATAGATAAAGGGAAAACCTTAGAGTTAAGGAAGCTGCTAGAATATGGCCCATGAATTCTTTATGGTCCAGAACCTCCTCCAGGATTGAAGCTGAATCTTTGTAACAGCGTTTTCAGAGACTGTACTTTTTGTTACAGGTTTTCATGGCAGTTCTGAGGGTCTTCTCTTCGATGACGATGAGATTATACCGAAAAAACGTGCTCGGCCCTCGAGCGATAACCAAGAAGACAAAATGGAAGAAGAACAAGAGAAAGACACTCATAAAGATGAACAAAGCGATGCAGAGAGCTACCACACGGATTCTTATAAAGGTAGTGATGATGATGGGGAAGATATCTTGAAGAGCGACGATGATGCTGAACCTGACGTGTCGTCTAAATCGGGTGCAACACCACCTGTTGGCTCCCTTTTGTCATACATAAGCGACGACGACGATGACATGTTAGAGAATGATGTTTTGTCTCATAGCTCGCCAAAATTAAATGGATTTGTGCAGAGTGCCGATATGTTCGAGGATGATTCGAATTTGTGTCATGATCTTTTGTCAGAAGGTGATGACATGGATAAAATAAATGGTGTCGAGGCTGATGAAGAGAAAGAGATGGAGAAATTACTTGATGACTGTGAAGATGTGGGGACCTCTTCCGAAGTTGCTAGCTCTGGTGGCGGGATTACAGGTGTTGCAAATTCCAGTAGTAGTGAAGATTTGGGGACCTCTTCCAAAGTCACTAGTTCTGCTGACGGGATTACAGGTGTTGCAAATCCCAGTAATAGTGAAGATGTGGGGACCTCTTCCAAAGTCACTAGTTCTGGTGACGGGATTACAGGTATTGCAAATCCCAGTAATAGTGAAGATGTGGGGACCTCTTCCAAAGTTACTAGTGACAGCAATAGAGATATTGCAAATCCCAGTAGCAGTGAAGATGTGGGGACCTCTTCCAAAGACACTAGTTCTGGTGATGGGATTACAGGTTTTGCAAATCCCAGTAATAGTGAAGATGTGGGGACCTCTTCCAAAGTCACTAGTTCTCGTGATGGGATTACAGGTGTTGCAGATCCCAGTAGTAGTGGGAAGACACTGTGTTCAAAGGAGGGTTCAGGACTAGGACAAGGAAATGATGACGGTATTGCTGAGAATTGTTCCAAAGACGGTGCAGAAATCTGCGAATCTGAGAGAATATCCCCTGTTCAGCAAAATACTAGTCTGTTGGATTCGAGTTGTGACCATAGTGGACTGGTTGATACGGATGCAACTACGGTGTGCAGTCAACCGTTGTCACAACACATCGGCAGTGATGAGGGTGTAGAGTTGGACAGAAGTGCTGGTAGTTCTGCCTGGGCCATGAATTTCAAAAAACAAACTGCGCGCAAGTCTATGAAGGGTTCGTCGCCCATAAAAGCCGAGAGTTTTTATTCGGGGATCCGGAATTCCGATTCGGGGAGGTCAACTGGGTGCAGAGTTGTTGAGATCATTGATCTTACAGCAGACGATTCTGATGGATCAGATGCGGAGGTGATCGGTGAGGATGGGAGTGATAGCTCGGTTGTTGAGTGCGGGGATTGTTCAGATGATTACGAAGGCGATGAGTCGTTTTGTGACGAGGATGGAGAACTAATTGACAGCGATGACGATTCTTTGTATTTTCATCAGCATGAGGAAATTTATGATTCTGATGTCGAGGAATGCTTCGATTGTGACGACGATGAAGATGAGGAGGAGGAGGATGAAGATGAAGTCATAATCGTCGACTCGCGGGGTGAGGGGAGTGTGGGTGTTGCAGGCGAAGTTCGCCAGATCGCTCGAGTCTGTCCTTTCCAAAGTCGACGACTGAACCCGACACTGAATCTTGGCGAAGAGTTGTCAAGTTCTAGCAACGATGTTGTTCTTGAACACGAACAGGGAGAGGATGACAGTGACGTTATTTTGGAAGGAGGAAAACCGGACCATATTGCTATCGCTAGAGATGTTGTTACGTTAGACAGTAGTGTCATACATATTGATGGGAATGTTGTTGACTTGGACAGTACGGGTGTCAGTGCGGATGATGCCATGAACCCGCAAGTTAAAAGTGTAAATACCAACACTTGCGCTGACAGTATACAAGGCAATGAGGTTACAGAAATTGATGAAAATTCTCTTGTGGTGGACATTAATCACAGTCAGGTGTCGCACGATCTCTTCTCCTCAGACTCTAATGAGCATATTCTGCTGTCAGATGCAGAGGCTGCTAATGATTTAGCATCGAGTAAGGGCTCGGGGAAAAATGCTGATGCGGCGACCACCCCTGATGCAGATGTGTTGGATAAAGATATATCTGATGATGATAAACTATTGGACTCTGATCATGATGAGAAATCTGCTGATGTTTGTGTGAATGATGTGTTGTTAGCAGATGTCAATGTCGCTGCAACTTCCAACGAAAACAGGGCCAAATGTGCTGAAATTTCAGGTGAGGTGAGTCCTATGAATGAAAATCCTCTTAATTCAGGTGTCGATCCCATTATGTCGGAAAAAGATTCACAAATGAATGATGCTGAAGTCAGTTGTAAATCAAGTGACCTTGGCCTTGTGGCTGACCTTGACCCCTCGGAAGGCCTTGATGATCATAATTCAGGTGTTGATCCCATTATGTCGGAAAAAGATTCTCAAATGAATGATGCTGAAGTCAGTTGTAAATCAAGTGACCTTGGCCTTGTGGCCGACCTTGACCCCTCGGAAGGCCTTGATGATCATTTGCTGTTTTCTGACCCTGAGGATGGTAAAAACCATGCAGGCCTAAGTGATGCCGATCTTGATCCAAAACTTTTAGATTAGGAGCATGGTTAGGCAGGCCTACACAATGAAAATTGAAATGAAATATTGCGACCACTTTTTGCAGTTCTAAAACTTGATAAATTTCTCGTTGATTCGCATTTCATAAAATTTGCCATTCACAAGAAGGTATAATGAAAATAAGTGCGGGCACATTTTTTACAAATAAAAGATTTCTGAATTTTTGCTAAAACTGGAGTCTTGCAGATGCAGTATTGCTAAAATTTGCTGAGAAATATGAAATTTTGCTTTGCAGAAAAAGTACGGTACCTGTACTTTGGGCATTTGGAGGGATATCCTCTGAGCACAGGGTTTTTTAACTGGACTAAGAATCAAATGAAGATGATGTTTTTAGGGAACTTTATTAATTCTATTGCCTATTTCGCATTTCGTTTTGAATTATACATTTCTCCATTTAATATTTTTACACTTACGAAGGTTATGTTGCCAGTTAAATTGAAAATTATACCAGTAATACAATGAAGTTATTCAATGATTTTGTCACCACAGCTGACACACAACTATACATTGTTAAATGATACGTATCAGCTGTGAACACTTGAATTTACAGGTGAGTAATGTACAAGTCAGCTGAGCACAAGGCCCATAGGCTTCTTGTTACCATTTTGGCAGAAAATGGAATTTTCTTAAAAAATGCAGACACAATTACATGAACCGGTATGAAGTACAGTTTAACTTCTCCTTCATGAAAATGTTCTCGACTGACATATATGTGACCAAGAATATACCAGTACCCATATGACCAAGAATATATTGGATAATATATTCTTGTGACCCACCACTGCAAAACCAGTACTAAGTCGCTCTGAAGTTGGCAGGTTGAGACCAACGTTTTGTCATTTTCGGTAGGCCTTGGCTTATTGTCTGTCTTTTGTAAAATCTGAGTGATTACATTTCTTCCTTCATCTCCTGGAGTTATTTTGGTTCATCCTGGTTCATATCTTGTGCGACTGAGGAAGAGTATTGCTGTGATGGGTCAGATATCAGGGTTTTTCTAGGCCATTTTAGAGCGGCGGTACGCCGTGCCACGGAAAGGGGGCACCGCTGGTTAGTAGAAATGTCGGGAATAAAAAGTGCCCTTTTCTAGGTTGAAGTGCCCTTTTCACAAAGTTTGCACCATGCCCTTCTGAAATCCTAGATATAACCCTGGATATGTTCTCCTTATTGGAGAGGTACCCTGATAAGAGAATCTCCAGTGAATGAGCCTGAGGTCATTTTCTTTGACGTTTTGAGACTGAATGTTGATGTCCTTAATTTGAGATATTCACGTTGTTAGGGGTATTCTTGGAGGAAAATTTCACTGCTATTTAAAACTTATTTAGAGCAAGTGTTTTAGACAGTTATTTTGACTCCGTCCCCAGTATTCTTATCCTTTCAAAATACCTCAGCAGAACATGGTGCAGGAATAATTTGTAGATACCATACTTGTACATATTATACATGTTGTAATGAAGTAACTGTTATAGTAGATAGCTAGACAATAGAGAGGTCTAGATACCCTCCAAGGATGTTTGGTCAGTTGAGAAAAGATTATGGACCATATTCTAGAAGCCTCCTTAACTCTAAGGTATGCTTTAAGCTTTTGTATTCTGCCCTGCAAACACTAGCCTTAGTTCCACCTATCCCAAATTGGTGGGTTTTTTAGACCCGTGTCTTCCCCGGGCTTGAAAAAAAACCACTACGCGCTTACATCTATTTTCAGTACCGTACATTACTAAACTAATGACGTGAGCTCGCCGGGTCGAATAGACACATGGGCCCGAACTTATAAAGGATGTCTATCTCTTAGACAAGTCTAACTCGCCAAGACAAGTCTAAATCAGTCGTCTAGCTTAAACTGCGATTACAGAAGGATGTCTAGCTCAGACGTGTCTAAAACCGCCGTCCAAAGATAGACAACGGTGTCCAAATAACAAAGGAATAGCAAAACATGCCAGGGGGCTTGTTTTGCAGCTGTCTAAGTTTGTGATTCATTCATAATTTCAAGTTTTTTGGTCTTAAAAGGTGTCCTAGTTGCCCTAGATTATCTGTGTGAAAAGAAAACGTGGCTATGAAAAATATTCAAGGAAATATGCCGGAAAATTAGGTGGGCATTTACTTTTGAGTAAGGTTGTACTATCCATCCAGTCACAACAGCAAACAGGCCTATTATGACGAATGCCATGTAAATGAGGTCATCAAAGGCATGACCCTTACAATTCATTATATAATCGCCTCAACAAAGGCAGTGCGATCGGCGATACATGCTTAATCACCCGTTGGACTTGACTAGCTAGACTGACGTCCTTGCCTTGTTCGAAATTCCGATAAACACCAGTGTTTTGGTAGACTTGTCTAACAGCTGTCTTACAAATGTTTAGGCTTAAACAAGTCCAAGTTAGACAGGCGAAAAACACCTTTTATAAGTTCGGGCCCTAGTTTTTAAACACGGGTCTATTAGACACGGCAAAAAATAGGTGTACGCGGAAGAAACCTGGGTTTCACCCGGGGTTTTGGATAGGTGGAAGTACTGCTAATAGCTAAAGGTAAACCTTGGACTAAAGTGAAGCTTCTAGAATATGGCCCTATGACTGCCTTTCGTGTGGTGCAGTGATATCCATGCCTGCCCCAGGCGGTCCCGGGTCAATCCTCAATTGTACCGGTTCTTAACATGATAGGGAGGGCAATTTACATATTGTATATCTAGCCTTCATGACATTGTCCATTTTCTCCCAAATTGTATAATTAGATATCACCAAAAATTCATAGGTTCGCTTATGTATTAATTTTTGGTGATACATGTATTTATACAATTTGGGCTTATGAAATTTTGCCACCACCATTACAAATCTGAACCACCTTAATAAAATTAATGTCAATAATAGCACGTTCAGTATGTCAATTGTATTGTGTTTGACGTTGATTGTGGTGAAATAATAACAATATCAGGTGAAATTTTGTGTTCTGTACTGCTTTATATTCAGGCCCAGGTTTCAGCGCTGTCACAACTGCCATGAAGAATACCGGTGGAAGAGGGAAAAATATCCGTCAGAGAAAGTGTCCTTGTTCGCTCAATAACGAATAGAAAAAACATCGGCTCCTTTAAAATCGTGGGATTAAATCTTTAAACTTCATTTGTCCTATTACGCCTACCGCATCTTGTTATGGTTTCGATCGTAAACCACAATGGCCGTGGTATCTGTCTGTCTGTCTGTCTGTCTGTTCATTCGTCCATCCATCTGGCCATCTGTCTGGCCTTTAACTCGGCTCTTGCAACAGCTGCAGGCCTGAAAATAAGTCGCCCCACGTAACTTGATCCTGGCTACAGGCATGACAGGATGAGCTCATTCTTACATATCTGAGACATGTCGGGTCATGACGTCCTTTTCTGTGAAGCGCCGATATCTTGGATCCGAGGCCAATGACAGTTCATGTTTATGGATCTGGGCATCTTGCTGGGTTCATCATTTTTTTTCTCCGATGTCCCTTTCTTGTTTTTTTTTGCGGATGAGGATCTGTTGAGTATGTGATGAACTGACGTCAGATATCAGATAGTGACGTCAACGAAAACCCTTTGAAACGCCTAAGGAATATGAAAAATGAAAATCAATAATCATTGCTATATGGTCGGGAAACATAATGGAGCTGAGTTGGATGTACCGTCAGGCATTTTTCACCATCAGGCATCGTCGATAATGTCATGGTTCAAAATGGAGCCAATCTTGCTCTTCTAAGCCACTTATAGACCATCATCCCCGCGGAATAAAATCCATCGAAATGCTGATGATAAAAAGAAGGAGAACACAGAAGGTCAAGGGGGCAGGAAAAATTTTCGATGATCTTGAAATGTCATATATGTAACAAAGTTGTTTTTTATTCGGCTGACATTTGACATTTTGGGGTCGTAAAACAATGGTTGAGTCGCCTCGTGTTGCTTTGCTCAAGGATGTCATATTAGGGCCGTTCAGACGACAAGCCAAAAAACCTCATTCAGATTCGATCCGATTGGATCCGATCGACCCGCATCGGGTCTCATTTGCGTTTAGACGNTATTTTGCCTTCTTCCTATTTCGCCTTGTTCCATCTTGCCTTAGTCTCATCTTACCTTTTCCTATTTTGCCTTTGTTTCATTTTACCTTTTCTTAAAAACTGCATTCCATGACCTTAAACTAATATTCTACACCCAAACATTTGCCAAAGAGTTATTCCGTGTGAGTTTTCAACAAACATTGATAATATGTATGATGAGAAGTAATGCAATATGTATTAGAGGGTAAAGTAGGATGTGGCAGGATGGGACGAAGGTGAATTGAGAAAAGGCCAGTAAAGACAAAGGCAGAATAAAACAAAGGCAAGATAAGCAAAGGCAAATTGAGAAAAGGCGAGATGGGAAATGGCAAAATGAGAAAAGGCAAATTGGGAAGAAGGTGAAATGGGACAAAGGCTAATCGAGAAAATGCGAAAAGAGAAAAGGCAAAATAATACAAAGGCAGAATAGAACGAAGGCGAAATATGAGAAGGCGATTTAGGATGAGGCGAGATGAGATAAAGGTGAATTGGGAGTAAGGCAAGTTAAGACAAAGGCAGAATAATACAAAGGCAAGTTAAGTGAAGGCGAATTGAGAAAAGGCGAGATATGGAATGGCAAAATGAGAAAAGGCAAAATGAGAGAAGGCGAATTGGGATAAGGCGAATAGAGCAGACACCATTTTATCAATAGCTGAACCCTCATCTAATTTAACAAGGCCTATTCGTGTTCTCTTCATCGACAGTCAACCAACGCACTCTGTCTAAAAGGCTTTTGTATAGGTGGGCGTTCCTAATGTGCTTGGTGACCACCAATCAGAAGGAGGACCTTATTTGTTTTCATCACAGCAGCGCAGCCCTGGTGTTAAACGCTCGTGTAACCAATAGCATCAAAGGTAACAAACCTGGGACGTTGACTAAGGTACTTCTTAGGTTCCCGTCCTTCCGTCCGTTTTTAAATGAGACAGACCTATCGAACCTTGCTATAGGTGCGGTTCGTGCTCCGGTGCGGCAACGGTAGGGGTGTTTTTAAAGTTGACTGACCCGGCTGAATGATGGGTCGAGCAGGATTGGGTCAGTCAACTTTAAAATCACCCCTACCGTTGCCGTACCGGAGCACGAACCGCATCTATGTGTCTTTAGCTTCATGAAAGAATTAGGACTGAGATTTCGAATTTTCGAATCCACTCTTGTGCAAAGATTCTTTCTGGGTGATGCCTTTGGGTAAGCTGTAGAATATTCCCGCTTAGAAACTCTTTCCCCAAGTCCGTTCGATAAATGGCATGACAGACGAAGGATTTTGTGCACTCCCCTCATGTACCATGTTAAGCACTCCTTGACACCAACAAGGCGGCTATAAACCAGTTTGTACTGGAAAAGCGACCGTATGCCATCAGCGCCGAATCCGACTGCGTCAATCAAAAACTGCCGCGAGTTGGCTAAAGAGACATTCACGGCTGTGCAGTTGCTTGGAGAGCCGTCAAGAATTGTCTGCTCTGGTTATCAAGCAATGCGCGGTCGATTGGCGCTGATAGATATCACTCCTGTGGGATGCTTTCAGTTGATACCGATGGACGACAGGCAAGGAATGTTTTTTTATCGCAGCTCCTTTGCTCTCGGAAGACCGGGTTTTTGCCGGGGGTGAGAAGCAGCTGAAGGGAGAATGATTCTTGTCACATCGCCGACGTCCAAGGGCAGGGCTGCTTCGGTTCTTTTTCTGTTTATATTTCGGGCAAGTTTGCCGCTGTGATGTCGATGAGATGCAGGATTCGTGGTCTTGATATCGAGAAATAAGCTGTGAATTTTCCTGGATGGCACAATCTCTGACGGCAATTTCTGCACGAGGCACCGGAGATTTGGAAAATTAACCTTTGGTTTTTGTGGATTTCGTATGTGAAATAGCTGGTGCAGTACAATCTTAGCCGTGCCTGACGGAGTTTTGGGGGAAGTGCGGTCTATGTTTGTTTCTTTGTTTGCAACTGCTGAATTTCCTCGGGAAGGAATATTTGGATTTGTGTGATTTCATGGCGATGGCACATTCGCTTCCACCGAACAGTAGAACGGTATCACAGTGGCGTTCCATCTGTGGAGGATTTTCGATTTAATTTCGGGATATGAGCAACTGGAAGTTAGTCCAGTGTCGTCCAACGAATCCTTAATTTCCGATTTTCATCTCGAAAGCTTTTTCCAAAAAAATAAGCAGCAATGACTACGAAAAGCAATTCATTCCCAAACGCCGAATATGACCAACTGAAACGCAATGACTCGGAAAAATCCGCCACCGTGGTCAAAAACGGCAACAAAAAACTTCGCAGAAAAATTTGCTACGTTTTGTTAGGCGCTGGGGTCGTCTGTTTGGCCATCTGTTGCGTGGCTTTAGGAGTCACGCTCGCCCAAGAAAGGGCCAGGAGGCTGGAGGTATGTGATCGTCCCCAGTGTTTAAGGGACGCAGCTCGCTTAAGAGCCAACATAGACCCGTCCGTGAGTCCCTGCGACGACTTTTACAAGTTTTCCTGCGGGGGATGGATTAAGGCGCACCCTGCGCCGGAGGGGGAGCAGTCGTGGACAGTAATGAACATCATGGCGCAGCGCATCCGCAGAAAAGTCAGAGACATCATGGAGTCGCCCGTCCGAAAAAATACGATTGCTTCACCTGAGAGAAAATTAAAGGAATTCTACCATTCCTGTGTGTATGGACGAAATAACAAGGACACGATGGACGTACTGATGAAGCATTTGAGTGACATCGGAGGATGGAAGCACCCACATGAAAATATTGGTAAGTCAGCCGAACATTAGGAGTTTAAGAAATCAAACGATAGGCTACACGTTAACTTTGACGGGTTTTTTTCATACTGCGAATTCATCAGATTAATAGCGAGGTTTCGCAAAATCTGACGAAACACGAAGTACGAAATACGAAATTGGACTTCATTTCCATGACGTAATGTATTTCAGGAGACGGTTGGTACCACAAATGTCCCTTCCGCCATGAAAGACCGAGACAGTACATGTATCTTCAATTTTTAAATTTCCACTTCGTATCTACGAAGTGGAAACGAAAGATAAATTTCAAAGTTTAATATAGACAGAAACTCTATCGGTCTAACGTCATACGCTAAAAGACGCTCTTGAGCAGGAGAAATTTGTGGTACCAAACATCTCCTGAAATACATTACGTCATGGAAATGAAGTCCAATTTCGTATTTCGTGTTTCGTCAGACTTGCGAAACCTCACTATATTGCATTTTCGGTACCAAAATAACGTTGTCGTAAAGTCAACGTTTATCGTTTGATTTCTTAAACTCCCTATTATTGTCGTGTACCGTTACTTTTTCGTTCACTTTCTAAACCTGTCTATTAATTCGATGGGAATCGACGAGCGTCGATCATTACTGGTATTTCTCTTTTAGCGGCGTTACGAATCGGTGCCTGGATATTCATCCGACGTCCTCAAGATTATATCTTCCGGGGATACAATCGATTCACCTAATGAATTAATGCAACAACTAGATCACCTTGTAATCGGGTGCAATTATTTCTCAATGAGATATACCATAACCTTTTAAGGTCTCTGGTGACAAAAAAGAAAAATCCCGGCACTTTTTCAAATCGTTCGTTTAAAGCTGAACTGGAACGAAAATAGTCGTCGACACGCGTCTCGTGACATGTGTAGAATCGAAATCCCGCAACGCAGGTAATGGCAGTAAGTACAAATTAAGGACACTGGTCTGGTCAGAAAACACTCGTCTGCCGTTGTGATAGCTCCAACCAGTGAAGTCAACTGTTCTTCATATACCGTCGATTTTCAGGGTGAAATAGGCCTACAGTGCTGGCTGGGAGGCAGTAGGCCCTTTGCGCAGCGGCCATGCCGCCATTGATTCCGTTTGGTAAAAAAAATATTATGGTGTTCTACTTTTGCCAAACCGTGAAGTCCCTCGAGTGTAATTCTTACTTCACGGGTGGCAGCGTTGTCAGAGTATCGCTGATACGTAGTCTCGCGCAGCAAGCCGTCTTGTTCCACAGTGTTGCTACATAAATAAGATTCGCAACAGCGGTTGGGTGACCGAGACTATCAAATACTAGGGCGCCATCTATAATGGGGCGACTTCCATCGCTTAACTTTGGAGTACCTGTTTATTTAGCAGAAGAATTAGTAGAATAAGGTCGTTCTTTCCTGAATGGAGAGAGAAACCCGGGGGATGTTGATTTTTATGGTCGATGCTCTGACCACAGTAACTCTCCAAGAACCTCAATCAAGCCGTCACATGTTCTCATAAATGATTCAATCACCACAAGAAACCGATTCAAATTCCTGAAAAGCAAATCATCGAAGATTGATGTGATGTTTTGCAAGACGGAAGCCGGCCCTGGTAAGTTCCATTACTTACCGCTGGATTATCTATCGGTCATCGTGCCTGGATCTACGGCATTCTAAACACATCGTTGGTTAACCTGGTTACTGCCATCAATTATCAGCAGGAAACATCCGCTGATTCTGCCACATTTCGTGTTCGTTTGAACACCGACAGAACGGGCATCACCAACCTCGTCCAGGTGGTCATCTTTAGAGAGGACAAACCCTGGGACGAGGTCGCGCAAATTCTTCGTCGGCTATCGCTTTTGCGAAGAATGACCAGAAAGACTTGTGAGGTTTAGATCGCTTGTCATAAACGCAAACGTTTACGATCATGACGTCACATTCTCAAGTGGTACCATTCGTTCTGAGATCTGAAAACCTCCGTAAAACCAAAAATTGATAATTATTTTTGGTAAAACACAATTCATAAAACACGTTCTCTAAAAATCTGTTGTTAAACGGCGAATACGTGATATTGACCACATTTTAGCCTTGTTTCACCTTCAGCTGCATCGATACATGTAGGCATACATTATATTACAAAATGCATTGAGGATTTTCGACAGGCAACACGTTGTTACCCTTGTAATTATCTAATACCCAAGAATCGATACCCTTGACTTCGTTTCTGGGCATTAAAAAGCATGTCAACGTCAGTCGTGATTGGTATCAGTCGATAATCACCCGGGCTGCTGTTCATAGGATCTCGCCGATGATGCTCATAAGATAGTCACGTGGCTGATTGGTTTGCCATATGGTGATTGTTCGCATAAAGCTGCCGCACAAGGCGATATCGCAAGCGATGTGATCGCAACCGAACAAAATCGGCTGTTGACCCCTGATGCGCGCTGGACAGCGATGATCGGCTAGTGCGGTGACTGGCGAGAAGATTTGTGGCGATCAGGGCCGACCGCACAGGAAGTCCGATAGTCCAACCGGCGCCTATCGGCAGTTAGTTACATGTATGACGCATTTTCCCATCAACTAAACTGCCGATAGGCATCGAAAGCACTATATCGGACTTTCTGTGCGGTCGGCCCTGATCGCTTGCGATATCGCCCTCACCTCGCCTGGTGTGCTGCCCGCTTTACGTCTCGGCGAGGTCGAGGTCATTCAGTTTATCACACAGCGCAAGTCAAGTCACACCTTGAAATGAATGAAGACAACAAATCCGTCTGATAATTTGGCTTTCTGTCAAAGAAAATGGCCAGGGTGTCGACGTGCAGAATGCTCCGCTCCAGATCTCCCTAATCACGCAGATAAAGGATGTTTCCGTGAGAAAAAATCCATCAACTCAAAGATCTAGTGATTTCTGTATCCAGGGGTTGCTGCTGGTTAAAATGATGGTGATTAGTTGATAATGAGAGAGGAATGCCAAGGAGTTATAGGATGATTGCGCGGCCAACAGGTTGTGTGGTTATTTTCGGCTGTAACGGTTTTGGAACTGATCACATCGCATTTATCACTATACATAGGTGCGACCTGACATCAGCATTTGAGAGCACGCAAGCCACAAGAAACCTCTTGTGCACCTGAGGCCGCAAGCAGTCAGTGCTTGCGTCCCGAGGCGCAGTCGGAATCGCAATGATCATTTTTTATAGGCTATTTGCCGCAGCCACAGGACGCAAGGCTGCGCAAGTAGTGCACTTCTTGAAATGGTGAAAAGAAATTGGGACAAAAATAATTAGTTGCAAATGAAATGAGAATAAAAGAAAAAGAAAAAAAAGGTTTGGTCGACCGTCAAGGGACTCGAACCCACTTCGATATGCCTATCATTTCAAATCCAACGTCTAGCCATTGCACCATAAATGTCAAATGTATCGACCAACAAGTTGAAATTTCTCGGTTACTGGTCCTTCTCATCGGTTACTGGTCCTTCGTCTCGGTTACTGGTCCTTCTCATCGGTCCCAGTTCCTTCGCCTCGGTTACTGGTCCTTCTCCTTGGCCCCAGGTCGTTCTCATCGGTGACTGGTCCTTCTCCTCGGTTACTATAGTCCTTCTCAGTGACTGGTCCTTCTCTTCGGTTACTGGTCCTTCGCCTCGATTGTTCGTCCTTAATTCTCTTGTGTTATTCCGTCCTCGATTACTGGTGGTTCTCCTCGGGTACTGGACCCTTTCCTTCTCGGTTACTTACACCGATACCGGGAATAGCACATCAGCCGTGGATCAGCTGAGCGCGGAGATGTCGCACTAACGAAGCGACAACTAATGAGTACTTGAGACAAACAGAACGAAGGGATGTGGAAATACCGGGGCATCACTGTAATCGTTTTACATCGCAGTGATAATCGTTGCGTGTGATTTGTTTAAAACAAAGACGGACGGGGCGCCGAGGATTAAATTGGATCCTGTGGATGTCTCCGTCACATCTGCTCAGAATCCAGGGTCGGGGATGTCATCGGATGCTAAGTATCTTCCAAAGTATCTTCCATCTGATATGTGTGCCTGTCTCGGCGGTTGATGACCAGGAGTCTTCGTCGCGGATATCAAAATGTTTGGGCCGAGTTTAAATTGTTCATCTTTGATTTATTCATTTCATTTTTTAAACAGGTTAATGTTATTCGCAGTGGGATATTTTCATCACCTTTTTAAAAACTCCTTCTTTATCGTTAAGATTTCCAAGATTCCTCTGATTCAAATTTCAAAGTGTCATTCAAGACTTCAAAATTTCCTTCTGTAGGCCTATTCAAATTTCAAGGTTTCCTCCTGTATTCAGATTTCAAAGTTTCCTTCTGTATTCAATTTCAAAGTTTCCTCCTGTATTCAAATTTCAAAGTTTCCTTCTGTATTCAATTTCAAAGTTTCCTCCTGTATTCAAACTTCAAAATTTCCTTCTGTATTCAAATTTCAAAGTTTCCTTCTGTATTCTAATTTAATTTCTCCCTGTATTTAAATTTCAAAGTTTCCTCCTGTATTCAAGACTTCAAAATTTCCCTCTGCATTCAGATTTCAAAGTTTCCCTCTGAGGTCAGAATTCGAAATTTCCCGTCTTTAGTCAGATTTCGAAGCCCCCAGTTTTTATCTCTCCATTTTCCCGCGTGGTTTCGGTAGTGACTGAGCGCAAACTACACAGCTATGTAAATTTGCCCTAATTGTCATTCAGATGTCGTCGTTGATTGCCTATATTAGCGTGATTAATGATCGTTACCATGCCAACCGGGCATCCCTTGCCTGGTTAGCCCTGTTATCACGATTCCCAGGTAATTGCAATAATTGACCGTTTGAAGTAAAAATCGAGAAATTAACCAGTCGAAAACCGCATTGCAAAGGAAGAAACTCCGAAGGGGAGGGTTCCGCGAAGACTGATGGTGATTTGTGAGGAAAAGGTCAATTCAGAATGTCAGGGTTGAAGTTGATTCTCAAAGCCTCCCCTCCCCCCCCCCCGCCCCAATTTTAACACAAGATTCCCAATGCTGCATCCAAGGTTCTCTTGATGGTGTTCGATTAACAACTGATCAGGGCCGACCGCACAGAATGAGAAAGTCCGATACTGCTTTCGGTGCCTGTCGGCTGTTCAGTTAATGGAAAATTCGTTATAACAAACTGCCGATAGGCGCCGGTCGCACTATCGGACTTTCTGTGCGGTCGGCCCTGAAACATACCGGTGAACCAGGACTAGGTGGAATGGAAGTCCTCAATTCAAAGTCCAGTTGCATTCTCAATGATTATGGTCAGGGTTAGCCGTCCACTGACCAGCCACGCAGTATCGTTGCATAATCTTGCGATGAAGTCAACGCACAAGCCACGATGCCGGTGAGCAAGTCCTGTCCGAAGGACGTCGTGGTACTGTTCAGCCGCTCTGGCAGGCCGACACACTTTACCATTTGCCCGCTGAGTGCCCAGATGCAACGCAACCCAGTTGCAAAGCAAGTCGCAACGCAAAATCAGCTTGAAAAGCAATGGTGGATTCCTAGCTTTAGTGGCTTCATCTTGCAAAACCATCTTCTAGAACATTCCTAACTTTTCTTGTTACCTCCTTCCAGAAACCTGGGATCGGCGAAATTGGCGTTTCGACAGTGCCTTGCGAGCTGCCCACTTCGACATGGAATCCCATCCATTATTCTTTGCTGGGAAATCGCTACACGGAGATCCCGACATGGGTAAAGTCACGGGACCCTACATACGGGTAGGTGATTATATTTTTTAAAGTCATAGGACGCCGCCCTATTAGTACGTGTATGTATCCAGAAACCTAATGATCTACGCTCTGTCTACGGTTACTTCCTGTCGATAGGACGGAGTCGATCGGAAGTAAAATATGGCCGCCAGGCAGCCATCTTGAAAATGGATTTTCGCCCATACGACCTCGTAAATCTATCCTCAGTGATCTGTTATCGATATGACGACGACCACCGAATGTTATTTAAACAAAAGTCTAAAGAGAGTAAGAAATAAAAATGGAAAATAAGAAGTGGGAAATTTTGGAATTTTGCGCGAATTTTTCAATTTCTCAAATTGGGAGAAAAAAATTTCCATTTTGAGAAATTTTCTTAAAATGACATGGCATTAAATCTTATATTTTTCGGGCGATATTTCCACTTTTATTTCGTACTCCCTTTCTATTGTCCTGATTCAAATGCATGCACCAGTGACCTTTGAAATGGTCTCCTCATCAACAGCAATAGAACGTTTATGGCTACAGCAAACTCTGATTTGATTGGAAGAGAAAAAACTGCTTGAATGGTGTATGATGCAGGACTACATCATTATCTCAATATTCTGATCATGACGTACCAGCACAAAGCTAATGAGGGTCTGCCATCACTCGGCACCTGATTCACGTTAAACATCAGAGAACTCTTATTAATTCCTGTTGCAAAAGGTTATATCTTATGATATGCTGTACACGTTTCGCTAACGAGGAATAGACTCTGACGCTCAGTCCCTGCGCATGCGCGAGTGATGCGCGTGTCCTCGAATTAATTACTAGGGTCTGTTTGCGCGAGACTAGTGACGAACTCTTGCACGCATGTTTTACACGCGGCAGGCAAAAATGTGAACGGAAATGACGTAATTAATGTTCGTGCGCAAGCTTGTCCTGGAAAATACCCGGTAGCTCAAAATGTGACAGCCTTCGCCTTATCGATTTGGCCATTATTTGGGGATATAGCATCCCTTTTGATATTGGGAACAAGTACATGTACGTTTTGATGTTACCACTAGAAAAAAGCTCTTTGTTAATTGACCGACAAATGCAGCACCCGCGAACTCCCCCGTTTAATTTGCTTGTTCAACATTACTTAAATGCCAAACTTCAGTGAAAAGCAGACGTGTTTTATTGGCAATAACTCAGCTTCTGATGCAGAAGGTGCTACCACGAGCTCTTATCGATGCGATATGCGAAAAACGATATTGTTCCTCCACTCGTGGTGGCAGCTCAGTGATATAAACCCCTCGAAAAAGTCAGAGTCGCTTTCTGAAAACACCCGCGCGTGTATCTGTAAGGAGGCATGACATTTCAGAGCTGTTGGCTTCTCTGAACCAGGAATTCGTCGAATAAGGTCTACCTGATCCCCTGGCTATCGCTATTTCTGCACACTAACGCCCACTCCATGAATATACATTCAATCATTTTAATCCGAGGGATGGGTTTCGAGGGTTGCCGACGGATAGGTTTCCTCCAATGACTGCAGTGCGCAGATTGCGATCCTGTCGCTCCAACGACCGCAGTGAGCAAATTGCGATCATGTTGCTCGCGAGACCGTCGTGCACAGATTGCGATCCTGCCGCTGCACAGACGCGCATTGCTCATAAAAACCTGAGACAACCTCAGAATGCATAAAACCGATCCGCGTCCCAGCCGCTCGATTAAGCACCTTCGACGTAATCACGGGTGACAAGATATAATCCGATTAACGACCATTAGGCTATGGCGACTACATAAAGCAGCTTATAAGCTTCTTCCATTGATGTAGTAGGCCTGAACCAATGATCTTCACGAAAACTTTTGTAAGACCTTTGGTCAAAAAGTGGTAATTCTCCTCCGTCAGTAGGCTGGTCCTCTATCGTCTCGCTGTGCTTAGCCACGGGTAGTAGACGACAAAACTTACAGAACCGAAGGTCTCGCTTCGTGAAAGACATCCCAGGTGTAGCATTACATCTCCTAGTGTGACCGTTTGTGAGTGTTTCCCTTTATTGTTTTGGAAACGCTGGGAGATAGATCGACACGTTCCTCGACGTGTTAATTTAATGTCGTCAAGTGCCAGCTTATTCCGTTAGACAATAGTAGAGGAACATTCAAAAAATGTTACAATCCTATTTATAGGTAAGTGATCTACTATCCGAAATATTGTTCATTGTTGAAATTGCATTTATCATGAAGACATGACAACATCTCCATAATCGCATCATCTCCTCCAGGTTAGATTACTATCAAAAATGTTATTTGATTAGTTTTAGATTGGGTGCGAAAAGCTTAGGGCAAGTGTGGGGTGGTATTTGTATAAGTTACATGTAGCTGTATATAATGTATACACCCTTGAGCAATCCCTTTTTAACCTCACGAATTCGCCGTTTGCCTGAAGAAGCTGCGATGAAACAGAAATGGCATTTAACACTGATAAAAACATGAACACTGGAGACGGCTGACGGACGGCCAGGGGTTTCTGAGGCGAATTTTTTGAAAACATTCGAAATTGTTTACCAAATTTGACGATTAAAACCCGAGAAACTTCACAGAGACTTCATGAAATACATTTTATGTCTGTACTCAAGTTGTGCGTCGTTCCAAGAGATAATATTGAGGTTTAGATAACCTATGATTAACGCAAACGGTAACTTCATTGCCGTCACAAGCGTAGACTAAAATTTACATGTGACGTCATTATCGTTTAGACAATCAAAAAAATCTCTAATGGTGTGAGCATACATTCCCGAACGAATGGCTTTGTGATAATTTCGGAAATGTTTTCTTCTGCACTTGCTAAGAGCAATTTCTTCTTTGTAAACAGCGATAACCTTTAAATGTTGCGGAAATAGGCCTATTCATTTCGAAAAAATGTTGGATTTGGCGAAGGCGAAGGCGTTTGCGTGGGAGTTGAGAGACGACAAATTCTAAGTCGCATTAGGATGTAACAATGTAGCCGTTAGAAAAAAGTCACGGCGTGTACCGCTGGAAAAAACTCCCAGGAACAGGCAAAGGGAATTTCTTAGAACCAGAAAAGGTAGATCTTGTTCGCCGTTTCTATCAGCAGTAATGAACCTAATATTCTTTGAACGTAAGCCACTAAAAACCTAGAATATTTGTCATAAGCAAGGTACTCCAGATCGAACGGGGAAGGCCTGCCGGTGTGCGAACTTTTTTCCTAACCGATATATCCATTACGACCAATTTTTGTCCTAACCTATATAGCAAAAGTTAATCCTAATCCTAGTCTTAGTCCTAATCCTAACACTACCCCCAACACTAACCCTGACCCTAGCCCTAACCCTTACACTTACCAAACCATTAACCCACCATTCCATTCGTTAATGGATATACTGGTTAGGAATCTATACCGGTTAGGAAAAAAAATCCGCTGCCACTTTTCGGCCCATCTTCCAGCCTTCCCACGATTGACTGACATGCAGAATGCAATGACTGAACAATATAGGGGACACTAACAGAGAGACGTGAGCTTCCAAAGTGATGCGGGGGGACACGGAGCGAGATGAACGCCGACAGAGGTGACACCGGTAACGGTTGTTGAACCACATCCTAGCAACCGAACGCAGTCGACCGACGTTTCCTACGGCTCCATAAAAACGCCAACATCCTATCTTCCTCGACTGATCTTTAAATCACGGGGTATTAGCGATCGCTTGGCGCTGACATGTCATACGGAGCCTAGCCTCACCTCCAGGTACCTTGTCATCGACGTGTCACATCCATGACCGTATATTAAGTAATTTCAATTAGTTTGTCACCAGGCACTCTGTAAACCTTTGACGGGGCTCAACATTCGTTGGGTGCTGATTTTCTATGTCAATATTTTGAAGAGAAGTCGCAATTTCTGCCGCACCACCCTCACAGCCCGATTCGCTTCACCAGTCTCTATGCAGTGTCAAGGGATGACAGCTCCTTCGTTCCTCCCGTCTCCAATCAATAAGATGACCTTTTGAGATGAGGAAATTAAAACTCACTTTGTAATCTCTGCTAGGTCAGGATGAGCGACACGAAATATCAAAATACCAAAGTTCACGGGGTAATGCCGTGCAATTTTGGCTTTATGATCACTGCGGAACTGAAGGCGATTAGCTCGCATGATCGCCCATATTGATGATTGCAAATTAAACTGCATCGACGTGAATCTGTCATCAATGTTGGTTTCTTACGAGGTCGTCGTAGCCCTCATTGAATTCGACTGCTCCCGGTCAAGCCAGTGTCCAACAGGCCCGGTGTAATGTTTTTCACTGCCCCCCGTTTGCCAGTGCCTCCCAACAAAAGATTGACGGAATAAGCCGCGACGTGTCAATGGGGGAGGCACTGATCAACATTTCTTTCTGTATTTGAGTGCCCGCCGAACAATAAAGCGGGCATTGTCATACGGGGGGCATTCTTATACATTACACCTGGGTGGAAAAAGTCTCTGTAAACAAGTGGGGTGTGGACTTCGTGTCGTCACGTCGTGTCGCTGCACGCCCTAGTCAGCCCTATGTCATATTTTCTGCCGAAATCCTAAACAAAAGCAACACGTGACAATTGAAATCACTGCGTGCTCTGTATCAAGCCATGAAAACTCACTGTTTTCTTCCAGTTTTCCCCAAATAAAGGCTGCATTCCAAATAGAAACGAGGGTGCCTACAACGAATATCTGAAAAAGATGGCGGAGCTCCTTGGCGCGAAAAGTGGAAGTGAGGCGTCACGTGACTTTATAGAAGGCATTCGACGAATCGGAAATAAGCTCTGCGAAGACGTAGGTTGATGAGCATGTATTTTTTACAAGGTCACAAGAATATTTGATGTTGAAATGAATGGGGTGATCTAAAGGAAACCATTTGTCAAAGTACAGATTTTGACCTCTAGCTCCAGTTTCACTTCTTAACATTCCCCGGGAATCTCTAAAAGCCGTGACGATTACCGCAAATGCTGTACCAGTACTGGAAAATACATTGTGTATTTCAGGAACCAGTCGCCGCTCCGCAATCAAAAACGAATGATTCGAGACTGATCCATGAAATTCACGACCACGGATACGACCAAGCTCCTGATGCCAACCACACGTCTGAGGGTCACATGCTCAGCTTCATGAAGATATCGGAGTTCCAGGAACACTCCAAAGAAGTGAGTCAAATTCCTCCATAGGCCCACTCTTGTAGTCGTTGTTAGTTTTTCTCCGATTGGTCAATCTCGAATGCTAATTTCCCATTGGCCGTTCAATGGCTGATATTCATAAAAGATAGCAAATGCTTTTACTTCAAGTTTTGCAGTACATTTACATTGGACATTGCTGTGCAAATCTTAAGTAAAAACATTTGCTAAGTTTTATGAATACTAGTTGAGCCATTGCCACACGTGGTGAACCGGTGTACCTGTGAGTGAGTGCTCATTACTCTTTTATTTGACTTCTGCGCCACGCCCAGGAAGGAAAAATTGATTTTCCAGAACAAGCAAGTTTTCGTTTGAGGAAATGAATTTAATTAACCTATTGATGAATTCTAGACCTGTTAAAGATAGACTTACAACACAACCACGCGGCCCTGGGATTTTACCGGAAGCCCTACATCCGCTGACGTTGTGAAATAGCGACGAGAGAGTGTCCCAGTAATTGCTTGATAACCATCTACACTGACAACAAGAGGGTGGCATCTCGCGGTGAAATTAGCACTGATGGGATAAGGAAATTATGTCTCCCTGGTTAATTGTGTTTACGTCTGCCAACGTTGCATCGTCCATGTACGCCGGCAATTTGACAACTTGTCAATACAGGAAGTAATTATGGGAGGAAAAGCGTTATTTGATTTGAAAATATCGGGTGAAAGATTATCAGGCGCGGATCCAGGCAGTCTGGACCCCCTCACTACACCGGCAACAAACAATTCTACGTCAGGATCAAGCAGAAAACGTTGCGGCTGAGGTCGCGAAACTTCTCCACACACCAATAAATGAAGCACAAACCAATCTTTCACCTTCTCTTTATGTTAAGTGGTCACTTGTTGATCTTCCAGGTTCGATGGACTCAGTTCCTTCAGTACCGATTTCCTGACATCACGGACGACACCTTTGTGATAGTAGTACAGAACGATTATTTCGAGAAGCTTGATCAATTGATACGCACAGCCAGACCGAAGTGAGTTCATCCTTTCCACGTGCACCATAGATCTTGCTCGAGATTCTGTATCAGAGGGCCTGTGGATGCAAAATCTACTCCTGTGGCATCAAGAGTACATTGCCTCTGTGCAGTCTCTGAATCAACCTCGGCCCCAAATCTGGTATTGGCGGAACTCTATAGCATATACGTGTAAATGTACATGTACATCATCAGCAGAAGAGATGAGACCTGCTGCGTGACCTACCATTGCAATTTGATATTATTGTTGTGAACTTACGAATAAACTTTATTGCCATGTTGGCTTTCAGGGACCTCCGTAACTTCCTAATACTTCGATCTATAGAACCTTTCCTGGATTCCTTACCAGACGATTTTGATAGAGCAAAACGGCGCTTCTTACAGCAAGGTAAATAGAGGCGGACAGTGACATCACTTGATCCGCCGTTTTAGACGAAATATAGACTGTAACAATGCTTAAAGATATCAAATTGTGTCTTTGTCCTCATAGGTTAGTGCTGATCGAAAAGATTTCGTGATAACGAGAAACAATGACTCGTAATGGCGAAATAACTTTTTGTTTTTTGTGGCACTAATCTCCTGGCGTATGAAAACCACACTAAAACCTACGTAATCAATCTTTCTGATTTGTCGTCCAACAGAAGAAAAACCAAGGGGCGCGTCCAGATGGGAGTACTGCCTGACCAAGCGCATTGACACAGTGATGAGGTTCGCACTACTTTCACAGATCGTTAAATCAAACGAGCGAGCCCTTCAAGAATTCAGTCAGGTATAAAAATAAAACTGACGCCAGCGCATGAGCGGACAATAATTATATCAATCAATCGACGTCATGAAACACCCAAACACTTTTGGTCGACACAGCTATCATCATTTACATATTCACTACGAATGGCTTGAGCTTCAATATCAGTGGTGAATCTGAAAATGTGGAAGTAGGCTACAATATACGTGCAGTTTCTTTGGCTCATCGCCCTGCTGTAGCCTGCTGGCATACGATAGCTTTGCGTTTTGCCTGTTTGTTTACATTTGGGTGTGTTTTGATGCAGGTTCGTGATATTGTTGAGAACATCCGAGAGGCGTTCCTTGCTCGTCTGGAGAAGATGACGTGGTTGGACGACGAGACGAAACAAGACGTCAAAATGAAGGTCAGTATCCAATCAAAGTAATGTGTGCAAAAACTGTGAATGTTGCCTCTCCTTTTTTCGTCAAGAAAGCATCAGTTGGTGCACTAGGAACCCTTGAAGACACCGTTTTATGCAAACATTGGTCTTTCCTCTTCCTGAAAATCGTTGTTTCAATATCATATCAGCCGACATGGTGATTTACAACCTGCTTTTAATCTTTACAATGTAATTAACTCATAACATCTGGCCTTTTCCACACGACTGATTGCGGAGCAAATCATCCTCACCCCCCCCCCCAGAAAAAAAACAAACTAAAAAGCACGCCCATTCCCTACAATGTCTTTACAGTACACCTATTGTTGTTGGGTACGTTGTTATGAATTTTGCCTCTCCTTTTTCGTCAAGAAAGGATCAGTCAGTGTACTCAGAACCCTTGAAGGCACCATTTTATGAAAACATTGGTCTTTCCACTTCATGAAAGTGGTAGTTTCATTACCATATCCGCCGTCATGGTGATTTACAACCTGCTTTTAATCTTCAGTAAGCTCATAACATCTGGTCCTTTCCACACAACTGATTGCGACGCGCATCCTCCTGACCAAAAATCAAAATAAAATGCACACTGATTAACCGATTTCCTAACATGTCTCTACAGTCTTTTGCTTTCGTACATGTACGCGTCATTGCGTATCGGAAATGATAAGGAGAAGAGCGTTTGCAAAACTTCTGAATTTTGCCTCTCCTTTTTCGTCAAGAAAGAATCAATCGGTGAACCCAGAACCCTTGAAGACACCATTTTATGAAAACCTTGGTATTTCCTCTTCCTGAAAATGAGAGTTTCTTTACCATATCAGCCATCTTGGTGATTTACAACCTGCTTCTAATCTTTAAGTAGCTCATAACATCTGCCTTTTCTGCACGACTCATTGCGATACACATTATCCTGACCATCAACAAAATAAAATGCACACCAATACACCCGAAATTGTCTTTACAATCGACCTTCAGTTTTAGTATCCATCACTGCGTATCGGAAACGATAAGGAGAAGAGCGTGTGAAAAAATTGTGAATTTTGCCTCTCCTTTTTCGTCAAGAAAGGATCAGTCAGCGTACTCAGAATCCTTGAAGATACCATTTTATGAAAACATTGGTATTTCCTCTTCCTGAAAATGATAGTTTCTTTGCCATATCAGCCATCATGGTGACAACCTGGTTTTAATCTTCAGTTAGCTCATAACATCTGGCCTTTTCCACACACTAATTCCAACGCGCATCTTCCCGACCATAGAACAAGATACAATGCACACTGATACCCGAAAATGTCCCTACGTACAGTCAACCTGTTTTTTTGTGTCCGTCATTGCGTATCGGAAACGGTAAGAAGAGTGTGTGCAAAAATTGTGAATATTGCTTCTCCTTTTTTGTCAAGAAAGGATCAGACGGTGAACCCAGAACCCTTGAAGACACCACTTTATGAAAACATTGGTATTTCCTCTTCCTAAAAGTGAGAGTTTCTTTACCATATCAGCCGTCACGATGATTTACAACCTGCTTTGATATTAGCTCATAACTTGTGGACACTTTTTCACGCAAAAGATTGCGACACACATCATCCTGACCACCAACAAAAATAAAATGCACACTGATACCCGAAAATGTCCCTAGAGTCAACCTGTTGTTTTCGTGTACGTCATTGCGTATCGGAAATGGTAAGAAGAAAAGAGTGTGCAAAAACTGTGAATATTGCCTCTCCTTTTTCGTCAAGAAAGGATCAGAAGGTGAACCCAGAACTCTTGAAGACACCACTTTATGAAAACGTCGGCATTTCCTCTTCCTAAAAATGAGAGTTTCTTTACCATATCAGCCGTCTTGGTGATTTACAACCTGCTTTTAATCTTCAGTTAGCTCATAACATCTGGCCTTTTCCATACAACTGATTGCGACGTGCATCCTCCTGACCAAAAATCAAAATAAAATGCACACCGATTTCCCAACATGTCTCTACAGTCTTTTGCTTTCGTACATGTACGCGTCATTGCATATCGGAAATGATAAGGAGAAGAGCGTCTGCAAAAATTCTGAATTTTGCCTCTCCTTTTTCGTCAAGAAAAAATCAATCGGTGAACCTAGAACCCTTGAAGACGCCATTTTATGAAAACATTGGTATTTCCTCTTCCTGAAAATGGTAGTTTCTTTGCCATATCACCCACCATGGTGATTTACAACCTGCTTTTAATATTCAGTTAGCTCATAACATCTGGCCTTTTCCACGCAAATGGTTGCGACACACATCATCCTCACCATCAACAAAAATAAAATGCACACTGATACCCTAAAATGTCCGTACAGTCGGCCTGTTGTTTTCGTGTCCATCACTGCGTATCGGAAACGATAAGAAGAAGAGTGTGTGCAAAAACTGGGAATTTCACATCTCCTTTTTCGTCAGGAAAGGACCAGTCAGTGTAGCCAGAACCCTTGAAGACACCATTTTATTAAAACATTGGTATTTTCTCTTCCTGAAACATGTAGTTTCTTTCCCATATCAGCCATCATGGTGATTTTCAACCTGCTTTTAATATTCAATATGTTATATCTGGCCTTTTCCACACACTGATTGCGACGCGCGTCCTCCTGATCATAGAACAATGCACACTGATGCCCTAAAACGTCTTTCCAGTCGACCTATATTTTTCACATTACTGTTGGGTATTAGAAACGAGACGGAAAAGAGCGCATAGCCAAATATGTGAATGTCGTCTCTCCTTTTTCGTCAAGAAAGGATCATTCAATGGATCCAGAACCCTTGAAGACACCGTTTTATGAAAATATTGCTATTTTCTCTCCCTGAAATTGGTAGTTTCTTTGCCACATCAGCTGCGGTGGTGATTTACAATCTGCTTTTACTTTGCTCATAATATCTGTGCCAAGGTACCTGTGCGGGTAGTTTACACAGACAGATGCATTTTAAATATGCAAGTGTATGTTTGTTAATTGCAGATGTCGGAAATACAACCTCTGCTGGGGGCTCCAGTTTGGGTCCTTGATGAGAAGAAACTCGAGAGCATATATGAAAACGTAAGTTGATTTATTTCTGTAGCCCTTTAATGAAGATCAGACAGAGCTTCATTTGAAAGTGCCCGTATCTGGCAGGCAACGCATGTAGATATTGGCCTACTCAGACTCTTTGGTGATGGATCTAGGTAAATGGCTAAAAAGACCAGTATGAGTTCAGATCGCCGATACGCCCATTATGTAGATGTAAAAACCAATGATAGAGGAAAAACTCATTGTTTTGATTCTTGTCCTCGTTTTTTCTCCAGTTCGAAGTTAGTGCTGAATCTACCTATCTTGAGAACGACATCCGAGCAGAACGTTTCCAAGCGTCGCACTACGTCCCTGCCATTATGGCCAATGTCGATCTGTCCAAAAACACAGGGTATGTCACTGATACGCGACTCTACTTATCTCTGGCATTCCACCATCCTGAGTGTCATTTCATGCACACGGTTCTATTGCCTACTGAAAAGATACGACGGAGGAGAAAGACCCTCTTTTGTGATGATGGCATACACCAATCCTGAAGAAATCAGGGGCCCTCTAGTCAGCATTCACTCCCTACTATAGCGAGGGCTAATCACTAATTACCTCAGGATGTATTCCAGAAGGTCGCTGATAGATTCTATCGTAATATATATTGAGCTCATTAGTGCTCAACTGTCTTATGTATCACCTTGTTTGGAAAAGGGCATACCACGTAGATAACTGACAAGTATTAGAAAAATAATTTTTACTAACTCGTCCTTTTTAGAGTCGAAGATCCATTGACGCCACAGGCCTACCAAGCTCCAGGCAAGATCAGTAAGTTCGAAATAAGATTTTGTTGCCTTAGTGAGAGGTCTCCTGATTAAAGAGAATTGACCATTAGCCTATCGGACAAAAGTTTGGTGTCTTTGCTAGAGAGGTGTTCACTTGGGGGATGCATTCTGCTGTTCCTGTCTCATCGTGCTTTCCCTCACGTAGCCTTGAGAACGTCGGCTTTTTGTTGTATTCGAGAATACAGTAACTGTAGCCATGTGTATTACTTCCAGTCATCACAAACGGTATTCTTCAGGATCCGATCTACAACCATGACTCGATACCGTAAGTACTGTACATGTACACTGGGAGTGATGGTGATATCTACGATAGATATCACCATCACCCCAGTGTGTAACTGACACTACGTCTGTTGCTCAATTCACATTTAGAAAGGAACAGCTTTTTTAAGTGCACTTAACAACAGAGGGCAAATTTATGGTGACTGGAGATAAGGGGGTCTCATCGGTCAACAGGGCTACGTTTTCCTAAAATATACCCATCTTCTAACCTCCTTATGTCCCTTCAGCGTTCCCTTTTTTCACGTGTGTCTTCAGATGAATTGCCTTTTTCAGGTACATGAACTACGGTAGTATTGGGAGTATCATTGGACATGAACTGGCACACGCTTTCGACGGGGATGGTATGTTCTTAGGTCCTGGATAACATTGGGTACAAAGTCGAAAAATCTTGTTTGTAGCGACAACAGCAGAATAATTATGTAATACCAGACCTTTAACTCTCTCCCTGCCAGTGAAAATGGACCTCATTCTATCAATGCGCCGCCAGTCTCGCACACCTTTCTCTCTTCCAGGTGGACCACATTTTATTCAATGGGCCACAAACTCATCATTGGAGCACTTTCAAAAGAGTATCCAATGCTTACGAGACTACTACAAGACCTCTGAATATGACGGCCTCAACTTCGGCGATCATCAACCAATCGAAAATCTTCCCATAGGACAAATAACGGCAGATGCTGCGGGTGTGAAATGGTCTTTTGAGGTATGTCAGACATCTTGAGATCGTCCTGATTCTTAAAGATGCTCCTCCACACGAGAGTTTTCTCGTGCATGATGGCTCTCAATAGGCAATTCACCATCGATATCCATGCGGCCTATGCTAAAACAATGGCACAAAGGACTGCCCAGTTTCTACGTCTGAGTTGCAAATAGAGAGCCAACACGCGCGAGAAAACGCTGACCTGATCGTAGATAAAGTCAGTGATAAGCGGGTGATCCACACTGTTGCGATTTTGGTCGGCGGGATGCCATAGATGCCGGCGACGTGCTCGCGGTGAGGTTGCGGCAATCACCTCCGATCGACCACCGCAGGCAAAGGAGCAGTAACACCGCAGCAGTCGATCAGGTGTTGCGGCATTATCACCGGCAGGATTGCGGCAAAATGCCCTAGCGGCTGTGGAAATACTTGCCGGCGGTCGGTTGCGGATCGGATCGTTCAACCACACTCATCTGAGTACGCCAACTGTACTCAATATACGCATGCTCATGACGGGTCACTTATTCTAATCATCTACCAGACCGAACATTTTCAAATCGTTTTTTCAGGCGTATCGTGAATGGTCAGAAAGGGACCAGCAGTCAAAGTTAGGTCTGCCCTCGTTGAAATATACACCAGATCAGCTTTTCTACATCAATTTGGTCCAGGTGAGTCAGTAAAGATAATTCAGTCCCTTCGTCAACTTAATTTTCCGGGTCCAATTAATACGTGACCCTGGTGGTGGTCAATGACACCAGTCTTGTTGACACTATTTTTTAAAACATATATGTCTACATATATTTTATTTTTCATGTTATCAGGGAGAGTGTCAGAGCAAATACATGCCTGATGATATTCTACCAATGGGCTTCAGGTAAGTTATAATGAAGTGCATAGATGTAGGTAATTTTAATGGCTAGGGATATTTCCGCAGTATGTAGGCCTAGACGGAAGAATTTGAGATTTGCTGTGATCGCAAGCCAACATGTACCATCTTATTATATCTTTTATTTTATAATTTATCCTATTTCTCATTTTATTTATATTTTACCTTTTTTTCAGATTATTTTGTGATTAATTTGTGATTATTTTCTGATTATTTTTTTTTACTTTAACCCTTTTTATTTTTTTGTTGTTTATTTGTATTACCGGTATACTTTATTTTTATTTTCTTAGGTGATGTTTTTACAATTACAGAATAAAACATGTAGCACTGTGAGTGGCAAGAAAGATGAATAGCAGATGAGACAGTCACATATTACTATTAAAACATTTCACAGCTCTCATCACACAGGGCAGTCTTCCTGTGTGATAGACATAGCTAACTGGTGGAACATGGACCAACTCGCGCGCTGATTCGTCGAATTTTGTTATGACGTTTTAACCGGAAGTGTCCCTTCAGGAAAAACATGGCATCCATTTGACCAAAACATTTTGTTTTGTGTTCCAGGATGGCAGGATTGGTGTCACAGTCAAGATACTTCAGAGACGCTTTCCAGTGTCCACCGTCATCGAGACACGGTGAAGTTTCCTTGTGCGAATTTTGGTGATCTGATTCCTCTGACGTAGGCAGTTTTTAAAAAGGCTGGTACCCACTCAATCGAATGGATCTCCATTGTATATTTGATTGTAGTAACGTTATTTATAACGTTAGGCCTATTTAATATATTTGACAATGACAATATTGACAATAAATTCCACAAACTTTATAATCTTTTGGAACTATATTTTTAGAACAATTTCAGTGCGTGTATCCTCTGTGCTTGTCCTTGTACCAGTATTCGTGAATTGTAGTTTTTTTCTGGTTTCTCAACAAAATCATGGGCAATTTCAACTTGGACACCGTATAATACAGAAGGTAAATCATAAACTGTAGGCCTAATCGTATACTTTTATCTTTGAAAACATGTTGCGGCTCATACCCTTGCATATGTGGTTTCGTCATCATCATGTGAATGGTATCCCGATGCCCTTTCGCCGATAGGTACGGCAGAAAATTGTCTCAAAAATAACAGGTAGCGCATCCTTTTTCCAGACTTAATGCCATTTTGAAAACTCGTCACTGTATCTGTAAATATATATCAGACAAATGGATCAGGCAACTATACAAACATAGGAAAAAGAAAACCTATTACCGTATCAAAATATATCAAAGATAATGATGTCAAAAATACACCTTTGATATAAAGATGGCATCAAGAAAGGTCACTGAGTTATTGAGGAAATATAAGGGAAAGTAATATAAGGAGGTCATCATATCGAGATGGTCTTAAAAGACGCACAAATTAACATATTAATGTACAGTGTTGTAATTAATTAACGTTCTTCTGAGTAAGAGAGGGTAACATTTACGTGTACTTCATTATTAGTGACTTTTAGATTGCTTACATTCAAGAGTTACAGAAATCGCTTTTCGTTATAACGATAGCACTGGCGCTAACGCTGTTTCTGACGTACATGTACATTTGCAGTTTAAAAATTAATGATAACGTTAGTGTTACCGTTGACTCTCAAATGAACGCAAGCGATAACATTATTACGTCATACCATAAATTACCGCTGAATGTTTACCGTTAGCGGGAGGACTCTTAAACTCTTTGTTATCTCTGTATATGTATGTACGTATGTCGTCAACATTGTTGAGTCTTTCCAGTGTAATATCGACCCATTGTCTATTTCATGATATACGTTAAGAAAATAAAGGAGAATACGGTGTGTCTATCTATATACAGCGGGTAACCTTATCATCATCATCATCATCATCATCGTTTTGAAAGCCATCTACAACCATAGTTGACTCTGGGCTCCCCCGAGTTGAAAGTAACGTTGATTCGCCGATTCTCAAGAAATATAACTTAATCATGAGGAAACTCACGTCTTGAAAACTGCCGCATTTACATAACACGAAAGATTTAACCCGGTTTAATTTGCTCTGGGTCAGAACCGAGGTAGATTCGCCCCAGATCAGGTTACAAATTTTTTAAAGCAATGTAAACGGAATCGGGGTAGAATCGGAGTAGCCTCGGTTATGACAACCATACGCATGCGCTATACAGTCAAAATGGAGGCGCCAATTTCAGTTGTCCTGCAACACTGGCGTTTACTCCGTGGCACACCATGGGTGCGTCTTTAGACTACGAAATTACACCGGGTTAGATCCGTTTAGACGACAGGCAAAAATCCACATGCGATCCGATCGAATCCAATTGTGGTTCAAAACTCTTGCGTGTAAACGCTACCCAATGCGGTTCAATATTTTGACCGCATTGGACCACATTCAAATCTCGTCTGAACGCAAATGAGACCCAATGCGGGTCGATCGGATCCAATCGGATTGAATCTGAATGTGGTTTATTGGCTCGTCGTCTAAACGGCCCTAATATAGGGGTTAATGAATCTGAACACAAATCTATTCGAACCCGCAACTTGGTGATGTAAGACCGCCACGGCTCGGCTAGGCATGACGGTCTCCAAGGATATTTGAATGGAAGTTAATCAGGACAACAATTGATCTGAGTTACGTAATCCTCCCGCAAATGCGAAGGAATGCCACGAGGTCATTTTTAGTGGAAGTGTGGTGTGTGCAGGACGTGGTGGACGGAAGCAGGAGCAAAAAACGCGGCCTTCTGAAATATTGGTAAGAAAATCTCATTTGTCCTCGGCATTTGCAGATCGCCGAAGTTGGCCAGGTTGGGAACGACGACAATAACAAACTGTGAACGTACAGTGAATATACCCCACTGATACACAGCATGTTCAGTGTTTGTTTTTCCCCTTGTGTCCAAAATGAGCGACTTTAGCACTGTCTATGATAAGTAAAGTCGTTAGCAATAATTGCTAACAGACAGACTGAGGAAGACAACGGTTGTGGTCGAAAGTTATTTTCGACCACAACCGTTGTCTTCCTCAGTCTGTCTGACTTCTCAGTCAGTCTGTCTTTGAGGGTAAATTCAGCTAGCTCTCACTTCCACGGTTTCGACTGCTACTTGTTAGGCTTGTGAGGCTGACTGAAATAGGCCTACCTTGGAATTATTAGGCCTTTTTCAGTCGGCTCAGCCGCACAGTCCTAACAACAGTCAAAACCGTGATCAGGTTTTATTCCACAAGTAGCAGTCAAAACCTGTGGTCAGGTTTTATTCCTCCAAGGGCCTACCAACTTGGGATTCCATCTGATTGTACTGAAACAAATGTAATATATATATACATGTATATATAAATATATAATATTTTCGGTTCTTTCTCTACTTTAGGCATTCTTTGGGGATGGAATAGCGTGAGACAGAACTAGAAATCCTGGCCAAAACGACCACTCCACAATGAAATTTCCGTGAGGACTGAAGCATATTGATGACGAGAGATGCCGGTGAACTCAGGATCCTGCTCTTCACCGAATGATGAAACGCGGTAAGTTGCTATCTGTTTGGAGGAATCCAATGATTTCACATCCATGACGGCGTCGACGACCTCACACGGTGTGACTGTATGAATTATCCAAGGAATAAAATGTCCCCTCTGTTGAACTAGACCTAGGACTTTTCCCATCGATGATAGGCGAGTGTCTCCACATCTGAAGTGACCATGGACCTATGCGTCCTCATGCTGTGGCCCCATTCCCATTTGCTGCTCCTCGAATGAATCCACCAGGAAATCAGGACATCCCCCGCGGAAAATATGCTTGTTTATTCAATATTTACCTCTTTTTCAGCCCGGAGCTTCCAAAACGGCCCCTCCTCCAACGATGTCGAAAGGAACGAAATACTTCGTGACTGTTTCAACAGACTTCGTTCGGTTTCTGAGATTACGGCTGTCACGCTTATAAAGTTACGTGATGAATGAACTGTGCATGGTACCAGGACTTGTTACGAATCAGATTATCACGTGTGAATGAACTCTGATAGGACTTGGCTTTTTTCTGCTGTGCAGTTTCACTGCTGTGGATGTTTAATCTTAGTCTTGGGTAAAGGACTTTACGTCGAACCGCAGTGAGAGCACGTAATCTGCTGGATACACCCCTAACGCATAGAGTTTTGTCGCAAATGTGCGCTTGGCTTTAGGCCTATACATTTATTCATGTCATCCGATCTTTTTTTGGGACATGATGTCTGTCACTCTTCACACCCGACTTCCCGACTTTGGGCCGAATGCTAGCGTCGAACTTAGCCAGACTTTCATAAAAGTCGACTTTTCTCAATGTTTCAAGCATTAGAGAAAGCCCAACTTCAGCTATACTTTAGGCTAAAGTCCAACCCTAACATACGGCCCACAGGTCGATTTATTTAGCATCTCGTTCGTTGTACATAATGCTCGTCATCATCGACATCCGATTTCTCGCATTTGATGTACCGTAGGCCTAACAAGCCGAGTTCTCGAAGTCTAAACAGAGGCAGACGGTCAAGTCCATCACCTCGGACGACGTGACATTTTTTGACTTGGTCAGTGCAGTCTCTGCAACTGATGGCACCACCAAATAACGATTAAGTTCACTGCATCATTTCTCAGGCTCTTGCCCTTGTAGGCCCGAATTTGTGATTCATTACGGCACTGTCTGCTAATGAGTGCGACAAGAACCTCTGAGATGATGCAGGGAATGTAGTCGATCAGAGACTGCACTGACCAAGTCAAAAAATGTCACGTCGTCTGAGGTGATGGACTTGACATCAATTACATCAATTTCGGAGAGACCGATTTCTTAATCATCCGATTTTGATGTGTTATATTTCTGTCGTTGTACATTCAGTCACCCTTTACATCCGATTTCCCAGCGTCTTATAGTGTTTGTAGGCCTATCTTCTTTATTTCTGTCGCTGTACATGATATTTGTCACTACATCCCGATGTTAATGATTATAGAGGTAGCCGTGTTGATCGTTGAATGAATGAATAGAAATGAAAATAGGTAACACCTTCTTTTATATCAACTTGGTAATATTGAGACAAGCTTTCGACCCTATCGGGCCTTGATCAGGTCTGGTGAAGACCTGATGAAGGCCCGATAGGGTCGAGAGCTTGTCTCAATATATCCAAGTTGATTTAAAAGACGGTGTTACCTCTTTTCTTTTCTATACATCACGATTTTCATGGCTTCCTGTATTTTTATTCTTCTTACCATGCTTGTATCATTATTGCCATCCGATTTCCCGTATTTGATGTACAGTAGGGCTTAAAGGCTGAGTTCTCGAAGTCTGTTTCGAGGCAGATGGTCAAGTCCATAGTGTCGGATGTGACATGTTTTTGACTTAGTGCAGTCTCTGCAACTGATTGCACCAAATAACGATCATGTTCCTTGCATCATGTCAGGCCCTTGCCCTTCTATGCCGCTGAATTAAGTTCATTGTGATTCATTATTAAGACAATGTTTGCTAATTAGTGCTTTGATTATGAATGACAGTTAATGAACTTAATCAGCAGGGGTATAGACGGACAAGAACCCGACTCCGGGCAGCTTCCGGGGAACCAAAGTGTCTTTTGGTAACGGGGAAGTATGGCTGCAAAGCTGAAGCTTAAAGGAATTGACGGAAGGGTCTTCGTTGACTCTGCGGTCAGGCAGCTTCCGGGAAACGACCACGACGTGATGGAGGGAACTAGCACCAAGGAAAACGTGGATATCGGAAATATTGGTAAGAAATATTCGTTTGTTCTCTGCATGAGGTATCCTGGCCCATGACGATGTAACTATTGTTAGAATGAGGGCAAATTCAGCTGGCTCTCGCTTCACGGTTTTGACCGGCATTTTGTTAGGTCTTTGCTGCTGAAATCCTACTGTGGGATTCCAGCAGATTATACTGAAACGAATGTAATATTTTCGTTTCTTTCTCTACTTCCAGGCATTCTCTTGTGGTGTTAGACAGAACTAGAAACGCTGGGAACAAAATACTTCGGGACTGCATCAACAGAATTCGTTCGGTTTCTACGAAGATAACGTTACGAATCACGTGACGTGACGAATGAACTGATATACCAGGACTTGACGAATCGGTGTGAATGAACTCTGATACCAGGACTTGACGAATCAGTGTGAATGAACTCTGATACCAGGACTGATACCAAATTACTCACAAGACAAAGAAAGCCTGGATATAAACAAATTAAATGAATTTCGTGGCCCGTGAAAATACCCGTGATACATTATCTTTAAGCAGCGGTCTTCCACATAGTTTATCAAACTATAGTTTTAGGCCTATAGATTTCTTAATCATCCGATTTTGATGTGTTATATTTCTGTATGTACATTCAGTCACCCTTTACATCCGATTTCCCAGCGTCTTAGTGTGTAGGCCTATCTTCTTTATTTCTGTCGATGTACATGATATTTCTCACTACATCCCGATGTTAATGATTATAGAGGTAGCCGTGTTGATCGTTGAATGAATGAATAGAAATGAAAATAGGTAACACCGTCTTTTAAATCAACTTGGTTGAGACAAGCTTTCGACCCTTCATCAGGTCTTCACCAGACCAGGCCCCGTATTCATAAAACTACCTACATGTAAGTCTAAGTGTGACACTTATCCTTTGTTCAACACAAAAGATAAGTATCACACTTTGACTTAAGTATGTTTATGAATACGGGTCCTGATGTAGGCCCGATAGGGTCGAAAGCTTGTCTCAATATAACCAAGTTGATTTAAAAGACGGTGTTACCTATTTTCATTTCTAAAGGCCTATAGCTACATCCCGTTTTTGATGGGTTCCCGTATTTTTATTCACTTCTTACCTTGCTTGTATCATTATTGCCATCCGATTTCCCGTATTTGATGTACACTAGGCCTAAAAGGCTGAGTTCTCGAAGTCTGTTTTGAGGTAGATGGTGAAGTCCATAGTCTCGGACGTGACATTTTTTTTGACTTGGTGCAGTCTCTGCAACTGATGGTACCAAATAATGTTCCTTGCATCATGTCAGGCCCTTGCCCTTCTGTGCCCCTGGTATGAATTAAGTTCATTTTGATTCATTATTACGGTACTGTTTGCTAATTAGTGATTTGATTATGAATGACAGTTAATGAACTTAATCAGCAGGGGTGTAGACGGACAAGAACCCGACGTGATGCAGGGAACTTAGCCGTTATTTGGTGCCATCTGTTGCAGAGACTAAGTCAAAAAATATCACGTCCGAGATGATGGACTTGACCATCTGCCACTAAGCAGACTTCGAGAACTCGGCGAATATCATTGTCAGCAATTGGTATGATGTAAATTTCATTCAATATATGTAATATTCTATATATCGCAGTTTGTTTTTTCTCACTGTAGGCCTAAATTTCGGAGACGGGTCATAGCCAAAAAATCGCGTTGGAGAGTCTATTTTTCGGCTTTTTCCCTTGTTCCAAAATTGGCCACCGGGTGACCAATTGGCGCTGTTAGTTGGACTTCAATTAGCTGAGCCAATCAGTCAGTTGGAGACAGAGTGACTGACCAATACTTGAATATTCTAATTGAATATTCAAGTATTTGGTCAAGTCACTCTGTCTCCAACTGACTGATTGGCTCAGCTAGTTGAAGTCCAACTAACAGCGCCAATTGGTCACCTGGTGGCCAATTTTGGAACAAGGGAAAAAGCCGAAAAATAGACTATCTCCAACGCGATTTTTTGGCTATGACCCGTCTCCGTAAGTTTCGATCACGGTAAAGAGAAATCTAAGTCAGTAATTATATTAATTATCTATATTAAAACTCTTAATGAATACAATGATTGTTTCCTTATGAAGGCCTAACTTCTGTAAGTGAACATCACAACTTCTGATATGAACTTGGTGTCTGGTGTTTCATATCTTGTGTCCTTAATTACGGAGATATGAAAACCAGTCACCAAAGTTCTCACCAGAAGCTCTGATGAACACCTGCCGTTCATGTCAATACAACACTATGATCTCAAACAGCACCAGTTATGCGAGATTGAGATCGTCGGTGTCTATATTGTTATGAACGGCACTGTACCGAAATTAGGCCAACATGTACATCAAAACCGGAAGTACATCAAAATCGGGAAATCGGACCATTATGTACAACAAAAATTAGCCTATACAATAAAAACGGGAAATCGGATGTCAGTTAGGCCTACATGTATACATCAAGTCAGTATAGGATTTCGAAGTGAAAAACGCTCCACAATTCATTCAATCCTTGGACGTGTCGAGGGTAGAGTCAAATCTGCAAAGATAAAATATAATTCCCAATGAATACAAACGGAATACAAAACAAAATGTGTAAAAATCGGGCGTAGAAAGGGATCTCACACAAATATGGCGGCCCCGAGCAGCTACAATGCTGTACAACATGGCGACCACAATGGCGGCCGAGGCAAACATGGCGGGAAATGACAACGACAACCTAAACTTACCGATTATACATTCAGGTCTGAAATATAGGCAAGTCCAGCGTCGTCAAACATGTCACCATCACATGGAGGAACTTCTGTTGAAGCTTCGTGACATTCTGAAAAGAGAGGAAAGCCTAAATAGAATGTAATCCCTGCCAGTTGAACTAAAGACGAAATGGCCCGCAAAATGGCCGACACACATGTAGCCTACGAAGTTATTTTATGGACGACGAATATACGAGAGCTGGTTTCGGCAAGACGCACGGGTTCCACGACTGCTAAATGTACCGAAAATCGAGCAATTAGGCTTTAGTATTACTTGGGGTCATAAATTAACATTGGTGCAGAGAAATATTTGTATCTTACCTTGAACTGAGATGTTTTCCTTCAATAAAAATCCGTAAAAAACAGCATGCTTCTTCCTCCTGCCTTCATATGGTGCACCTCTACCAAAGTACGTGCGCACCCCTCGACTTCTGCCCTTCAACTGGCTGTTCGGCCGAGACACGTGACACACCCTGCGATCGGAGCGCCACTTGCGGCGAAAATTAAAGGAGCACGATGTACAGTCTGTATGCACAACTCCTGTCCACGTAGAGGAAGCCACCTAGCGACAGCAATACGAACTACAAAAATCCATTGCGAAAGCACGTAACCATTCGCCGACAACGTAGATAAACCCTGCTGTTGGAGAGTGGCCCAGTGGCGCCCCCTGCCGGAATATGGCAATACCTGGCTCCTTTAAAAGATAGATTGAAAAAAATGGTATTCAGCTACATGTATTAACTTAAACCCTGCTGTTGGAGAGTGGCCCAGTGGCGCCCCCTGCAGGAAAACGTAGCAATACCCGGCTCCTTTAAAAGAGAGACTGAAAAAAATGGTATTCAGCTACATAAAAACTTAAACCCTGCTGTTGGAGAGTGCCCAGTGGCGCCCTCTATCGGAAAAGT
>NMRB01000005.1:989231-1008441 GCA_002633025.1 Notospermus geniculatus | reverse complement strand
TGGCTCAGCTAGTTGAAGTCCAACTAACAGCGCCAATTGGTCACCTGGTGGCCAATTGTGGAACAAGGGGGAAAGCCGAAAAATAGACTATCTCCAACGCGATTTTTTGGCTATGACCCGTCGCCGAAATTTTGGCCTACGTTAAGAAAAGACAAAGTCCTACTTATATAATATGACATATATTAAATGAAATCCAAAGTTCCTATAACAAAGTTCGCGGTAAACGCAAGTTGCTGACAATGATATTCGCCGAGTTCTCGAAGTCTAAACAGAGGCAGACGGTCAAGTCCATCACCTCTGACGACGTGACATTTTTTGACTTGGTCAGTGCAGTCTGTGCAACTGATGGCACCATCAAATGACGATTAAGTTCACTGCAACATCTCAGGCTCTTGCCCTTGTAGACCCGAAATTGTGAGATGATGCAGTGAACTTAGTCGTTATTTGATGGCGCCATCAGTTGCAAAGGCCGCACGGACCGAGTCAAAAAATGTCACGTCGTCCGAGGTGATGGACTTGACCGTCTGCCTCTGTTTAGACTTCGAGAACTCGGCTTTTAGGCCTACGGTACATCAAATACGGGAAATCGGATGTCAAAAATGATACAAAGATGGTAAGAAATGAATAAAAATTACAGGAAATCGGATGTCAAAAATGATACAAACATGGTAAGAAATGAATAGAAAATACAGGAAATCGGATATCAATAGGGAGTTTAAGAAATCAAACGATAAACAATAACTTTACGACAACGTTATTTTTCATACTACACATTCACCAGATTTAAATACAATGTACTGCTTTTCGGTTCAAAAAGTAACGTTGTCGTAAAGTTCGCGTTTATCGTTTGATTTCTTAAACTCGCAATGGTCATGCCACAATATCCTATGCCAGGAAATCGGATGTAGGCCTAAATCATCTCCCCAGTTTGCGAAATTAGCGGCCGCCATATTTTGGGAAGATTTTGCCACTGTCAGCATGGTCAGAGGCGATTAAAAAAACAAAAAACATACAGAAAGTCACTAGAACGGCACAAAGTTATTTTAGGAAGCAGGCAGTGAATAAAATATGTTCGAAAAATATTTGAAAAAATCGAAAATTCGGCTCGTTTTTCAAAAAAACATGGCGACCGCTATTATCGCAAACTGTCTATGGTGACACAACATTAAAGCGGGTGATCCACTGTCGCGATTTTGGCTTGAGACGGGGTTGCGTTCACTTGCGGTTACCTTATACGCCAATCGGAAGTCCTTACAAGGTAATCGCAAGGGAACGCAACCCCGTCTCAAGCCAAAATCGCAACAGTGGATCACCCGCTTTATGTACAATGACAGAAATACAAGAAACGCATCAAAATCGGATGAAATGAATTTTAAAATGCAAAGGCCCGATACTAGTTTGGTACACATTGGCCTGTATCCAGATACGTGTCTCTCACCAGGATTCAATGTAAAGTTCGTTTGCTCAAGACTCAGCAGCAGTGAAATGCACGACAGAAAAACAGTCAAGTCTTATCAGAGAGTTCATTTACTCGTGATGATCCAATCCGTACCAAAGTCCTGGTGTCAGAGTTCATTCGTGATTCGTAACGCGATTCAACGTTATATCTCCGTGAACAGCCGTAACCTGTCCTCAGAAACCGGGCGAATTCTGTTGAAGCAGTCACGGAGTATTCCATGCCCTTCGTGGAAGAGGGGACCTTTGGCAGCTCTCCGGGCTGAAAAAAAGAGGTTCATATTGAATGAACTAGCATGTTATGTCCGCAGACTTGGCCCGATTTCTTGGCGATTCTTTTATTTCGACGAAAAAGAGATGGCAGTCGGGGGCACCGCACGAAGGCACATAATTCCATGATCACTTTAGAGATGGCGACACCATTCGCCGATCACCGATAGGAAAAAATCTTATAGGCCTACACGTACATGACGTACCGGGTACACAGTGCAACACAGGGAACATTTTATTCCCTGGATAGTTGTCACGCTATGTGACATTGTCGGCGCCGTCATTATGAAATCGTGGGACTTGTCTGAAGAGATATAGCAACTTACCGCGTTTCATCATTCTGTAAAGGCCACTACTGGGCCACGAGTCCCTTTCCTCCGCCCGCCATCACTGCTTCAATCCGCCTGTGGAGANTCTTAAACTCGCAATAGTCATGCCACAATATCCTATGCCAGGAAATCGGATGTAGGCCTAAATCATCTCCCCAGTTTGCGAAATTAGCGGCCGCCATATTTTGGGAAGATTTTGCCACTGTCAGCATGGTCAGAGGCGATTAAAAAAAACAAAAAACATACAGAAAGTCACTAGAACGGCACAAAGTTATTTTAGGAAGCATGCAGGCAGTGAATAAAATATGTTTGAAAAATATTTGAAAAGTTCGAAAATTCGGCTCGTTTTTCAAAAAAACATGGCGACCGCTATTATCGCAAACTGTCTATGGTGACACAACATTAAAGCGGGTGATCCACTGTCGCGATTTTGGCTTGAGACGGGGTTGCGTTCCCTTGCGGTTACCTTATATGCCAATCGGAAGTCCTTACAAGGTAATCGCAAGGGAACGCAACCCCGTCTCAAGCCAAAATCGCAACAGTGGATAACCCGCTTTATGTACAATGACAGAAATACAAGAAACGCATCAAAATCGGATGAAATGAATTTTAAAATGCAAAGGCCCGATACTAGTTTGGTACACATTGGCCTGTATCCAGATACGTGTCTCTCACCAGGATTCAATGTCAAGTTCGTTTGCTCAAGACTCAGCAGCAGTGAAATGCACGACAGAAAAACAGTCAAGTCTTATCAGAGAGTTCATTACTCCTGATGATCCAATCCGTACCAAAGTCCTCGTGTCAGAGTTCATTCGTGATTCGTAACGCGATTCAACGTTCCGTGAACAGCCGTAAACCTCAGAAACCGGACGAATTCTGTTGAAGCAGTCACGAAGTATTCCATTCCCTTCGTGGAAGAGGGGACCTTTGGCAGCTCTCCGGGCTGAAAAAAAGGTTCATATTGAATGAATTAGCATGTTATGTCCGCAGACTTGGCCCGATTTCTTGGCGATTCTTTCGACGAAAAAGAGATGGCAGTCGGGGGCACCGCACGACTAGGCACATAATTCCATGATCACTTTAGAGATGGCGACACCATTCGCCGATCACCGATAGGAAAAAATCTTATAGGCCTACACGTACACAGTGCAACACGGGGAACATTTTATTCCCTGGATAGTTCCTCCTGTCACGCTGTGTGACATTGTCGGCGCCGTCATTATGAAATCGTGGGACTTGTCTGAAGAGATATAGCAACTTACCGCGTTTCATCATTCTGTAAAGGCCACTACTGGGCCACGAGTTCGCACCCTTTCCTCTGCCCGTCATCAATATGCTTCAATCCGCCTGTGGAGATGCATTGTGGAGTGGTTCGTAGTAGTGGCCGAGCATTTACAGAGAATGCCTGGAAGTAGAAAAAGTACCGAAAATATATTGCATTTGTCTCAGTATCCCAAGCAGGATTTCAGCCCACGCAAAGGCTAACAAGCTGAAGTTAAGCGGTCAAAAACTGGGAGTGAGAATTACTAGCTGAATTTACCCTCTGCTATTGTAAGCATAGTTACATCGGCATAGGCCAGCATACCTCAAATGCACAGAATAAACGAATTTTCTTACCAGGTTTTTCTTGCTCCTGCTTCCCTCCCTTCCGCCGCCACGACGTCGCCGGCGCACGTACAGCTCTTCCAGCAAAAATGACCTCGTGCATGTGTTCACCAACCCTGAAAGACTACGTAACTCAGACCAATTGTTGTTCTTGGGCTTTCATTCAAATATCCTTGGACACCGTCATGCCTAGCCGAGCCTTGGTGGTCTTACATCACCAACTTATGGGTTGGGGATAATTGTTGATGATTGTGATCACAGTCATTGACTCCTTACATTAGGGAGGTTGAAATCAGCGACTTTTACGTATGCGGATCGGAATGTACACAAAATTTGTCCTCGTTCTACAGAATTATATCCGTATACCTATAAGCAAAAATAGATAATAGGGAGGTTTCGTAAGCGCCCGGTTAGGCCATACGACGACGTTTATCTATTGTTTGGGTATTCCCACACAATAGATAAACGTCGTCGTAGGGCCTAACCGGGCGCTTGCGAAACCTCCCTATTAGGGAGGTTGAGATCAGCGACTCATCACGGATCCTTATACGTATACGGATAGAATTCTGTACAACGAGGACAAATTTTGTGTACATTTCGATCCGTATAGCATCCGTGATCCGTAAGTCGCTGATCTCAACCTCCCTATTATCTATTCTGGTATAAGGATCCGTGATAAGTCGCCCATCTCAACCTCCCTACATTGCCTGCGATTACGTAACCAAAGCCAATTTTCTCCATTTGGTAAAGACATAAAAATGTTCATCTTCACAGTAGATTGGCATTTGGTTCTGGGTAAGTGTGCCCGGGATGATGTGACTGGTGACGATACTGTTACTGTTGCCGATTTTATCAGTAAAATTCATATGTGTGGAGATACAAAATTAACCAGTTGTTCCATGTATAAATTTCAAAACCTCGCTAGTTTTCTGTAAAAAAAGGGGGAAAAAAGGAAAAGAAAACAGGGAGAAAATCATGATTGTGTCCGCACGGGAGTCGAACCCACGACTTTCGTGTTGCAGTCCTTCCAGCCGTTGCACTGCTCTAATCAGCCGGCTACCGAATCCGGGATCGAATTTATTACTTGATATACGGCTGCCATTTTCCTGCACTGCATTAGTAATGAGCTGCTCTGGGAGCGCTGCATAATTAATGAGCTGCTTTGCTGCCAATGGTCACAGCGGAATAAATACTAATTAGCTGAAAGTGCATCCACCAAGACCTTTCGCCGACTGCATAGCCCTGATCCTCAGTGACATCCATCCTCGCGCTTAGGGAGTACTGGGTGGTCACCAGGAAGGCCGCCCTCACACCTGGGCCAAGAAAACCGAGGACATAAAATGGGCAAAACGGAAAAGGGAACTTACTGCTACCAGGTAGTGCAATTCCAGCACGCGCCAAGCAACACATGCGACCAATCCGAAAGCTGGGTGAGAAATGACACCGAATTCCCCGCGCTCCGCTAGATGTCACTGAGGGTCTCGAAGTCGCACTATACTTTCCCCATAAATCTTCGTTGACATTTTGGGAGGTGGCATATTTCATTGGAAAATGTTTCAGGTGCCTTATGTTTTTTCCGCTTGGAAAGAAAGGTTTAAGACGAACATTCACGCCGGATGATAAAGAATGCTGCCTTTGATGCAACAATTACGACGGCTGTCGCCAATAAGTGGCATCGTGGCGGTTTAGCCGATGGAAAAGACCTGATTTGATTGAATCTTCAAATTTTATTGACGAAATAAAAACTACACGTGTAGGCCTACATGTACAATATATTATATATGTATAAATATATATGAATTTCAACTAATTATTATAATGTACAAAGCAGTATGGTTAACGGACGGTTGTTTATATACATTCTCCTAATTTCGACATACAAGCAGAAATCTGTTATATGTTTCTGATACAAGTCATATCCAATGTTGGATGTGATTTTCATTGGTAAGAAACTTTCGATCACATTTAAAGCCATAATTGAGGCTCCCCTTGTTTGTAGCAGATATTTTATTCGGGTTTCCATGACATCAAATATAGATAGGCCTAAAACCAGAATCTATTTTTGATAATATGCATATAAAAATGTACAACAGGTAAACCCCAGGAAATGCAAGTCCAATAAAAAAACACCAAGTGGTGTTATCATCACTGTTGCTGAAGCAGTAATGAATATGCAGCAGAGAGATTTTAAAAGGTAATGAGGCATAATTTACAGGTCAGTACATTTTATCAACGGCGACAGTCTAAATAGATACCGTAGCATTTTGATAAACTTTTATCTGCGGTGAAATCTGTGTACTCCGCTGAAAATCGTATTCCTCCAAGAAATGTATTTATAACTCAAGCAAAAACTGATGCATTCTAATAGCCATGTCAATGAATCACTTCTGAGGATATTTCCCTAAGGGACGTTTCGACGTGTCTTGTAAAAATATGAAGCATGGACATCTTATTTGTTGAAGGTATGACCGATATTCACTGAAAAATCATGTTGTCAGCTCAGCAGTTGGAACTTAGTTCTTTGTGGCGCCCCTCCTGGGTTGACGACAAGATAAAGAGTGAACTAGCCCGGAGGGCAGAAATGCATTGGTTGTGGTGCAGTCAGCTCAAGTGTTGTCGTTGCAACCAGTGTGGTTGCAGGTTCCAGAGTTGAAGTTGGCTCTGAAGCCGTAGTCATCACCTCAACCGTCGTTGTTTCCTCTGAATTTGTGGTACCGGTAGATTCAGCAGTCGGTAGTTGGTTCTTTTGTTGTGGTTGGCTCAAGAGTTGCCATTTCCTGTGGTGGTGTTATTGGTTCCTGAGCTGTGGTTTTCTCTTAAGTGGTTGTCAGCTGAACAGTCAGTGTGGTTGTCAAGCTCCAGACAATGGTGTGGTTGTTTGTTGTTGAGTTGTAGTTCTCTCAGGCGTTGTTGTCGGCTCAACTCTTGCGGTTGGTTCTTTTGTCGTGGTCAGCTCAGGCGTCGTCGCTGCCAATGGTATGGTTGTGGTTTCCTGACTCGTTGTTGGCTGAAGAGTGGTGGTGGTAGTCATCTCAGCAGTGGTTGTCGGTCCTGGCGTTGATGGCTGTTGCGTGGTACTTTGTTCACCTGTTGTTGTTGCTGTAGTTGTGTCTCTTGGGCAAGCTGCAAAAGTTAAGTTCGACTTATACATGTATATACCGGTATATCTTCTCTATTCGTACATTTGTACAATTTGAGATAACAAGTGCAGAGTGTGGGTGCTAAAGCAACTGTGCGCAGGTGACAATAACTACTCCTATTAGAAGCTGGTTCACACTTTTCCCACCCGCATGTGATTGTCTTCTTCCTCGCACGGAATAACCTGAACATCTCAGTCCTGTTCGCCCTTCTCAATACGTATAATGTTGCTGCTTCATTTCTATGAATTCCATGTGATTTTCTTTGAACATACTAGTAGGCCTACATGTATATGTATTTCATTTTTTCCAAGTTTTGTTCCTTCCTTATTATCTACACATGTATAGTAATGTTGCCTACTTACATTTCTGGAAAATTTTTCCCTTATTTCCTTTGGGACTTCTACAAATGACTGTTTTCAAGGAGCATATCGTTGTTCCGTTCGAGGCATCAAACCAATACCCTTGACAGTCAGGCAATGCCTCACACTGGGTCTTGCAGGACCATTTGCCTTCGCCATAGAATGTGTGAATGTTATTGTCGGGACACTCGCCACGACTGTAAACACTGTATTGACACGACACCGTCTCTGTAATGAAAGAAACCGACGTTGGTTGTTTGCTGTGTGAGAAATGACGTTAGGGAGAATCTTCGTTTTGGGACGACACATAATTTTAAATACGGTACATGTCAAATTTCGTAGGATTTTCAAACTACAAACTACATGTATAAATCGAACAAACTGCTCCGAATTTGTCAATTCTAACTTATTATTCATCGATCATATGTATTGTGACATAAATTTCCTTCAACAAATGAGAGGCAGTTGTGTTAAATCTTAGGCCTGAATACATTTTACCATAATGAATGGGATTCAGAGTTTATCAGAAATTATGTCTTGCTTTTTTCTTATGAAGCAGTTCTCAAACGTACCTTCCACAGTTATTGAATTAACATCAATATTCAACTTTGCCGCCAGTCGTCGTCCTAGCCGTTTCTTTAGGAATTTTACCACGGCAGTGCCAAGATTTCCACGAACTGTTGGCGTTTCCTCTCCCGACGACACGAGCCTCTTTAAGAGCAACCTGTATTTAACTGGAACACCCTCTTCCCTGCAGAATCAAATAACAGGATTATAAATGACATGTGGTTTAGAAATCGTTCATGGGTACAAATTAACGGTAACTTGTCTTGTCTAGATTTCATTTTGGTAGATGGCACAATGAAGGAAAGTCCCGATGACACGACTGAGCTTTGGAGATGGCAAAATATTACTTACTCAAAAATAGCTTCAATGTCTACGGGAGTCGTCGTGAGTTCCTGAGTTGTAGTAAGCGCTGGAGTTGCTGTCAGCTCTACAGTCGTTGATGGTTCTATAGTTGTCGTTGGCTCGGGCGCTGTCGTTGGCTGCGCTGTTGTTGTTGGTTGCTGAGCAGTGTTTTTATCTTGAGTGGTGGTTAGCTCAACAGTGGTTGTTGGTTTTTCAGTTGTGGTCGGTTCAGGCGTTGTCTCTAGTGTGGCTGTGGGTTCCGCAATAGAAGTTGTTGGCTCCTGAGGTGTTGTTGGGTTTATAGTAGGCCTAGTGATTCTTGGTCTTGGCGTTGATGGCTGCTGCGTGGTTCTTTGTTCACCTGTTGCTGTAGTTGTGTCTCCTGGGCAAGCTGTAAAAGTTCGACATATCTGAAGCTGCTTTACTTTGTCCAGCTCGCATATCATGATTATGCGAGTGGAAGAACCTGATTATCTCAGTTTTATTCTATACGTATAATTCTGCTGCTTTGTTGCTATGAATTTCATCGTGATTTTCTTTAAACATACATGTAGGCCTACATGTACATGTATTCATTATCCTTATTTTTGTACTCATGACTACCGTTGTTACTTACATCTCTGCCACATTTCCCCCCTTCCTTTGGGACTTCTACAAATGCCTGTTTTCAGTGAGCAGCTCATTCTTCTATTTGTGTCAAGAAACCAATAACCTTGACACTCCGGCAACGCATCACACTGGTTCCTGCAGAACCGATGTGTTCTGCCATAGAAAGTGTGAATGGTATTGTCGGGACAGTTGCCAAAACCGTAAACACTGTATTCACACGACACCGCCTCTGTAAAGGAAGAAAACGAAGTTGGTTGTTGTTGCCAGTGGCGGAAATGACGTTACGGAGAATCTTCGTTTTGGAACGACACAGGTAATTTTTTCTATCGTACATCAATAGGAACCTCAAAAGATGTATTTTTGTCAAAAACATACTTCTGGCAAAGTAAAACAATACAGCTGCTGCGATTTTATCGAATCCAACTTATTGTTTTTCGAATGTATGTATTATTACAGAAATTTCCTTCAAGCAGTTGTGTGAAGACTTTTGCCCGAAAGAATGTGATAGAGAGTTACGAGAAATTATGGGCCGATTTCACAAAGGGTGTTCAAGACTTAAATGCTCGCACGTACTTCCACCATGCATTTGACGAAGTTACAAGCGTCTAAGTCTTACACCCTTTATGAAAGCGGCCCCGTATGTCTTGCTTTTTCTAAAGATGCAATTCACAAGCGTACCTTCCACAGTTATTGAATTCACATCAATATTAAACTTTGCCGCCACTTCTGGCCGTCTGTTGAGTGAATTTACCACGGCAGTGCCAAGTTTTCCTCGGACTCTTGTCTTTTCTTCCGACGACACGCGCCTCTTTAGGAGCAACCTGTATTTAACCTGAATACTCCCTTCCCTGCAGAACCAAATGACAGGATTATGAATGATGTTTGTTTTAAAAATTCTTCATTGGTACAACGTAAAGGTAACTTTTCTTGTATAGATTTCATTTTGGTGGAATTACACAATGAAGGAAAGTTTGAATTGAAAACTGGCGATGATAAGAGTGAGCTTTGGAGGTGGCAAAAATTACTTACTCAAATCCTAGCACCGTAATATCTTCAATGTCATCAGCGAACTCAGATTCGTTGTATGATGCTAACAACTGAAATGCAGTTACCTTGTATGAAATTTCAGATATCTCGTAAAGGACATCATTTTTAGAGGACACTCATTTTCCTCTTGTACTAAGAAATAAGTTGGCTTATGACGATTGTAGAATTTAATAATATAGTTCTGACACATCCCCGATGGTGTTGAAAACCATCTTCTGTTATGTGCATCGAGTTGCATTGCACATGTACATGCACCCTTACCAAGTCTTTAACGTCTCGTTCTAGAGACAGATAAGCGTCTGACGATGAGTTCTTCAGATCGTCAGTGAAGTTTGCTCCCATAGCAAAAGATGCATCGAACGTTGTAACTGAAATCGAAAAAGATGAAGAACATATACATGTATTTCAAATGGAGACGAAGAACGAGTCGAATGATATGCACCGCTAAAATATGTTGTGAAATGATTTATCATTGAAGAGTAATTAAAGATAACGTATCACCGGTATTTTCGCGGGCCACGAAAATCATTGTTTATTTACATTTTTTTGTTTATGTCCTGTCTTTCTTTGTCTTATGATTTATTTTTTGGTGGCATGCCCCTCTAGAAATTCTTTTGATGCCGAAAGTATTCAATTTGGTGGGTTGGCATGTCCCAAAAGCCCAAAATAACATAATGTAAACATCCATGTTTACAAACACTGAATGTAAACAATGAAGTCATGATACATTATCTTTAAGACATCTGTGAGACAGACACTCCCACACTCCTCAAAGGTCATAATATACCGTGCAGAGGCTGATCGAGAAAAACAAGTGGGAAAATTTCAGCTGAGGATATTTGACACAGCTGAGAAAGTGAAACTGAAACGGAACTTACCATTCTCCGGAAGTGGAGCAACAATTGTCGTTACTTCTGGTTCAGTTGCTGTAGTAAGAAGTACAACTGTGGTAGTTGGTTCTTCAGCTGTCGTCACCTCAGGTGTTGTCTTCGGCAACGGAGTAGTCGAAGTTGTACTTGGCGCTAGTGTAGTTGCCGGCTTTACAGTAGTTGTTGGTTCTTTAGTTGAGGTCAGCTCAGGCGTTGTCGTTTCCACGGGTGTGGTCGTGGGTTCCTGACTAGTTGTTGGCTGAACAGTGGTAGTCGGTACTTTAGTTGTGATTGGCTTAAAGGTTGTCGTTGCCTGTGTTGTTGTTGTTGTTGTTGGTCCCTGAGTAGTTGTTTGCTCTTGAGTGGTGAGCTCAACAGCAGTTGTTGGTTTTGCAGTTGTGGTCGGCTCAAGAGTTGTTGTCGCCAATGGTGTGGTTGTTGGTTTTTGAGTTGTACTTCTCCCAGAAGTTATTGTTGGCTCAACACTTGTGGTTGATTCTGTTGTCGGGGTCACCTCAGACGTTGTGGTTGGCAATGGTGTGGTTGTGGGTTCCTGAGTAGTTGTTGGCTGAACAGTGGTAATTGGTTTTCCAGTTGTGGTCGGTTCAGACGTTGTCGTTGCCTCTAGCGTGGTTGTGGGTTCCACAGCAGTAGTTGTTGTCTCCTGAGTTGTTGTTGGCCTGACTGTGCTTGTTGACTCTTCAGTTGAGGTCAGCTCAGGCGTGGTTGTTGCCACGGCAGTGGTCGTGGGTTCCCGAGTAGGTGTTGGATGAGTTGTAGTTTGCTCTTGAATGGTTGTGCCCTCAACAGTGGTTGTTGGCGTTTCAATTGTGGTTGGCTCCGGAGTTGTTGTCGCGAATGATGTGGTTGGTGGATTTGCAGTTGTAGTTCTCTCAGGCATTGTTGTAAGCTCAACGCTTGTGCTTGTTTCTTTTGTTGTGGTCAGCTCAGACGTCGTGGTTGCCAATGGTGTGGTTGCGGGTTCCTGAGCAGTTGTTGGCTGAAGAGTGGTGGTTGGTTCTTTAGCTGTGGTTGGCTCAGGCGTTTCCACGGGAGTGGTCGTGGCTTCCTGAGTTGTGGTTCGCTGCGGAGTAGTTTTAGGTTCTGCAGTGGATGTTGGTTGTGGAGTTGTGGTTGGCTCAAGAATTGTTGTTATCAGTGGTGTTGTTGTTGGTTTTTCAGTTGTTGTCTGCTCCTGAGTTGTTGTTGGCTTTTCGGTTGTTGTCGGCTCATCTGTGGTAGTTGGTTTATCAGTTGTTGTTGCCTCTAATGTAGTTGTGGATTTTGCAGTAGTGGTTGTTGGCTCCTGAGTTGTTGTTGGCCCGTCTGTTCTTGTTGGTTCTTTAGTTGAGGTCTGCTCACGTGTTGTCATCGCCATAGAAAAGGAGGTGGGCTCCTGAGTACTTGTTGGCTGAACAGTGGTAGATTTTGGTTCTTTAGTTGTGGTTGGCTTAAGAGTTGTAGCCGCCTGTGGTGCTGTTGTTTGTTCCTGAGTAGTAGTTTGTTCTTCAGTGGTTGCCAGCTCAACAGTGGTTGATGGATTTTCAGTTGTGGTTGGCTCCAGCGTTGTTGTCGCCAATGGTGTGGCTGTTGGTTTCTGAGTTGTAGTTCTCTGAGGCGTTGTTGTGGGCTCAAAACTTGTGGTTGGTTCTTTTGTCGTGGTCAGCTCAGATGTTGTGGTTGCCTGTGGTGTGGTCGTGGGTTCCTGAGTAGTAGTTGGCTGGAGAGTGGTTGTTGGTTCTTTGGTTGTGGTCGGCTCAGGTGTTGCCCTTTGCACGGGAGTTGTCGTGGCTTCCCGAGTTGTGGTTGGCTCTGGAGGAGTTGTAGGCTCTTCACTGGTTTTTGCTTCTGGAGTTGTGGTTGGTTCTGGAGTTGTGGTTGGTTCAAGAGTTGTTGTTATCAGTGGTGTTGTTGTTGGTTCCTCAGTAGTTGTCTGCTCCTGTGTTGTTGTTGGCTCTTGAGTTGTCATTGACTCATCTGTGGTAACTGGTTTTTCAGATGTGGTCGGTTCAGGTGTTGTCATTGCCTTTAGTGTGGTTGTGGGTTCCATAGCAGAAGGGGTTGGTTCCCGAGTTGTTGGCCTGACTGTGCTTCTTGGTTCTTTAGTTGAGGTCAGCTCAGGCTTTGTCGTTGTCACAGGAGTGGTCACGGGTTCCTGAGTTGTTGTTGGCTTTGTAGTTGTTGTCATCTCAGCAGTAGTTGTTGGTCCTTGCGTTGACGGCTGTTGTGTGCTTCTTTGTTCAACTGTTGTTGTTGCGGTAGTCGTGTTTCCTGGGCAAGCTGAAAAGTTCATAAGTTCGGCTTATTAGATGCTGGTTCACACTTTTTCCCACTCGCATGTGATTGTGTTCTTTCTCGCAGAATATAACCTAACCTGAATATCTCAGTTGTATTTGCTCGTCTATTCATATAATGTTGCTCGTTTGTCGCTATTATTTTCTTTGAACGCACTAGTTTTTCATAATCCTTATTTTCTACTCATCTACCGTAGGTTGTCTACTTACATTTCTGCCACATTTTCCCCCTTCCTGTGGGACTTCTACAAATGACTGTTTTTAATGAGCATCTCATTTTTCCGTTCGTGACTTGAACCCAATACCCTTGACACTCCGGCAACGCATCGCACTGGTTCCTGCAGAACCGATGTGTTCTGCCATAGAATGTGTGAATGGTATTGTCGGGACAGTTGCCAAAACCGTAAACACTGTATTCACACGACACCGCCTCTGCAAAGGAAGAAAACGAGGTTGGTTGTTGCCAGTGGCGGAAATGACGTTAGGGAGAATCTTCGTTTTGGGACGACAAGATTATGTTTTTTGTATCATACATATATCAAAAGGGACATTAATGAGCTGGGATGTATTTTTGTCAAAATTCGTCCATCTTTTAAACTAAATCGAAGAAACTGCTCCGATTTTATCAATTATATCTTATTTCTTAGCGATCTCATGAATTGTGACACCAATTTCCTTCAATAATGAGAGGCGGTTGGTAAAAACTTTGGCCTGAGTATATTTTACCGGAACGAGTGATATAAGTCTTGCTTTTTTTCTCATGGTTCAGCTCATAAACGTACCTTCCACAGTTATTGAATTCACATCAATATTAAACTTCGCCGCCAGTCCTGGTCGACTGTTAAGTAAATTTACTACGGCAGTGCCCAGTTTTCCACGAACTGTTGTCGTTTCTCCCGACGCCACAAGCCTCTTAAAGAGCAATCTGTATTTAACTAGAATACTTCCTTCCCTGCAAAATCAGATGACAGGATTATGACTGATATGTGTGCTTTTTGAAATTCTTTATTGGTTCAAACTTTTCTTGTATAGCTTTCATTTTGAAGGAAAGTTTGAATTGAAAACTGGCGATGATGAGAGTGAGCTTTGGAGGTGGTAAAAATTACTTACTCAAATCCTAGCACCGTAATATCTTCAATGTCGTCAGCGAACTCAGATTCGTTGTATGATGCTGACAACTGAAAGGCAATTACATGTACCTTGTATGAAATTTCAGAAATCTCCTCAAGGACTCCATTTTCAGAGGACACTGATTCTTTTTCTCTTTTACTAAGAAATAATTTGGCTTATGATGTTTGTACAACCGATGGTGTAGAAAAACCCTCTTCTATTATGTCCATCGACTTGCACTGCACATGTATACATGTCAATAGAATATTTGTCTTCCACCCTTACCAGGTCAATAATGTCTCGTTCTAGAGACAGATAAGCGTCTGACGATGAGTTCTTCAGATCGTCAGTGAAGTTTGCTGTCATAGCAAATGATGCGTCGAATGTTGTAACTGAAATCGTAAGAATAAATTGAATGATTTCGAACGCTTATGTGAAATGATTTGTCATTGAAGAGTAATTAAGACATCTGTGAGACTGACACTCCCACACTCCTCAAAGGTCATAATATACCCTGCAGAACCTGATCGAGAAAAACAAGTGCGAAAATTTCAGCTGAGCAAATCTGACACAGCTAACAAAGTGAAACTGAAATGGAACTTACCATTCTCGGGAAGGGGAGCAACAATTGTCGTGGTTGTGGGTTCTTGAGTACTTGTAGGTTGAAGAGTGGTTGTTTGTTTTTCAGTTGTGGTCGTTTCAGACGACGTTGTCGTTGTCTCTAGTGTTGTTGTTGGTTCCTCAGTAGTAGTTGTTGGCTCCCGAGTTGTGGTATCCTCTTCAGTTGTTGTCAGTTTTTCTGCTGTGGTCGGTTGAGGCGTTGTCATTGCCTCTGGTGTGGTTTTGGGTGCTGCAGTAGTAGTTGTGGACTCCAGAGTTGTTGTTGACCTGACCGTGCTTGTTGGATCTCTAGTTGAGGTGAGCTCAGGTGTTGTCGTGGGTCTGGTCGTGGGTTCCTGAGTAGTTGTGAGCTGGACAGTGGTAGTTGGTTTTTTAGTTGTGGTCGGCTCAACGGTGGTTGTTGGTTCTTGAGTTGTGGTTGGTTCTTGAGTTGTTGTCGGTTCAACAACAGTGGTTGTTGGTTCTTCATTTGTGGTTGGTACTTGAGTTGTTTTCAGCTGAATAGTGGTTGTTGGTTGTTCAGTCGTTGTTTGTTCTCGTGTTGTTGTCGGCTCAACAGTGGTTGTTGGTTCTTCAGTCGTTGTTGGTTCTCGAGATGTTGTCTGTGCAACAGTGGTTGTTGGTTCTTGAGTTGTTGTAGGCTCTTCTATTTTTGATAATATGCATATAAAAATGTACAACAGGTAAACCCCAGGAAATGCAAGTCCAATAAAAAAACACCAAGTGGTGTTATCATCCCTGTTGCTGAAGCAGTAATGAAAATGCAGCAGAGAGATTTTAAGAGACGTAATATGATGCCCCCCCCCGAGTCTGAGGCAGTGGTCGACTCAGGAAATGTCGTTCTTCAGTGGATGCTGGTTCTTAAGTTGTGGTTGTCTCAAGAGTTGTAGTTTGCTCCAGTGTCGTTGTCAGTTGAACTTCCGGGGTTGTCGTCAGCTCAAGAGTGGTACTTCGTTCTTTAGTTGTGGTTGGCTCAAGAGTTGTCGTTGCCAAGGGAGTGGTCGTTGGTTCCACAGTTGTCGGCTCTTCAATCGGTGATGGTTCCATAGTTGTGGTCGGCTCGGGCGTTTTCGTTGCCTGTGGTGTTGTTGTTGGTTCCTGAGTTGTGGTTTTATCTTGATTTGTTGTCAGCTCAACAGTGGTTGTTGGTTTCTCAGTTGTGGTCTGCTCCAGAGTTGTTGTCGCCAATGCTATGGTTTTGGGAGTTTCAGTTGTATTTCTTTCAGCCGTTGTTTTTGGCTCAACACTTGTGGTTGGTTCATTTGTTGTGGACAGCTCAGACGTTGGGGTTGACAATGGTGTCGTTGGGGGTTTCTGAGTAGTTGTTGGCTGAATAAAGGTTGTTGGTTTTTCACCTTTGGTCGGCTCACGAGTTGTTGTTGCCAATGATGTGGCTGTTGGTTTGTGACTTGTACTTCTCCCAGGCGTTGTTGTCGACTCAACACTTGTGGTTGGTTCCGTTGTCGTGGTCACCTCAGGCGTTGTGGTTGCCAATGGTGAGGTTGTGGGTTCCTGAGCAGTTGTTGGCTGAACAGTGGTTGTTGGTTTTTCAGTTGTGGTCGGTTCAGGCGTTGTCGTTGCCTCTAGTGTGGTGTTGGGTTCCACAGTAGTAGTTTTTGGCTCCTGAGTTGCTGTTGGCCCTACTGTGCTTGTTGGTTCTTTATTTGATGCCAGCTGAGGCGTTGTCGTTGCCATGGGAGTGGCCGTGGGTTCCCGTGTAGTTGTTGGCTGAACAGTGGTAATTGGTTCTTTAGTTGTGGTTGGCTCAAGAGTTGTCGTTGCCTGTGTTGTCGTTGTTGGTTCCTGAGTAGGCCTACTAGTTTGCTCTTGAGTGGTTGTGAGCAGCTCAACAGTGGTTGTTGGATTTTCAGTTGTGTTCGACTCCAGAGTTGTTGTTGCCAATGGTGTGGCTATTGGTTTTTCAGTTGTAGTTCTCCCAGGCGTTGTTGTCGGCTCAGACGTTGTGGTTGCCAATGGTGTGGTTGTGGGTTCCTGAGTAGTTGTTGGCTGAACAGTGGACGTTGGTTCTTTAGTTGTGGTCGGCTCAGGCGTAATTGTTGCCCCGGCAGTGGTGGCTTCCTCCTGAGTTGTGGTTGGCTCTGGGGTAGTTGTAGGTTCTGCAGTAGTTGTTGGTTCTGGAGTTGTGGTTAGCGCAAGAGTTGTTGTAATCAGTGGTGCTGTTGTTGGTCCAACTGTGCTTGTTGGTTCCTCAGATGAGGTCAGCTCAGGCGTTATCATTACCACGGGAGTGGTCGTGGGTTCCTGACTAGTTGTTGGGTGAATAGTGGTAGTCCGTTCTTTAGTTGTGATTGGTTCAAAGGTTGTCGTTGTCTGTGGTGTTGTTGATTCCTGAGTAGTTGTTTGCTCTTGGGTGGTTGTTGGTTTTTCAACTGTGGTCGTCTCAAGAGTTGTTGCTGCCAATGGAATGGCTGTTGGTTTTTGAGTTGTAGTTCTCCCAGGCGTTGTTGTCGGCTCATCCCTTGTGGTTGGTTCTGTTGTCGTGGTCACCTCAGACGTTGTGGTTGCCAATGGTGAGGTTGTGGGTTCCTGAGCAGTTGTTGGCTGAACAGTGGTTGATGGTTCTTCAGTTGTGGTCGGTTCAGGCGTTGTCGTTGCCTCTAGTGTGGTGGTGGGTTCCACAGTAGTAGTTGGTAGCTCTTGAGTTGTTGGCACTACTTTGCTTGTTGGTTCTTTAGTTGAGGTCAGCTCGGGCGTTGTCGTTGCCACGGGAGTGATCGTGGGTTCCTGAGTGGTTGTTGGATGAACAGTGGTAGTTGGTTCGTTAGTTGTGATTGGCTCAAGTGTTGTCGTTGCCTGCGTTGTTGTTGGTGGTGGTGGTGGTACCCGAGTAGTAGTTTGCTCTTCAGTGGTTGTGAGCTCAACAGTGCTTGTTGGATTTTCAGTGGTGGCCGGCTCCAGCGTTGTTGTCACCAATGGTGTTGCTGTTGCTTTTTGAGCTGTTGTTCTCTGAGGTGTTGTTGTCGGCTCAACACTTGTGGTTGGTTCTTTTGTCATGGCCAGCTCAGATGTTGTGGTTGCCAATGGTGTGGTTGTGGGCTCCTGAGTAGATGATGGCTGAGCAGTGGATGTTGGTTCTTTAGTTAAGGTCAGCTCAGGTGTTGTCGTTGCCAAGGGAGTGGTCGTGGCTTCCTGAGTTGTGGTTGGCTCTGGTGTAGTTGTGGGTTCTGCTGTAGTTGTTGGTTCTGGAGTTGTGGTTGCCTCAAGAGTTGTTGTAATCAGCGGTGTTGTCTTTGGTCCGATTGTGCTTGTTGGTTCTTTAGTTGAGGCCAGCTCAGGCGTTGTTGTTGACACGGGAGTTGTCGAGGGTTCCCGCGTAGTTGTTGGCTGAACAGTGGTACCGGTAGTTGGTTCTTTAGTTGTGGTTGGCTCAAAGGTTGTCGTTGCCTGTTGTTTTGTTGTTGTTGGTACATGAGTAGTAGTTTGCGCTTTAGTGGTTGTGAGCTCAACAGTGGTGGCCGGATTTTCAGTTGTTGTCGCCAATGGTGTGGCTCTTGGTTTTGGAGTTGTAGTTCTCTCAGGTCTTGTTGTCAGCTCAACACTTGTGGTCGGTTCTTTTGTCGTGGTCAGCTCAGATGTTGTAGTTGCCAATGGTGAGGTCGTGGGTTCCTGAGTAGTTATTGGCAGAACAGTGGTTGTTGGTTCCTTAGTTGTGGTTGGTTCAAGAGTTGTCATTGCCTGTGGTGGCGTTGATGTTAGTTCCTGAGTAGTGTGCTCTTGAGTGGTTGCGAGCTCAACAGTGGTTGTTGGATTTTCAGTTGTCGTCAGCTCCAGAGTTGTTCTTGCCAATGGCGTGGTTGTTGGATTTTGAGTTGTCGTTCTCTCAGGCGTTGTTGTCTGCTCAACACTTGTGGTTGGTTCTTTACTTGCGGTGGGCTCACGCATTTTCGTTGCCACGGGAGTGGTCGTGGCTTCGTGAGTTGTGGTTGCCTCTGGTGTAGTTGTAGGTTCTGCAGTAGCTGTTGGTTCTGCAGACGTGGTTGGCTCAAGAGTTGTTGTAAGCAGTGGTGTTTTTGTTGGCCGGACTGTACTTGTTGGTTCTTTAGTTGAGGTCGGCGCAGGCGTTGGCGTTGCCATGGGAGTGGTCGTGGGTTCCTGACTAGTTGTTGGCTGAACAGTGGTAATTGGTTGTTTAGTTGTGGTCGGCTCAAGAGTTGTCGTTGCCCGTGGTGTTGTTGATGTAGGTTCCTGAGTAGTAGTTTGCTCTTGAGAGGTTGTGAGCTCAACAGCGGTTGTTGGAATTTCAGTTGTGGTTGGCTCCAGAGTTGTTGTCCCCAGTGGTGTGGTTGTTGGATTTTGAGTAGTAGTTCTTTCAGGTGTTGTTGTCGGCTCAACACTTGTGGTTGGTTCTTTAGTTGAGGTCAGCTCAGGCGCTGTCGTTGCGAGGGGGGTGGTTGTGGGTTCGTGAGTAGTTGGCTGAACAGTGGTAGTTGGTTCTTTAGTTGTGGTTGGCTCAAGAGTTGTCGTTGCCTGTGGTGTTGTTGATGTTCGTTCCAGGGTAGTTTGCTCTTGAGTGGTTGTGAGCTCAACGATGGTTGTTGGATTTTCAGTTGTGGTCGGCTCCAGAGTTGTTGT
>NMRB01000005.1:968252-988173 GCA_002633025.1 Notospermus geniculatus | reverse complement strand
GGAAAGTTTGAATTGAGACCTACACATGATAAGAGTGGGCTTTGGAGGTGGCAAAAATTACTTACTCAAACCCTAGCACCGTAATATCTTCAACGTCACCGGCAAAGTCAGATTCGTTGTATGATGCTGACAACTGAAATGCAATTACCTTGTATGAAATTTCAGAAATCTACTCATCGGCTCCATTTTCAGAGGACACTCCTACTTTTTCTAAGTTGGCTTATGACGTCTGTAGAATAATAATATATTTGTGACACATCCCCGATGGTGCAGACAAAAACCCTCTTCTACACGTATTATGTCCATCGAGTTGCATTGCACATGTAGCCTACATTTGTTGTACATGTCAATATTGTCTTCCACACTTACCAAGTCAATAACGTCTCGTTCTAAAGACTGATAAGCGTCAGACGATGAGTTCTTAAGATCGTCCGTGAAGTTTGCTGCCATAGCAAATGATGCGTCGAACGTTGTAACTGAAATGATAAAGAATATGTACTTAAAATGGAGAATAAATTGAATGATCCCCAACACATCATGTGAAATGATTTGTCATTGAAGAGTAATTAACATATCTGTTAGACTGATACTCCCACACTCCTCAAAGGTCATAATATACCATGCAGATCGAGAAAACAAGTGTGAAAATTTCAGTTCTGCAAAATTGATACAGCTGAGAAAGTGAAACTGAAACGGAACTTACCATTCTCCGGAAGGGGAGCAACAACTGTCGTTACTTCTGGTTCAGCTGCTGTTGTAGGAAGTACTGATGACAGGGTAACATATTCTGCAGCTGGTGTTGATGTATGTTCAAGTAACGTTGGAGCTGTGGTTGTCAGCTCAACAGTGATGGCTGTTTCTTTAGTTGAGGTGGGCTCAAGAGTTGTTGTTGAGAGCAGAGTGGTTGTTGGCTCCTGAGCTGTAGATGGTTCCAGAGTAGTTCTTGGCTCAACTGTGGTAGTTGATGCTTCTGTCGTCACCTCAGGTGTTGTCGTTGGAACCGGAGTAGTCGTGGGTTCATTAGTTGTAGTAGGCGCTAGCGTAGATGTCAGCTCTACAGTGGTTGTTGCTTGTTCTGTTGAAGTCACTTGAGGCGTGGTGGTTGCCATGGGAGTGGTCGTGGGTAGCTGACTAGTTGTTGGCTGAACAGTGGTAGTTATTTCTTTAGTTGCGGTTGGCTCAAAGTTTGTCGTAGATTGTGTTGTTGTTGTTCGTTCCTGAGTAGTTGTTTGCTGTTGACTGGTTGTGACTTCAACACTGGTTGTTGGTTTTTCAGTTGTGGTGGGCTCCACAGTTGTCGCCAATGGTGCGGTTGTTGGGTTTTGACTTGTAGTTCTCTCAGGCATTGTTGTGGACTCAACACTTGTGGTTGGTATTTTTGTAGTGGTCAGCTCAGACGTTGTGGTTGCCAATGGTGTGGTTGTGGGTTCCTGAGTAGTTGTTGGCTGAACGGTGGTAGTTGGTTCTTTAGTTTTGGTCGGCTCAGGCATTGTTGTTGCCACGGTAGTGGTTGTTGGTTCTTTAGTTGTGGTTGGTTCTTGAGTGGTTGTAAGCTCGACAGTGGTTGTTGTTTCTTCAGTCGTTGTTGGCTCTTGAGTTGTTGTCGGCTCAACAGTGGTTGTTGGTTCTTCAGTTGTGGTAGCCTTTTGGCTTGTTGTCGGCTCAACAGTGGTTGTTGCTTCTTCAGTTGTGGTCGGCTCTTGAGTTGTCGTCAGCTCAACAGTGGTTGTTGCTTCTTCAGTTGTGGTTGGCTTTTGAGTTGTCGTCAGCTTAACAGTCGTCGTTGGTTCTTCAGTTGTGGTTTGTTCTTGAGTTGTTGTTGGCTCAACAGTGGTTGTTGGTTCTTCAGTTGAGGTGGCCTCTTGAGTTGTCGGCTCAACAGTGGTTGTTGCTTCTTCAGTTGTGGTTGGCTCTTGAGTTGTCGTCAGCTCAACAGTCGTTGTTGGTTCTTCAGTTGTGGTTGGTTCTTGAGTTGTTGTGGGCTCAACAGTGGTTGTTGCTTCTTCAGTTGTGGTTGGCTCTTGAGTTGTCGTCGGCTCAAGAGTGGTTGTTGCTTCTTCAGTTGTGGTTGGTACTTGAGTTGTTGTCGGCTCAACAGTGGTTGTTGGTTCTTCAGTTGTGGTGGGCTCTTGAGTTGTTGTCGGCTCAACAGTGGTTGTTGGTTCTTCAGTTGTGGTTTGTTCTTGAGTTGTTGTGGGCTCAGCAGTGCTTGTTGGTTCTTCGGTTGTGGTGGCCTCTTGAGTTGTTGTCGGCTCAACACTGGTTGTTGCTTCTTCAGTTGTGGTTGGCTCTTGAGTTGTCGTCAGCTCACCAGTCGTTGTTGGTTCTTCAGTTGTGGTTTGTTCTTGAGTTGTTGTCGGCTCAACAGTGGTTGTTGCTTCTTCAGTTGTGGTTGGCTCCCGAGTTGTCGTCAGCTCAACAGTCATTGTTCGTTCTTGCGTTGTTGTGGGCTCACCAGTGGTTGTTGGTTTTTGACTTGTAGTTCTCTCAGGCATTGTTGTCGACTCAACACTTGTGGTTGGTATTTTTGTAGTGGTCAGCTCAGACGTTGTGGTTGCCAATGGTGCGTTTGTGGGTTCCTGAGTAGTTGTTGGCTGAACTGTGGTAGTTGGTTCTTTAGTTGTGGTCGGCTCAGGCGTTGTCATTTGCATGGGGGTGGTCATCATGGCTTCCTCAGTTGTGGTTGGTTCTGGAGTAGTTGTAAGTTCTGTAGTGGTTGTTTGTTCTGGAGTTGTGGTTGGTTCAAGAGTTGTTATCAGTGGTGTTGTTGTTTGTACCTCAGTAGATGCCTGCTGCTGAGTTGTTGTTGGCTCTTCAGTTGTTGTCGGCTCATCTGTGGTAGGTAGTTTTTTAGTTGTGGTTATTTCAGGTGTTATCGTTGTCTCTAGTACCGTTGTAGGTTCCGCAATAGTAGTTGTTGGCTCCTGAGTTGTTGTTGGGCCTACGAATGTACGAATTAATTGAATAAGATTTAATCATGGAGTACAATGGATGACACTATTTTGAAGCGATTTTCAGCATGTGGTAGAGATCTAATTAGCTATTAATCCGCTGACACTTTTTGTGAAGATGTTTTCCGAATCTCATTTCTTATTCTCAAGATATCAAACAACACACAATTTTGAAATGTTGATATATCTCGAAAACGAACGAGATTTTCTTAAGCTTTTTTTCACTGAAAATCCTGGAATGAGGCATATTTCATGGCAACATTATTGAAAAAGCTGGAAAAGGTAAAGGAATGAATATGTTGACAATTTTACCTTAGGCCTACTTTGATATCATTAATTTGGTAATTCAAAATTTAAGATAAACTTCAAATGTGTTAGCAGATTGATTCCAACTCTATCACCTGCCAAATGCTGAAACCCGCATCAAAATTGGGTCGTCCGTTGCGAATATAATAAAAAATCAAATATTATTCAATTAATTCGCACAAGGGTGTGCTGTGCTTGTTTGTTCTTTAGTTGAGGTCAGCTCAGGCGTTGTCGTTGCCACGGGAGTGGGCGTGGGTTCCCGAGTAGTAGTTGGCTGAACAGTGCTAGTTGGTTCCTTACTTGTGGTTGCCTCAAGAGTTGTCGTAGGATGTGATGTTGTTGCTGTTGGTATACGAGTAGTAGTTTGCGGTTGAGTTGTTGTGAGCTCAACAGTGGTTGTTGGATTTTCAGCTGTCGTCAGCTCCAGAGTTGTCGGCGCCAATGGCGTGGTTGTTGGATTTTGAGTTGTCGTTCTCTCAGGCGTAGTTGTCAGCTCAACACTTGTGGTAGGTTCTTTAGTTGTGCTCGGCTCAGGTGTTGTTGCTTGCATGGGAGTGGTCCTGGCTTCCTCAGTTATTGTTGGTTCTGGAGTTGTTGTTGGCCCATGAGTTGTTGTTGGTTCAGACGTTGTCGATGCCTCTAGTAAGGTTGTCGGTTCCGCACTGGTAGATGTTGGCTCCTGAGTTGTTGTTGGCCCGTCTGTGCTTGTTGGTTCTTTAGTTGAGGTCAGCTCAGGCTTTGTCGTTGCCACGGGAGTGGTCGTGGGTACCCGAGTAGTTGTTGGCTGTACAGTGGCAGTTGGTTCTTTAGTCGTGGTTGGTTCAAGAGTTGTCGTGGCCTGTGGTGGTGTTGTTGGTACATGAGTAGTTGAGACCTCAACAGTGGTTGTTGGATTTTCAGTTGTGGTAGGCACCATTGTTGTTGTCGCCAATGGTGTGCTTCTTGGTTCTTTAGTTGAGGTCAGCTCAGGCATTGTCGTTGCCATTGGAGTGGTCGTAGGTTCCTGACTTGTTGTTGGCTTTGCAGTTGTTGTCATCTCAGCAGTGAATGTTGGTGTTGGCGTCGATGGCTGTTGCGTGGTTGTTTCTTCACCTGTTGCTGTTGCTGTAGTTGTATCGCCTGGGCAAGCTGCAAAAGTTTATAATTCCCGTTTATTAGAAGCTGGTTCACACTTTGTCCCACTTGAATATGATCATGTTCTTTCTCGCAGAATAACCTGAAAATCTCAGTTCTGTTTGCTCTTCTATAGGTACATGCATAATGTTGCTGCTTTTGTTGCTATGGATTTTATCGTGGTTTTCTTTGAGTAAGTTCACCATCAACATACATGTATTAGTATTTCATTTCCTACGCTTTGTNATGTGTTAGCAGATTGATTCCAACTCTATCACCTGCCAAATGCTGAAACCCGCATCAAAATTGGGTCGTCCGTTGCGAATATAATAAAAAATCAAATATTATTCAATTAATTCGCACAAGGGTGTGCTGTGCTTGTTTGTTCTTTAGTTGAGGTCAGCTCAGGCGTTGTCGTTGCCACGGGAGTGGGCGTGGGTTCCCGAGTAGTAGTTGGCTGAACAGTGCTAGTTGGTTCCTTACTTGTGGTTGCCTCAAGAGTTGTCGTAGGATGTGATGTTGTTGTTGTTGGTATACGAGTAGTAGTTTGCGGTTGAGTTGTTGTGAGCTCAACAGTGGTTGTTGGATTTTCAGCTGTCGTCAGCTCCAGAGTTGTCGGCGCCAATGGCGTGGTTGTTGGATTTTGAGTTGTCGTTCTCTCAGGCGTACTTGTCAGCTCAACACTTGTGGTAGGTTCTTTAGTTGTGCTCAGCTCAGGTGTTGTTGCTTGCATGGGAGTGGTCCTGGCTTCCTCAGTTATTGTTGGTTCTGGAGTTGTGGTTGGCCCAAGAGTTGTTGTTATCAGTAGTGTTGTTGTTTGTTCCTCAGTAGTTGTCTGCTCCTGAGTTGTTGTTGGCTCTTCAGCTGTTGTCCGCTCATCTGTGGTAGTTGGTTTTTTAGTTGTGGTCAGTTCAGGTGTTGTCAATGCCTTTAGGGTGGTTGTGGATTCCACAGTAGTAGTTGTTGGCCCCTGAGTTGTTGTTGGTCCTACTGTGCTAGTTGGTTCTTTAGCTGTTGTCAGTTCAGGCGTTGTCGTTTGCACGGGAATGGTCGTGCCTTCCTCAGTTGTGGATGGCTCTGGAGTATTTGTAGGTTCTGAAGTAGTTGTTCGTTCTGCAGTTGTGGTTGGTTCAAGGGTTGTTGTTATCAGTGGTATTGTTGTTGGTTCCTCAGTAGTTGTCTGCTCCTGAGTTGTTGTTGGCTTTTCAGTTGTTGTTGGCCCGTCTGTGCTTGTTGGTTCTTTAGTTGAGGTCAGCGCAGGCTTTGTCGTTGCCATGGGAGTGGTCCTGGGTACCCGAGTAATTGTTGGCTGTACAGTGGCAGTTGGTTCTTTAGTTGTGGCTGGTTCAAGAGTTGTCGTCGCCTGTGGTGGTGTTGTTGGTACATGAGTAGTTGTGATCTCAACAGTGGTTGTTGGATTTTCAGTTGTGGTCGGCACCATTGTTGTTGTCGCCAATGTTGTGCTTCTTGGTTCTTTAGTTGAGGTCAGCTCAGGCATTGTCGTTGCCAAGGGAGTGGTCGTAGGTTCCTGAGTTGTTGTTGGCTTTGCAGTTGTTGTCATCTCAGCAGTGAATGTTGGTGTTGGCGTCGATGGCTGTTGCGTGGTTGTTTCTTCACCTGTTGCTGTTGCTGTTGCTGTAGTTGTATCGCCTGGGCAAGCTGCAAAAGTTTATAATTCCCGTTTATTAGAAGCTGGTTCACACTTTGTCCCACTTGAATATGATCATGTTCTTTCTCGCAGAATAACCTGAAAATCTCAGTTCTGTTTGCTCTTCTATAGGTACATGCATAATGTTGCTGCTTGTTGTTGCTATGGATTTTATCGTGGTTTTCTTTGAGTAAGTTCACCATCAACATACATGTATTAGTATTTCATTTCCTACGCTTTGTTTATTCCTTATTTTTCTACTCATGTCTACAGTTGTCTACTTACTTTTCTGCCACATTTTCCCCATTCCTGTGGGACTTCTACAAATGACTGTTTTCAATGAGCATCTGCTTTTTCTATTTGTGACTTTAAACCAATAACCTTGACACTCCGGCAACGCATCACACTGGTTCCTGCAGAATCGATGTGTTCTGCCATGGAATGTTTGAATGGTATTATCGGGACAGTTGCCCAAACCGTAAACACTGTATTCACACGACACCGCCTCTGTAAAGGAAGAAAACGACGTTGGTTGTTGTCAGTGGCGGGAAATGACCTCAGGGAGAATCTTCTTTTGAGGACGACAAGATAATTTTTTTCTCGTACGTATATCAATAGGGCATTCAATAGGGACCTCAAAGAGCTAGGATGTATTTTGATCAAAATTCTTCCGTCTTGCTAACTAAATAGAAGAAACTGCTCCGATTTAACCAATTCTGTCTTATTTTTTATCGATCTAATGTATTGTGACACAATTTTCCTTCAATAACGAGAGACAGTTGTGTTAAAACCTTGGCCTGAATACATTTTACCAGAATGAATGAGAGTCAGAGCTATCAAAAATTACAGATCTTGCTTTTTTCTTATGGTGCAATTCAAAACTTACCTTCCACAGTTATTGAATCCACATCAATATTAAACTTTGCCGCCAGACCTGGTCGTTTGTTTAGTAAATTTACCACGGCAGTGCCAAGTTTTCCACGAACTGTTGTCGTTTCTCCCGAAGACATGAGCCTCTTTAAGATCAACCTGTATTTAACTCGAATACTTCCTTCCCTGCAAAATCAAATGATATGTGTGGTTGTTGAAATTGTTCATTGGAACAAAGTAAAGGTAACTTTTGCTGCATATATTTTATTTTGATGGAATGGTACAATGAAGGAAAGTTTGAATTGAGACCTACCGATGATGAGTGAACTTCGGAGGAGGCAAAAAATTACTTACTCAAATCCTAGCACCGTAATACCTTCAATGTCACCAGCCAAGTCGGATTCGTTGTATGATGCTAACAACTGAAATGCAAATACCTTGTATGAAATTTCAGAAATCTCCTTATTAAGCACTCCATTTTCAGAGGACACTCACACTTTTTCTCTTTTACTATGAAATAAGTTGGCTTGTGACGTTTGTAGAATAATCAAAGAAGAAAGCACAAAAATTGACACACAAGGTGATATCAAGAAGTCAACTTCCAGAACTTGCGAATTTTCGACCCAAATCGGGGTCTTCCTCAGGCACTTTTCATTTGGAGAGACCAGAAAAGAATAATAATATCTTTGTAGAATAATAATATTATCTTTGCGACACATCCCCAATGGCGTAGAAAAACCTTCTTCTATTACAGTACGTCGATCAAGTTGCATTGCACATGTACGTGTCAATAGAATATTTGTCTTCCACACTTACCAAGTCAATAACGTCTCGTTCTAAAGACTGATAAGCGTCAGACGATGAGTTCTTAAGATCGTCAGTGAAGTTTGCTGCCATAGCAAACGATGCGTCGAAGGTTGTAACTGAAATCGTAAAGAATATATACTTCAAAAGCCAGCTCGAACGCTTAAATAATGTTGTGAAATGATCTGTCATTGAAGGGTAATTAACATATCTGTTAGACTGATACTCCCACACTCCTCAAAGGTCATAATATACCATGCTGATCGAGAAAACAAGTGTGAAAATTTCAGGTCTGCAAAATTGATACAGCTGAGAAAGTGAAACTGAAACGGAACTTACCATTCTCCGGAAGGGGAGCAACAATTGTCGTTACTTCTGGTTCAGCTGCTGTTGTAGGAAGTACTGTCGATGACAGGGTAACATATTCTGCAGCTGGGGTTGATGTCTGTTCAGGTGACGTTGGAGCTGCGGTTGTCAGCTCAACAGTGATGGCTGTTTCTTTAGTTGAGGTGGGCTCAAGAGTTGTTGTTGAGAGTGGAGCATTTGTTGGCTCCTGAGTTGTGGATGGCTCCAGAGTAGTTTTTGGCTCAACTGTGGTAGTTGATGCTTCTGTCGTCACCTCAGGTGTTGTCGTTGGAACCGGAGTAGTTGTGGGTTCATTAGTTGTAGTAGGCGCTAGCGTAGATGTCAGCTCTACAGTGGTTGTTGGTTGTTCACTTGAAGTCACTTGAGGCGTGGTGGTTGCCACGGGAGTGGTCGTGGGGAGCTGACTAGTTGTTGGCTGAACAGTGGTAGTTATTTCTTTAGTTGTGGTTGGCTCAAAGTTTGTCGTTGATTGTGTTGTTGTTGTTGTTCGTTCCTGAGTAGTTGTTTGCTCTTGACTGGTTGTGACTTCAACACTGGTTGTTGGTTTTTCAGTTGTGGTGGGCTCCACAGTTGTTGTCGCCAACGGTGTGGTTGTCGGGTTTTGACTTGTAGTTCTCTCAGGCATTGTTGTGGACTCAACACTTGTGGTTGGTATTTTTGTAGTGGTCAGCTCAAACGTTGTGGTTGCCAATGGTATGGTTGTGGGTTCCTGAGTAGTTGTTGGCTGAACTGTGGCAGTTGGTTCTTCAGTTGTGGTCGGCTCAGGCATTGTTGTTGCCAGGGGAGTGGTTATTGGTTCTTCAGTTGTGGTTGGTTCTTGAGTTGTCGTCAGCTCAACAGTCGTCGTTGGTTCTTGAGTTGTTGTTGGCTGAACAATGGTTGTTGCTTCTTCAGTTGTGGTTGGCTCTTGAGTTGTCGTCAGCTCACCAGTCGTCGTTGGTTCTTGAGTTGTTGTGGGCTCAACAGTGGTTGTTGGTTCTTCAGTTGTGGTGGACTCTTGAGTTGTTGTCGGCTCAACAGTGGTTATTGCTTCTTCAGTGATGGTTGGCTCTTGAGTTGTCGTCAGCTCAAGAGTCGTTGTTGGTTCTTCAGTTGTGGTTTGTTCTTGAGTTGTTGTGGGCTCAACAGTGGTTGTTGCTTTTTCTGTTGTGCTTGGCTCTTGAGTTGTTGTCNGTGGTTGGCTCTTGAGTTGTTGTTGGCTGAACAGTGGTTGTCGGTTCTTCAGTTGTGGTGGGCTCTTGAGTTGTTGTCGGCTCAACAGTGGTTGTTGCTTCTTCAGTTGTGGTTGGCTCTTGAGTTGTCATCAGCTCAACTGTCGTTGATGGTTCTTCAGTTGTGGTTGGCTCTTGAGTTGTTGTGGGCTCAACAGTGGTTGTTGCTTTTTCAGTTGTGGTGGGCTCTTGAGTTGTTGTCTGCTCAACAGTGGTTGGCACTTGAGTTGTTGTCGGCTCAACAGTGGTTGTAAGTTCTTCAGTTGTTGTTAGCTCTTCAGTTGTTGTCGGCTCAATAGTGGTTGTTGGTCCTTCAGTTGTGGTTGGTTCTTGAGTTGTTGTGGGCTCAACAGTGGTTGTTGCTTCTTCAGTTGTGGTTGGTTCTTGAGTTGTTGTCGGCTCAAGAGTGGTTGTCGGTTCTTCAGTAGTGGTTTGTTCTTGAGTTTTTGTGGGCTCAACAGTGGTTGTTGCTTCTTCAGTTGTGGTTGGCTCTTGAGTTGACATCAGCTCAACAGTCGTTGTTTGTTCTTCAGTTGTTGTGGGCTCAGCAGTGGTTGTTGGTTCTTCAGTTGTGGTTGGCTCTTGAGTCGTTGTCGGCTCAACAGTGGTTGTTGGGTCTTCAGATGTGGTTGGTTCTTGAGTTGTTGTTAACTCAACAGTGGTTGTTGCTTCTTCAGTTGTGGTTGGCTGTTGAGTTGTGGTCGGCTCAAGAGTGGTTGTTGCTTCTTCAGTTGTGGTCGGCTCTTGAGTTGTCGTCAGCTCAACAGTCATTGTTTGTTCTTCAGTTGTTGTGGTTTGTTGGCTCAGCAGTGGTTGTTGGTCTTGGCGTTGATGGCTTTTGCGTGGTTCTTTGTTCACCTGTTGTTGTTGCTGTTGTTGTGTCTCCTAGGCAAGCTGCAAAAGATTATCAGTTCGACTTCGTAGAAGCTGGTTTACACGTTCTCTCACTCGCATATGTTCTTTCTCGCAGAATAACCTGAATGTGTCTGCTGTGTTTGTTCTTCAATTCGTATAATGTTCCTGCTTCTTTGCTATGAATTTCATCCGTATATAATTTTCTTTGAACGTATTAGAGGTATTTCATTTTCTTCGTTTTGTTTATTCTTTATTTATCTACTCATGTCTAGCAGTCTACTTACATTTCTGCCACATTTTTCCACTTCCTGTTGGACTTCTACAAATGACTGTTTTCAATGAGCATCTGCTTTTTCTATTTGTGACTTTAAACCAATAACCTTGACACTCCGGCAACGCATCACACTGGTTCCTGCAGAATCGATGTGTTCTGCCATGGAATGTTTGAATGGTATTGTCGGGACAGTTGCCAAAACCATAAACACTGTATTCACACGACACCGCCTCTGTAATGGAAGAAAACTACGTTGGTTGTTGCCAGTGGAGGAAATAACCTCAGGGAGAATCTTCTTTTGAGGACGACAAGATAATTTTTGTATCGTACGTATATCAATAGGGACCACAAAGAGCTAGGATGTATTTTGATCAAAATTCTTCTGTCTTGCAAATCGAAGAAACTGCCCGATTTATCAATTCTGTCTTGGTTCTAACGATAGAACCGCTTTATGAATACGACCCTATAGATCTTGCTTTTTTCTTATGGTGCAGTTCAAAACTTACCTTCTACAGTTATTGAATCCACATCAATATTAAACTTTGCCGCCAGACCTGGTCGTTTGTTTAGTAAATTTACCACGGCAGTCCCAAGTTTTCCACGAACTGTTGTCGTTTCTCCCGAAGACATGAGCCTCTTTAAGATCAACCTGTATTTAACTCGAATACTTCCTTCCCTGCAAAATCAAATGATATGCGGTTCATGAAATTGTTCATTGGAACAAAGTAACTTTGGCTGCATAGATTCCATTTTGGTGGAATGGTACAATGAAGGAAAGTTTGAATTGAGACCTGGCGATGATAGAGTGGGCTTCGGAGGAGGCAAAAAATTACTTACTCAAATCCGAGCACCGTAATACCTTCAATGTCACCAGCCAAGTCGGATTCGTTGTATGATGCTGACAACTGAAATACAATTACCTTGTATGAAATTTCAGAAATCTCCTTATTAAGCACTCCATTTTCAGAGGACACTCACACTATCTTTTTCTCTTTTACAAAGAAATTAGTTCGCTTGTGACATTTGTAGAATAATTAGGCCTATATATTTGCGACACATCCCCGTCGGTGTAGAAAAACCCTCGATCGAGTTGCGTTGCACATGTACGTGTCAATAGAATATTTGTCTTCCACCCTTACCAAGTCAATAACGTCCCGTTCTAAAGACTGATAAGCGTCAGACGATGAGTTCTTAAGATCGTCAGTGAAGTTTGCTGCCATAGCAAATGATGCGTCGAAGGTTGTAACTGAAATCGTAAAGAATATATACTTCAAAAACGATGTCAAACGCTAAAATAATGTTGTGAAATGATCTGTCATTGAAGGGTACTTAACATATCTGTTAGACTGATACTCCCACACTCCTCAAAGGTCATAATATACTATGCAGATTGAGAAAACAAGTGTGAAAATTTCAGTTCAGCTAAATTGATACAGCTGAGAAAGTGAAACTGAAACGGAACTTACCATTCTCCGGAAGGGGAGCAACAACTGTCGTTACTTCTGGTTCAGCTGCTGTTGTAGGAAGTACTGTCGATGACAGGGTAACATATTCTGCAGCTGGTGTTGATGTCTGTTCGGGTGCTGCGGTTGTTGTCAGCTCAACAGTGATGGCTGTTTCTTTAGTCGAGGTGGGCTCAAGAGTTGTTGTTGAGAGTGGAGCAGTTGTTGGCTCCTGAGTTGTAGATGGTTCCAGAGGCGTGGTGGTTGCCACGGGAGTGGTCGTGGGTAGCTGACTAGTTGTTGGCTGAACAGTGGTAGTTATTTCTTTAGCTGTGGTTGGCTCAAAGTTTGTCGTAGATTGTGTTGTTGTTGTTCGTTCCTGAGTACCGGTAGTTGTTTGCTGTTGACTGGTTGTGACTTCAACACTGGTTGTTGGTTTTTCAGTTATGGTGGGCTCCACACTTGTGGTTGGTATTTTTGTAATTGTCAGCTCAGACGTTGTGGTTCCCAATGGTGTGGTTGTGGGTTCCTGAGTAGTTGTTGGCTGAACGGTGGTAGTTGGTTCTTTAGTTGTGGTCGGCTCAGGCATTGTTGTTGACACGGGAGTGGTTGTTGGTTCTTCAGTTGTGGTTGGTTCTTGAGTCGTTGTCAGCTCGACAGTGGTTGTTGGTTCTTCAGTCGTTGTTTGCCCTTGAGTTGTTGTCGGCTCAACAGTGGTTGTTGGTTCTTCAGTTGTGGTGGCCTTTTGAGTTGTTGTCGGCTCAACAGTGGTTGTTGCTTCTTCAGTTGTGGTTTGTTCTCGAGTTGTTGTGGACTCAACAGTGGTTGTCGCTTTTTCTGTTGTGCTTAGCTCTTGAGTTGTTGTCGGCTCAACAGTGGTTGTTGCTTCTTCAGTTGTGGTTGGCTCTTGAGTTGTCGTCAGCTCAACAGTCGTTGTTGGTTCTTGAGTAGTGGGCTCAACAGTGGTTGTTCGTTCTTCAGTCGTGGTTGGCTCTTGAGTTGTTGTTGGCTCAACAGTGGTTGTTGGTTCTTCAGTCGTTGTTGGCTCCTGAGTTGTTGTCGGCTCAACAGTGCTTGTTGGTTTTTCAGTTGTGGTTGGTTTTTGAGTTGTTGTTAGCTCAACAGTCGTTATTGGTTGTTCAGTCGTTGTTGGCTCTTGAGTTGTTGTTGGCTTAACAGTGGTTGTTGGTTCTTCAGTCGTTGTTGGCCTCTGAGTTGTTGTCGGCTTAATAGTGGTTGTTGGTTCTTCAGTTGTTGTTGGCTTCTGAGTTGTTGTCGGCTCAACAGTGGTTGTTGGGTCTTCAGTTGTGGTTGGTTCTTGAGTTGTTGTAGGCTTAGCAGTGGTTGTTGCCTGTTGTGTCGTTGATGTTGGTTCCTGAATAGTAGTAGTTTGCTCCTGAGTGGTTGTCACCTCATCTGTGGTAGATGGTTCAGTCGTGGTCGGTTTAGGCGTTGTCGTTGCTTCTAGTCTTGTTGTGGGTTTCGCAGTAGGAGTTGTTGGCTCAGCAGTGGTTGTTGGTCCTGGCGTTGATGGCTGTTGCGTGGTCCTTTGTTCACCTGTTGTTGTTGCTGTTGTTGTGTCTCCTGGGCAAGCTGCAAAAGATTATCAGTTGGACTTCGTAGAAGCTGGTTTACACGTTCTCTCACTCGTATATGATTATGTTCTTTCTCGCAGAATAACCTGAATACAATGTACACTATGTCTGCTGTGTTTGTTCTTCAATTCGTATAATGTTCCTGCTTCTTTGCTCATGAATTTCATCCCTATGTAATTTTCTTTGAACGTGCTAGAGGGATTTCATTTTCTTCGTTCTGTTTATTCCTTATTTTTCTACTCATGTCTAGTTGTCTACTTACATTTCTGCCACATTTTCCCCTTTCCAGTGGGACTTCTGCAAATGACCGTTTTCAATGAGCATCTGCTTTTTCTATTTGTGACTTTAAACCAATAACCTTGACAATCCGGCAACGCATCACACTGGTCCCTGCAGAATCGATGTGTTCTGCCATGGAATGTGTGAATGGTATTGTCGGGACAGTTGCCCAAACCGTAAACACTGTATTCACACGACACAGCCTCTGTAAAGGAAGAAAACGGCGTTGGTTGTTGTCAGTGGCGGACTTTACGGAGAATCTTTGTTTTGGAACGACACAGGTTATTGTGTATCAACAGGAACCATAAAAGGCTGGGATGGTTTTTTGTCAAAATTCATACGTCTTGCAAGCTAAATCGAAGAAACGGCTCTGATTTGATCAATTCCAAATTATTGTATATCGAGCGTCTGTATTATTACAGAAATTTCCATGAGAAGTTGTGTGAAGACTTCGGCCTGAAAATATTTCGCCCGAAAGAATGTGATTCAGAGTTATGAGAAATTATAAGTCTTGCTTCTTTCTTATAGTGCAGTTCTCAAACGTACCTTCCACGGTTATTGAATTCACGTCAATATTAAACTTCGCCGCCAGACCTGGTCGTCTGTTAAGTAAATTTACCACGGCAGTCCCAAGTTTTCCACGAACTGCTGTCGTTTCTCCCGAAGACATGAGCCTCTTCAAGAGCAACCTGTATTTAACTCGAATACTTCCTTCCCTGCAGAACCAAATAAAAAGATTGTAAATGCTTAAGTGTTTATTGTTTTTGTTTTGTTTTGTTTTTACTTGTCTACTCAAAAACTACTCATCGTAGTTTTTACACAGCATCGATCAAATTTTATTGTGCAGTGGCACAATGATGGAAGGTTAGTGATGAGACCCTTGATGATAATAGTAAGCTGGTGGCAAAAAGGACTACTTACTCAAAGCCTAGCACCGTAATAGCTTCAATGTCATCAGCAAATTCGGATTCATTGTATGATGCGGACAACTGTAACGTAAATTTTTGAACACTTGTACACGTACATTAAATTCTCAATTTGTGTCACTGCTATTACTTTTAAATCATATCAATTTTGCTAAAGAAGGAAGTCTACGTAGCAACACCAAAACAAAATTTGATAGTCACCGCAGTAGATTAAATCTGTAACTGCCTTTTTCTTGTGTCAATCAGGGACAATTTGTTGTACCGGTATATATATGCATGCATTGTACAATGCTTGTCTTTGACTCTTACCAAGTCAATTACGTCTTGTTCTAGAGATTTATAGGCATCCGAGGAAGAATTTCGAAGATCGTCAGTGAAGTTTGCTGCCATAGCGAATGCTACGTCGAACGTCGTTGCTGAAAAATAGAATGACAGAAGTATAATGGTGCTTCGTTATGATCCTGTTCAATCCAAGTTGCTGTTCTCGAAACAACGTCACCGTGTCTTAATTAGTTGGGTGATGAGTAGGCATAGTTTGATACGCTACAATAAATTATTTTTGTTGGTTCATTTTTTATAAGACATTCCCACTGAGTTCGCCTTCAATCCAAAAGAAGGACAGTTGGATATCTTACTGTTTTCGGGAAGGGGAGCAACAGCCGTCGTTACTTCACTTTCAATTGTAGTCGTAGGCGCTGCAGTCGGCGAAAGCGTAATTGTTGTTGGAGATGCAGTGGGTGTAGGCAACAGTGTTGTTCGTTCAACTGTTGTCGTTGCTGGTGTCGTGCTACCATCTGGCGATCGCGCGGGTGATGACACCAAGTAGCAGGTCGTTACGTCGATCCCAAAACGTGCTTTGAAGAAGGCATTATTGTCCACTAATAAAGTGTAGTAGTCTAGCGCAGAACAGCCTGCTTTCATGGCAACATCCGCCAAACACGACGACACACCATCGAAGAAATATCTGAAATATATTTAAGAGTATGGAGACTATGGAGACTTTGGTGGGGTGTAATGCTTTAGTTCCATGTTTACATGGATTTCCTGGTGTGATGGTAAGAACAAGAACTCTGAGATTCATAAAACTTTCCTGATTCAGAAATTCACACACTCCTCTTGTAACTCACCTGCATTTTTGAGTGATGGATTCCCAATCTTCGGTTATCTTTCCTGGGAATGCTAATCCCACGTAATAAGGTCGAATTAGCATCGAATCAAAGGTGCCATTGTAATTCTGATACTCTTGTATCGTTTCATTACAAAAACCTTCAGCGAAATTGTAGACTTCTTCTACATTGTTGCAACTGAAATTCCCAGGCAAGATCATGGCACCATCACGAGGTACTTGAGGCAAATCTTTGTCAATAATGCACTCAGCGAGATTAAACCCTTGGAACATGATACCCAAATAATTTTGGTTATTGAGAAGGGTGGCATCAACATCGAAAGGGTAACAACCGTAGGCGTAGTTTGTTTTCCGGTAAAGGCATACGGACAACTCGGCCATTGACCTGGAAATAAGCAATGAGATGGGATTTATCAGTCGAAATATTAAGGAATAGGAGCTGTCAGTCAGTTGACCAATAGGAGTCACTACGGCCCAATTCAATGCCTAGCGGACCCATTCATGGTTGACTGAGCACCAATCAGGAGAATTTTCTATTGTAGGCCTATTGGTCCGGTAGAACTTTGCTGCCGTCTTTTGGCGATAAGCGCGGCTGACTGCTCCTGTTAAATCTTTTCTTTCAGCTGTCGAGCTCATTTGAGGTTTACTAGTTTCACCCCACTTGCAAAAGACAAAAGACATTGATATATCATACCTGCATTGGTCTGTAATGTTTGCTGTAGAGTTCATGGACACACTGAAGGCCTGACAGTCGACCGTTATGGCTTTCATCATATAAGCAGCACTGGTGCATCTTGGATCGAGGTCAAGTTCTCTGGGATTTGTCGGAGATGGCAAAAAAAGTGGCAAGACGAGAGAACATGGAAGCATATTCTTGTCAGTGACGAATTGTGCCTGGTAATATTCCTCTATAGAGCAACCTCGAGAAAGACTTTCGTTCAACATGCAATGGTGATATTCCATGTTCATAAAACTATGAAAAGAGAGACGGCAAAATTAATACGCTGTAAATAGATAACTGTCGGAAGTTAGGAAAGAATAGGGTCTAATAGACTAGGTTGGGCAGCGGCCCGACTCCGACTCCGACTTCAACTACGAGAATGAATTGCAGTCCGCTATGGACATCCTTGATAAAATCGATTTGATAGAAGTTTTCAATTCGTCAAACACCATAAATTGAAGGCAGAAATATTTGGCCTTAAAATCGGAAGTGCGGATAAATATAATGAATATTGAAGTCGTAGTCCTAGTCGTTACGACTTGAAACACGACTATTATATTTGCGATTTACGTGCACTTCCGATTACGAGTCAAAATTATTCTGCCACAAAGTTATGGCATTTTACGATTTGCAAACGTCCATCAAATCGTTTTTATCAAGGATGTCTACAGCGGACTGCAATTCATTCTGGTACATGTACATGTAGTTGAAGCCGGAGTCGGAAAGCTGCGCAACCTAGGCCTATATCTAGGCCTGAAACGACCAACTGACCGTCTGTAGCGTAACAACCAAACATTTCGCTAGCAGGTTGGCGACAGGCGGATTTATCTGTATAAATGGACATCGCATGTGCATATCATGGACCACACACGTGTACGTAAAGTACAATACAGTACAACCTCGCTATAACGAACTGCTTGGGATCCAAGGGTAAAGTTCGTTATATGTAGGCCTACTTTTAATACCAGCAGAGAATAAATTACTTGTAGGGCAGAATAGAGCACAATGTATATTATTTGTTTGCAGGATGTATTACTTACTAGCAAGAAATGCCAATGTTACTTAGTCGGCGTATGTTGCTTTCTTCCGGTCCCTTCCAACCATATTTTTGTAGCCCGTCATCGATGACAATCGAATATCTCTGGCTTTTCGCGAACGAGACGGTTTTGAAATAGTCACATTCCGAGGAGAAGTTGGATGCCATACTCGGATCACTGCAGTCAAGCTGCGCTGTATTGCTTTTTGGTGGAGTCCATGGTACGAACAGCCTTTCGTTAATAAAACAGTCGAGAATATCGAAGCCACCATAAAGTTGGGCCAATTGTTGTCTCGAACTTAGAACAATGTATTCGAACGGGAGAACCCTGTTGAAACAGCTTGTGTGCTCCATGAAGTATTGATACACACAGCTCATCATTCTATCATGGGCCCTAAAAGAAAATGAATAACCTTTACTGACATTGCGATGGAAAGTTACAAGACTCAATGTCTACATTAGATTGATTGAATAAGACCGAGACCATTTGCGTAGTAATCCTCAAGTCCCCGGTTCGACTCTCGGCTAGGACTGGCTTTTTCTCCTGTCTCTTGTTTTTTCTTTTTACTGAAAATACCATCAGTCCGAACAAAATTGCGGAAAGGTTCAGGAAAAAATTGGCCGCCTGGTCGGCCATACGTAAAAAACCACGAAGTGCAAAATGGATATCGATTTTCCAGTTCGCCTTTTCTCTGCGGCCGTAACTTTCAAAGAGATCATAAAGTCCGATAGTGCTTTCGGTGCCTATCGGCGGTTTAGTTAATGGGAAAATGCGTTACAACTAACTGCCGATAGGCACTGGTAGCACTATCGGACTTTCTGTGCGGTCGGTCCAGTTCCGCACCTCCTAAAGTCATCAACCTGAATCATGTCAATCAAAGGTAACTACATGTATCTGAAACTGTAACCTGGACGCACCTGCATTTTTGGGTAGTATTGCCGCTTTCGAAATTTTCCAGCTCTTTCTCGCAGGCTCCACTCATGATAGCTAGGAGCACGTCACTCTCATTGCATCTACCAGTTATATTTATAGCGAAAGGGGTAGTTGTTGTCAGCTCAGGTGTAGTTGTGGGTTCCTCAGTTGTAGTGGGCTCTGGAGTAGTTGGTTCTGGAGTAGTGGGTTCCTCAGTTGTAGTGGGCTCTGGAGTAGTTGGTTCTGGCGTTGATGTAGCTGCAAGTGTGGTGGTGGGCTTCAATGTTGTCGTTTGTTCAGGTGTGGTAGTTGGTTCTGGTGTGGTGGTGGGCTCCTGTGTAGTTGTTTGTTCAGATGTGGTAGTTGGTTCTTGAGTTGACGTAGGTTCTGGTGTGGTGGTAGGCTTCAATGTTGTAGTTTCTTCAGGTGTTGTAGTTGGTTCTGGTGTTGTAGTTGGTTCTGGTGTGGTGGTGGGCTCTTGTGTAGTTGTTTGTTCAGGTGTGGTAGTTGGTTCTTGAGTTGATGTAGGGTCAGGCGTTGTGGTAGGCTTCACTGTTGACGTTTGTTGAGGGGTTGTAGTTGGTTCTTGCGTTGATGTAGGTTCTGGCGTGGTAGTAGGTATAAATGTTGTTGTTTCTTCAGGTGTTGTAGTTGGTTCTTGGGTTGCCGTTTGTTCAGGTGTTGTAGTTGGTTTTTGTGTGGTTGTTGGTTTAGTTGTGGTCGTCGGTGCTAGTGTTGTTTTCTGTTCGCCCGTGGTGATTACCGCTGTTGCGCTTTTCGTCGTGATAACTGGACGAGGTGTTTGTCTTTGTGTTGTAATTGGCGCTTCTGTTGAGCCTCCTGAAAGTAGATGAAAAAAATATATCAATCACACAGGACATCTTGATTGTGTGGGAATAAGGCGTGTCGGTGGTGGTGGGGAGAGGGGTGCGGAGATGCTTGCACACGTTTGGTCCGGATACTTACCCAAGACGGTGATAGAACGGACATCAATTTGAAGCTTAGCCTGGACACCTGGATTGTTCTCAAGGTAGCTCGCCAGATTCTCCTTGAAACTCTCAGCAATCTCTTTTACCCTGGCTTGAGATGTCCCGGCCTTTACTTTAACCCTTATGATAACGATTATGCTTCCTTGCCTGAAAGGATTAGAACTATTTTTACGATTTCTGAAAAACTTAATGTTTCTCGATGTGTTCAAAGTTTTCCTGAGCTCTATTGGTGTTTAGTGACTGCATTGACGGCTTAAAGCTGAACTTAATAGATATAAACCCCAAGCGGCAGAGGTAGAAATTACAAACAACCATCCGCCATGTTTTGAACAGCCACCAAACATCATACACCCTCTCGGACGGTCACAGTTGGTTTCACTTGCCACCACGCTCTTGAACAGTACAGATCTCAGCACAGCTGTCAAATGAGAAAAAACGAAAAATAATCCGTGACAGTACCAAGATTCGAACCCACACACCCCTGATCGATTGGCGA
>NMRB01000005.1:956530-968051 GCA_002633025.1 Notospermus geniculatus | reverse complement strand
GGTGTATTCATGTTCGGTGGCTGTTCAAAACATGGCGGATGGTTGTTTGTAATTTCTACCTCTGCCGCTTGGGGTTTATATCTATTAAGTTATTCCCTGGTTCACTTGAATCCGACTTATGCGTTTTCTGCTGTGTTCTTTGACTTCCTACTAAATACAACATGTCGCTGCCTTGCTGGCGAACCGGCGAATATGGGTATTTTTTCGAAATCGAGGTTTTGGTATCAATTTATTCTACTGCTGCGTCAGCTGATTCTTACCGTGGCTGGAAAGTATCATATTTATTTTTTTCCGAATATTTATTTTTTTTCTAAATTATTATTTTTCATTCTAAATTCGATTTTTTCAATATCCGCCGCATGGCGAAAATTATTTCCACCATGCCCATAATTATTCCCACCGTGCCCATAATTATTTCCGCCACGTGGCGAAAATTATTTCCGCCGTGGCCATAATTATTTCCGCCGCCTGGCGAAAATTATTTCCGCCGTGCCCATAATTATTTCCGCCAAGTGGCGAAAATTATTTCCGCCGTGCCCATAATTATTTCCGCCAAGTGGCGAAAATTATTTCCGCCGTGCCCATAATTATTACCGCCACGTGGCGAAAATTATTTCCGCCGTGCCCATAATTATTTCCGCCGCCTGGCGAAAATTATTTTCGCCGTGCCCATAATTATTTCCGCCACGTGGCGAAAATTATTTCCGCCGTGCCCATAATTATTTCCACCACCTGGCGAAAATTATTTCCACCTCGCCCATAATTATTAATCATTTTGCCGAATTGTAGAATTTCGCTGTGAAAATATCATCTTTTCCTAATTTACACAGCAAAATGTGGGCGGGGATGCTTATGAATATCCACTCCTTAGTTACACAGCATGCTGTGCAAATAGCACCGGCCTATATTGGTTCACGTAGTGACCATTATTTTCATACCGGTTTTGCCCGATTCACTCTTCGATCGCGCGGTTATTTACATTACCATAACCAGGGCTTCGCACTCACGCAGGAAACTTTCATTGTGAGGCTGAAGATTGGAACCCAATAAAATCGGATAACCTTCGATAAAGATGAACTTTTAGTGAATAACCTTATTAAGTCAAAAGTAGATATACATTTGCTGCTTCGGATTTCTTCTGGGACCGTAATATTCGTTAGTTGACCTAAAAATTGCGTTTAATGCCCAGTGCATTCGCGATATCCAATACATGGCAGAATAACACAGGAAGGACGAGCCTATTATTGGAAGGCGTAGGGGTTTCAGGATTGTTCGATATAAGTCAACATCACAAACGAATTTGCTATTTGCGTAAAATGATACATTTTGTGGGGGAAAGGTTACAATAACCTGCCGGTTTTTGAGAGAAGGTATGAATTATTAATGTAGATAACTCTTATGAAACGCCTAATTAGAAATCAACACGCCTTGCCTGCCTCCCCTGTGAATAATGAGTCGATCATCACCGCGTGGGTGAACAAAGAAGGCTACCTGAGTGCAGGTAATCGCCTCCTGGATGAGCACTGCCTGGATTCTACGTGTAGTGCCATAACTTCTCTGGTGGCAAACCAATGAACTATCCTTAGGGCCATGTCGGGTATAATGTAGGAAGTTCAGAATTTCTAAAATGGTGCCCCATGTCCCTCAATTGCGATATTTTTTTCGATATTTTCACTACGTGAACCTTAACGCCACCAGGCTTGTTTATAGATTTATTTAACACGACGTTTCCACCAGTGTGCTCCCTGGTCGTTCTGATTCTCAGTGAGGTTTCTTGCATGTCTACAAAGCAGTGTTTTTACAGAAATAGCCTCCAGCTATTTTGTCGCAGGCTGCCAGAGGTTGCCAGGCAAGGCAAATGCTATAGGGTGCATAAGCCACTTATGCGATATTCAAGCAAAACCTCCGGATTGCTGGTGTTGAGTTCTAAAGTTACGCCCTTCTGTATACACAACTGTATATTCCCTGTCATGCCCTGCGGGCGGTGGAACGGTGGATCGGTGGATCCGCATTTCACGGCCAAAACACAAGTTATGACGATGCTGAGTCCCATGTTTCCCCAAAAGAATGCGACCAGCGCGGACTTGGACTCAATGAAGCGGATGATTCACGTTTCAACCTTTTTGAGATCTAGTTTCTTTTTCTATGCTAACAAGCTAAAAAGCATTAATGGGCGGGAAGCTAAAACACTTTTACTTGATAACATTTCTAGAACTACCAGAGGGGGTTTTATTTGCACCAATCTTTAGCTGTAAACTTACCTGCTGCCTTTCCGACGAAAACAATGCTAACCAAAACGGCGAAGAAGACCCAAAACGTCGTCATCTTGGCTACCGTGCGATAGGGAAGTAGTGATTCAAGTCGATATGGAGTCCGACAGACATCAATTCAATAAATTTACGCCTAGGTCATCACCACAAAAAACGGGCGATTTGGTGATTTATATGCAAACAGTGTTCGAAGTATATTACCCGCAATCAATCAATCAAACCACCATGGGTTAGGCCTATTCTAGAACAACAGAAGCTCCTTAACTTACCTTTAATAGCTATTGTGTGCAGGACAACATACAAAAGTACATACAAAGTGGACCTAATAAGGAGACTTCTAGAATACGGGCCCATGTATTAGGCCTATTAACCAGCTGAAAAATGCCCGAGTCTGGGTGCTATTGCCCCTTTAAGTGACCGTCTGGTGCTGCCATCTATGAGAAGGCAGTGGCATTTCGACATAGCCTGGTCCCCGCCCTCGCAATCTCGATGGAAAATGATCAGTCTACGAAACAGGAAGTGAAAATAGGTCATGACATGCATGACATGATAAACATAGGCCTAGGGCCTAAGCTATTTTCGTCAAGTTTGTGGTGATGTTTCACGATATTTTGGCCACAGGAACTAAAAACCAGCTAGAATTGTGAAGGTAGGTATTTAGAGATGATGATTATACCGATTACATCAATGAGCACGTTTGTTTCACGAAAAAAGAGAGTGACCTAGCTGGACGTTTGAGTCGCCAGAAAACCATCATCATCATTCTTCATTCATTCATCATGCATGCATCATGCATTGTGCATGTCATTGTCATGGCATTGCATTGCAAAAGGTATTGCATGATGATGATCTGATGATGAACCAGAAACACGAAACACCACCACGGATTCGTCGATCATGGATTCGACACACTCATGACCTACCTTCATCCATCAGCCATGTCAGCTCACAGGAGGTTAGCTCAACCGAGGATGACCCCTACGGTATATAAATAGGACAAGGACATCACGTTTTTTTCGACTTCTCACTTCAAGCCCATAGATTTGTAGGGAAAAAAACAGAATGGATAATGCAAATCACTGAGCAATGAGAAGAATAAGAGGAGGAGGATTAGGGCAAAAAAGGGGGGAAGGAAGGGAAAAAACAGGCCTAGACCAGAATATGATATCACGCTTTTATCTGATGCCATAACTCGGCTCCTTTAACACCTAGTGCAATGGAAATAGGTTCTACCCTCAGGTTTTCATACCCTAGGAATCGAATGGACTGATTACTTTTGATCTGAGATGTAGGGGTCATGGTGATATCGATATCACAAATTTGATATTTTGAGATAACTTGCCATATTGTCAACTGAGTAACATGAAACAAGTCTTAGTTCATGCCTACTTATCCAAGGACTGAACTGTGTTAAAATTCTCAGCCTCCAGTGTCCGGGTGATTGAGATATCATAAGATTTTGATATATCAAACTTGATAATTTGAAATATCTCTGCCTGTGTTAGAGATAGAGGCATGATATCACCCATACTTTGGTTATTGAGGATCATGCTGTAAGTTACCTGTGAAGAAATCACGCACGAGATTTCTCAAGCACTGCTCATGTTGTTAGAAGCATAGTTTATCGATTTTAAGTGATTATTTTTGGGATATTTCTTACTTGCGATAACTGTAAAGGCCCGTTTCCACTAGAGCGTTTTACGCCGCGTGATGCGTCAAATCTTTTGTTATTTTCCGCCGCTCTGCTTCCAAACAATGGGCGAAGCGTCAAAACGCGGCGTAAAACGCTCAAGTGGAAACGGGCCTTAAATGTTGATACACGCCATCTGGTGGCACGCATTTGAACGAACCGACCTCGAACTAGATCGGGGCGGGTTCGGTAACCGGCACCGTGTAAAAGCGATCAATCCATCCTGAACCGAACCCGCCCGAGGAGGGTGGAGGTAGGTTTCCTCGAACCAGCACCGTGTAAAAAGGGCTATAGAAGGACCAAGCGCCATAAACAACGCAGCCACTGGTTCCCTCGCATATTTTAGACCTCCTTACCAACACATTTTGGGGCGTTACTCCAATGCCCTGACGACTGGCACTGACGATGCTGACCCACAAGTCGAAACCCACGATCGCACCGATATGTCGCCTTGCTGCCAACCTTGTCTTCATCAGAGAGCTCCACAGCGCCATGTTTTGGAACTTCAGGAGGACCACACGCTGTTAGATAGAAATTATAGTCGTCATCACACGAGACTTCGGGACCCAGTCGGTGCATCGCTCCGCCCACCGACTGGGTCCTGAGTCTACCATCAAACATGCCGACAATGGCACGAGTTGGGGAGCGATGAAGTTAGGCGCTGCCCCAGGGAGGTTTACACGGTTCAACATTTGTTGAAAGGTGTTGAACGTTGTTGAAAGCTCTTTGAACCGACTAAACCCCGTTTCAACACGGTCTTTCAACAGCTTTCAACATGTTGCCAAAAATTGGAATTGCCAACTTGTTGAAAGGTGGGTTCAGGCGGTTCAACAGGTTTCAGCAACGTTCAACACCTTTCAGCTTTCAACATGTTGAATCGTTAAACCCTCCTGGATCATCTTCGCCAAAACAGTTCGCACGGCTTGTGACTTACCGTGTATCGCTATCCAGTTGATTGAAAAACCAGAAAACGTCGTGGTTTTGTCAGATTGAAAGGTGACTGAGATGTGATCATCATCGGATACGATCACGTTACTCGGAGCTGAGGATCCGCAGAAGACCCCTATCGGAAGAGAAGGTGACCTGTATGGCAAGCCGGGTGTGTAATAAATAACTACATGTACAGTCATGGACATAAATTTTGTCGTCACCTGATACCGTGAATATTTCAAATACCACTGGGCCAATTTTAACACGGCTTGTTCCACATGAAAATACATCTTATTGGTCATATTTCTGCATCAAAATTTTGGAAATGTGGAGATGTCATAATTATGTAATAGCTCATCAAAAAAATCTCAAAAATCAACATTTTTATTATGTAACTTTTTTGTGATTTTTGTTGCAGCTTTGATAAACTTGAACTTTCTAAGGATTTTGGGCTTTGTTTCATCAAAATATGTACGTGTCAAGCGGTTGCTGAGATATTTGAGATTATCAAAATTTTGATAATTTGATATTTTCATGGTTTTCAGGAACTTTTGATGCCATAGATAAAGCTATAACCTCAGAATATGTGTTTACAACTTTTTGTGTTAACTGGGCAGAAATATTCCACATTTTTCAAAGTATCAAAATATTGACATATTGAAAAACATGCTTAACTTCTAACCACTTTCGGCTAAACGTTCCAGAACTTCATACGTATTGGTTTTTACGTGTGCTCTGTCTACTGATATCAAAATTTTGTGAAAAATTGAAAAATCTCAAATTATCAAAATTTTGATATATAAATCTCAAATATCTCAGCAACCACTCAACAGATTTTGATGAAACAAAGCCCAAAATCCTTAGAAAACTCCACTCTATCATAACTGCAACAAAATTCACAAAAAAATACATAATAAAAATGTTGATTTTTAAAATTTTTTTCTGATGAGCTATTACGCAATTACGATATTTCCAAAATTCCAAAATTTTGCTGCAGAAATATGACCAACAAGATGTATTTTCAAGTGGAACAAACCGTGTAAAAATTGGCCCAGTAGTATTTGAAATATTCACGGTATGAGGTGACGACAAAATTTATGTCCATGACGGTAAACCTAAGTTTATCAGCAAAAACTTAGTTCTTGCACCGTCAAACTTAGGTTTAGCTCCTTAAACATATGTTTGGCAAGTCAAAACTTATGTTTTGCTCGCTAAACTTAGGTTTCGTGACCAAAAACCTGGTATTAGCATGACAAACCTAAGTTTGTCTCATTTATTACACACGAGGCGCAGAAACATGGGTTTAACGAGCAAAACACAAGTTTCTAGTTGCTAAAACTAAGTTTTTGCTCATAAACTGCAGTCTATCGATTTATTATACATTCAGTGCATTAAACTCATGTTTTTCTAGCAAAATGTGAGTCTTGTGCTCAAACCTTAGTTTGGCGAGCTAAACCTAAGTTTATCGAACAAAACCTAAGTTTGGCGAGCTAAACCTAAGTTTATCGAGCTAAACTTAAGTTTGGCGAGCTAAACCTAAGTTTGGCGAGCTAAACCTAATTTTTGGTATGATTACTTTATCAAATAATTCTTGTGCTGGGTTCCAGCCTTTTCAGAGGTCTTAGCCGAGGAACGATGGTGGCGACCTCTTCAGGTTGACTAAACTTACCTAGGTTGCCCGGAGCGTGTACACGAATTAGGTTGCCCGAAGTGTCTACACGACTTACGGTAACGTTGTCAAACTCACAGGAATAACCCTCGGGACCTTTTTCAACTTCAAACTTGGTCTCATTAAAACTCAGGCGTACACGCTGAAAAGGAGTGCAACTATCGGGAGTACAGGATGACACTCTAAAAAGTGAATTGCTCATAACGCGAAATTTCTTTCATCCTTTTACACAAGTTTATGGAATGGAAAATTATGGCTATTGTTGTAATGCAATCTTTTTCCATTCATCTATGGAATACATGTATGTTGGACTTGCCCTTGTCTCGCTTGGAGTCTGGCAATGTTGATTTTCAGGCAAAATGTTGCTTTACGTCGATGGTGCAGTCCACTCCATCTCCTCAGGTCGCATGGTGATCTACATTAACTAACAGCTTTGGTATGGCCACAAAAGGGTAGAAAATAACAGCGACAGATAACCTAGAGAAGTTGTATTGTATTACTTTCTCACCATGCCTGCTGGAACTTTTATAACCCACGAACAGTCAGCATTGTTTTCATAATTGGATGGGAAGTTCATGCTGGCGATGGAACCACTTCTTCCTGACCTATCATGAAGTCCACCACACCCAGACACTAGTGGAATAGAACAAGATTCATCTTATACCCGATTCTCTTCCCTAAATGCTTCTGAGTGAACCGCAGCGCTGACGGCCCACTCGAAACAATGCATGAAAATGATTGGTAAGAGTAGGCCTACGTAATAAGATCTTGCTGTGTCATTTCTAAAGCCAGCAGCACACCAGGCGGTATCGCAAGTGATCTGGGATATGGCCGCATAGAACCTCCGCTAGCGCTAGCGGAGCCCATCTTCCGATAGTGCTGTACATTTTTCCATGCATTTTAACACCGATAGGCTGTCGAAGCACTAGCGGAGTTTCTATGCGGCTACCCGCCCTGATCGCCACCGATCTTCTCGCCAGCCTCCGCAGACGAGGTGATATCGGTTTCGGTATTCTTTGGTATTNGAACGGAAGCAGCTACGAAGACGCGATTAGCGCCAAAAGGAAGAGGAAAAATGTATCTTCATTTCAAAATTTTACCGAGGTTTCTTCAATCAGAGCAAAACCGCCCGTTCGGGGGGGGGGGGTAGTCTCGCATTAAAAAATATGCAAAGAGAATACCAATCGGTCCACTGGTTACATGTACGATTCTATGTCAGTTTTAATATCCGAGGGTGTGTGGCACAGGCCATTAATTCTCGGTAGCAAAAGGGTTAACACATGAAAGTCTGTCGATACACTAGCTACACCCCATCGTCGGTTCATTTGCAGGCTTTCATGACAACTAGAGACTTATGGCAAGGCTCCGTATCGTCATCCTTGTCAACTTTGACGTATGAATTTAACAAAAAATGCATAGCTCGATACGTCATACGTGACACGGATCGACGATATGGAGCCTTGCCAAAAGTCCCAAGATAAATATCCCTCTTAGCGCAGACCCGATTATAGATACTGATGACAATGACGATGAGCAACTTAGGCCTACTTTTGTTTCATTTTGAAGGTAGGGAGCGGCATCGCGGTGTCTGTCGACCATTTCTTCATGTAAGTCGCTCATCAATCGATGCTGACTCCACGTGACTTTTCACCGCGGTGGAAATATTCTCACCGCGGTGGTAGTATTCTCACCGCGGTGGTAATATTTTCACCGAGGTGGAAATATTCTCACCGCGGTGGTAATATTCTCACCGAGGTGGAAATATTATCACCGCGGTGGTAATATTTTCACCGAGGTGGAAATATTCTCACCGCGGTGGTAATATTTTCACCGAGGTGGAAATATTCTCACCGCGGTGGTAATATTATCACCGCGGTGGGAATATTATCACCGCGGTGGGAATATTATCACCGCGGTGGTAATATTTTCACCGCGGTGGGAACTTCTAAAGATTTTACAAACCCCCAAGAAAAAATTATCGAATTGAAAAAAAAATGCAAATGTAAATATTTTTCATCAATGAGCTCTATGGGCCACCGTAAGTAGGCCTACATGTAAGAGTAACTTGATAAGATCTTGCAGTGTTATTTATGGCGCTCCGTTGCGGTCAGAATTATCATATTTTCCCCGGGAACAATTGAATTCCTCCCCGGGAACAATTGAATTCCACCCCGTGTTAAATTAATTCCTCCCGGGGTACAATTAATTGTTCCCCGGGTTAAAATAATTCTTCCCAATGAACAAATATTTATGCCCGAGGAAGAATTAATTAGTCCACTTCGGACGATAGGGAATAATTACTTCGGGAATATTCGTCAACCAATCAAATTATCCGCCGAGCAAACACGGCCTTGAAACGTATAATAGCAAGCATGTTATTGGCTAGTAGACTTTTACCGATCATTTATTCCACGTCGAAAATCAATTCCGACAAGGGGTAATTCTTCAACAGAGGAGCGGAGAAAAATATAATTATACCCGAGGAATAAATGGTATTCTGACCGCATTGGAGCGCCATACATTTCAGCCGTTCGTATCATTTCGGGTTTTAGTAAGTGTAAAATATGAAAATAGGTGAATTTTTTATATTAATTCTTCCATCTTATTTCGACCATTTCGAATTTTCGGCCGTTTCGATCATTTCGGCCATTTCGTTCCGTTACCAAATTCCATCCTCGAACGCAGGAGAACGATCATCGCGAGTCGGTGGGAATCCCAAGCTGCGGTAAAGTTAAGGATCCTTATGTTTACCCAGGATGATCCTGGGTAAAGAAAAGGATTACCCAGGATGATCCTGGGTAAACATAAGGTATACCCAGGACGATACTGACCCATTCAGCATCAATAGCCATAAGTGCAACTCAAAATTCATGTTACTCGTGACCTTTCTTCGTTTTCATTTCGTAAAATCCTTCACGCTCCATTGATTTACAAAATGTTGGTCTCAAAATGAAACTGGCATATTACTCTACAAACCCTGTGAGTTTTGTTGTTATCCGTTCAGAGATAGCAGAGCTATAGCCATCGGAAGTTATGAAATTGGTCAAAAATCCCCTGGCCGATGTGTTAGCTGCTTCATCGCTTATAAAAACTGACGCCAGATGTCGCGCTGTTAACAAAATAGGCAAATATTGCCCTCACGGAATCGAATATTGGTTTGAAAATGTTTTCATCGAAGCTTATTCGGTCCTAGCTCTGCCCTGTGCAAACCAGGCATTCGTTCGTTGTTTAATAAGTTCCCGGTATACACTTTTATAGGCAGCGCCACCTTCGACCGCTGTTAGAACTAAATTTTGACCAAATCGGAACACTCATCGGCCGCAGCTTTTTTGTCACCTAACTGCAAACTCTAATGGCCATAACTCAGTGGTGTCTGAATGGACGACGACAAAACTCACAGGGTTTGTAGAGCAAGATGTCAGCTTCATTTTGAGATCAACATTTTGTAAATCAATGGATCATGAAGGATTTTACGAAACGAAAACGAAGAAAGGTCACGAGTAACATGAATTTTGAGTTGCACATTGGTTATTGATCTATTTATGCTAATATGCATGCAGATATATACACCTACCACCGTCTTTGGCGCAATCAAAATACATGTACATGTAGGCCTATATGGGCTAACTTCACTACATTTTTCTGGAAAAGACCTGATTGCAACTTACTATTAGGACGTATTGCTGTCCAATCCAGAGAGAAACCTTGTGCAACAATTGATATGTCTGATCTGAATATCACAACCAGATCATTATCTGCCGACATTTTGTCGTCTGGTCTGTTAATGCAGTATACGCCTGTGAAAAGTGCAGCAAAACCTCGTTAATATAGAAATTAGGCTTTCCATAATGAAGAATTGGTCGAGATTTCGAAGGCCCCACCCAGTAGGCCTACAGCCAGCCACTGCTTGCCGACGTTTTAACCATCTTCCAATGATGACTTGTCTTCCAAAGAAATCTTTACGATGATATGAAAAAATAACCCACCGACGTAGAGGATTAAGGCTATGGATACACCGAACGCGAATTCGCGTGCGACAGGGCTACGCGCGCGATTTAATGCTTTGGACGCCTTTGTTTGCGTGCAGTGCGGCGGAAAATAGAGAGTTTTCGCAAAGCCCCCGAAACGCCGACGCGAACGTCTATCCTATTGTTCGGTGCTCTCTTCGTGGATTCGAACAATAGGATTGGCGTTCGCGTTGGCGTTTCGGGGGCTTTGCGAAAACTCTCTACTTAGGGTGGCTGCACACCTAAGGGTAGGGACACACCTAACGCGATTCGCATGCGATTGGGCGACGCATGCGTCAAAACCTTTGTTTGCGTGTGCGGCGAAAAATAACAAAGGCGTTGCCGCATGCGTCAACGAATCGCGTTAGGTGTGCAGCCACCCTATAAGGCTTGGGATACACTGAACGCGATTTACCCATCGCGCGCGTTGTTTCTTTGTAAGGGTGGGTGCACACTAGAAGCGATTCGCAAAGCGATTTGGAATCGCACTCGGATTGCTTTTGTTTGGGAGGCATTGCGGCATGAAATAACAAAGAACCATCGCATGCGTTGTGCGAATCGCGTGTAGTGTATACCCACCCTTATTTCATGCCGCAATGCCTCCGAAACAAAAGAGATCCGTGCGAAAATCGCGCGCGATGGGTAAATCGCGTTCAGTGTATCCCTAGCCTAAGGGTAGGGACACACCTAATGCGATTCGCATGCGATTGGGCGACGCATGCGTCAAAACCTTTGTTTGCGTGCAGTGCGGCGGAAAATAACAAAGGCGTTGCCGCATGCGTCAACGAATCGCGTTAGGTGTGTCCCGACCCTAAAGGTCTCGGGCCACTTGTGCGTTTTGCGCTGCGTGATGCGTCAAATCTTTTGTTATTTTCCGCCGTTCTGCTTCCTAACAAAAGATTTGACGCATCACGCAGCGCAAAACGCACAAGTGGCCCGAGACCTTTAGGGTGGG